>JAFMOC010000009.1:0-320000 GCA_019802505.1 Corydoras sp. C115 | reverse complement strand
TCCAGGTTTAAATCCCAATCTGGGTGGTTCCCATGATCTCCCTGTGTCTGTGTGGGCTTCATCCCACAGTCCAAAAACATGGATCATGCTATAAATTTCACCTATATATTGTGTATGTTATAGATTGGTGTCCTGTCCTGGGTATATCTGCCCAGCAGCAAAAACGTGCTAACCAGATGGGCATGGAGAACCCCACACAAACCTAGCAGAGGATGATGCTGAAGATGATAGATAGATGATTAGACATTCAAAAAGGTTTTGCAGCATGTCGACATTTTAGCCTTGAAAAGAGCTTTAGTGATATCAGACACTGATGATGGATCAGAGGACCTGGTTCCTAATCTGTTCCAGTAGTTCAGTAAGGTAAAGCTCAGGGTTCTGTACTTACCCGTCGCCCACATTCTGCTGTACAACTGGGATATAATGACTCGGACCTCTGTGCTTCAAACTAATTCTAATGTTCAGTGCAAGAAATGGAGAACTGAAGTTTGAGTGCAACTTGAGAAACGAAGACATGAATCGAAACACCAAAAATACTTTATTAGCTTCCTCTCCATCGAGAAGAAGGAAAGAATAACAGTGATAAAGAAGAGAAAATCAACTCATAAAACTGGGTTAGTGAAAATTATGGGATGGCGACCTTGGATTTTAGGCCTCAATAGATAACAATAATGAGAAACAGTCGAACAGAAATCTGCACAGTGATGAAGCTTCAGTTAAGGATCCGGTGTTGAACATATGCAGCATGTAACAAAAAGGAACCGGAGAGATGCCGGGTTTGATTCAGGATTAAGGCCACTGTGGAAGTGGAGCTGTGATCAGTGGAAGGAAGTCCGTGCAGCAGAACAAAACAAAAGCAAATGTACCGAGATGGTCTGTAGCCATAAGCTCTGGCTCACCCAGACACACCTCTACAGAAGCCAGGAAAGGCCATACGTTCTTCATTGTGTTTTTATCCTGCGCACGAAATGAAATCTGTTTTTTGAAAATATCTCATGAGGAAAATAAACGTTCTGTGATGTTTAGATCGACTACTTTTGTCATGTGAGCGCATGGGAATAGAGCAGTACAGAACGCCGGCGCTTTGTAAAAGCATGATGAGCTGGAGCGATGAGCTTTAGGGCTTTAGGTGTAAAATAATGCAAGCTGTCAGATTACACCGTGTGAATAAACATGGATATGTTTCATGGCAGCTTTTTTACTGTACTGTCAACCAAGTGCAAGTTTTGGGTCGGAAATATCCAGAACACCTGCGGTATTAAGTGATCTATTTTGCTTACAGTGCTTACGCAGGAATTTGTGGGCCGCCCTGTATACAGCGCTCAAGGAGCATTTGGGGTTAGGTACCTTGCCCATTGGCAACGTAGCGGTAGTACTTTGTGGGATAGGAATCGAACCAGGGAATTTCAGGTCACAAGGCAGGTTCCTTAACCACATGCCTATAACTGCCTCTAATAAAAACATTTCTTATTTAAAAAGCATAACAGATATGAGGCAGTGGTTTGTATTACAGGGTTAAGAGTGTGTAGTCCAAATGGTCTTTGGGGAACAATTCATATCATGAAGATGGTTCTCCTGTAACACTGTCTTGAGGATTTCCAAATGTAATCAGAATGTCAGAAATAAGTTAAGCTATCATGGCAAAAAAATTGTAGAAAGCCTTTTTAGAAGCTAAAGCCATTACAGCTGCAATGGGGATTGAGTATGAATTTATTTAATTTGATGTGGTGATTATTAAACTGAGCACATTTGCCTCTCAGTGCTGGGGATTCCTGGTTCGAATCCCAATCTGGCTGGAGTTTTCATGTTCTCAATGTGTCCGAGTGTGTTTCCTCCGGGTTCTCCGGTTTCCTCCCACAGTCCAAAAACATAGATCAAGGTTAATTGAATTCTTCAAATTGCCCCATATAGAGTGTGTTTGTGTGAGTGAGTGTGTGCCCAGCTATAGATTGGCACCCTGTCCTGGGTGTATCTGCCCAGCTCCCAAAACGTTCTCCCCTGGATGGGCATGGGGAACCCCCCCCCGCGACCCTAGTGGAGGATAAAGTGGAAGATAATGGATGGATGGATTATTAAACTGTTTGATCATGAGGGTTTAAAGAACCAGCTGTGTGGTCTAAAGGTTCCTGTTTCGAATGCTGGTCCCACCAAGTACTACAGCAATGCACCTAACTCCAGGTACTCCCTGGGTGCAGTGTACAAGGATACCCACTGCTCCGGGCATGTGTGCAAACCTCAATCAGTGTGTGTGTGTGTGTTTGTGTGTTTTACTGCACGGATGGGTTAAAAGTGGAGCACCGATTCCTCTGTGTTTAAGCACCGAACACAAAATGGATCCCATTAAATTAAAAGGCTTTATGTTCTGCTATTTCGTCAGGTTGCATTTGTGTGTAACATCCAAATTGTCTGTGTATGTGTGTTTGTGTGTGTGTGGTTAGCTTGCTGGTGTATGAGTGCCGCTCAGGTTCAGCTCGTGTGTGATGCGTGCTCGTACTTCTGCTCGTCCTAACAGTGTTTTCAAGTCCTTCACTCGCGTGTAAACACTCTCTCTGTCCATGTCCAGCATCGTCCTGACCAGCTGGGCATCAAACCCTCTGCCTGCAGGATGCACAAACAAACAAGGCCAACCAGTAAACAAAATGTTTTTTTCTGAATTCTCTGAAATTGGTGTAGCTGCAGTTCCGCTGTTGCTTAATGGAAACAAATACCATTAAAAAGATGATTCAGACAGTTCTTACTCAGGTTCCTGCCACCAGTGTGGCCCTTTTGGTTTGCCGGGGTTGTTTGCCTGTAACCTGTGATTTGAATGAATCCGGTATTAAAAACTCTTTTCATTCAGATCATGGAAACATGAATATTTTTAATGGAACCCTGAAATCAAATCAGCTCTGAACGGCAAATTATTTGCCCAACCTTCAATCTTTCAAACAGTGATTCGATGAAAAAACAAGCACATGCAACTAAAAAAAAACCTTTCAATTTCCATTTCTGCTGAGTGAGCATCAGGTGACTGCAGTCAGAATTCTGATGGACGCTGAACCTGTGAGAGGAAGAGCTTTAAAAAGAAGTAAAGTCGCGTAAAGTCCAGCAACGAATGAAAAACCTATATGCACAAACAATGTCCGAGCTCTGCAGTGTCCAAACGCACCAATCCTCATCACTGTGAGTCCTAACCACCGTCCAAAACGGAAAACAAACTGCCGGTATTCCAGCATTAGTTCATGTAATTCAATTAGGTCACGAGACATCATATGGCATCACCAACTCAAAAATCTGCATAGCAAGTATTCGCCATAACGCATCACACCTCCATTCTTCTATTCGGGGCATCTTCCCTTGGCCAGGTGTTCTCTTTCTCCCTCTCTCTCACTTACTCTCTCGACCCCGAGGCAGTGGAGGTGGTCCTGGTGCTCCACCCAGATAGGTGAGGGGTTAAGCTCAGTGGTCAGAGATCAGATGTCATTTGTTAGAGCCGCCGGTGGGTGGCGCTTCATCTTTGGGTGCGACGCCGTTTTGTTGCGTTTCTTCCATGTACTGCTGCACGGCCCGAGACACGGCATCGTCCACGAGGCGCTTACTCAGACTGAGGAGCTCTTCGTCATCGAGCTCTGTACCACGTTTACCACCTACACACACATACACACACAGCTGTCACCATGAACTGTCCCCAGAATGACCACCAGTTATTCAGTTATAAGAGCAGAAACGGTTGCCAGGTGCAGAACAAACACTCAAGGAAAAACTCTGGGTCCAAGCAAAAGCACTTGTGATTACAGCACAAGAAACGATGTTGGAATGAAGCAGTAGGCTGTGAGAGGGTGTGCATTATTGTGAATAAATCACAGGAACGAGGTGTTAGGCCTGATGCAAAACGGAGTACAGTTACACCTCTTACTAATGATTTGGATGCAATTATACACAACCTTGAGTGAATTATAGCTTTGTATAAAATGGTTACAAACACAATATGATAAAAAATAAAATCGTTATAAACTGGTCTTCTGCAATGTAACTTAGTCTGGTTATCACTGAGTAACAAAATACCGTTTTTTATAACAATTAAAAACTGCCATCTAGTGACCGAAAAGACGACAATTTATAAACAACAGGTTTATAAATTCATCTAGAATTTGCGTGCTGTTAATATTTGTCTATACTTTATGATTAAGAATAATGTATTGTATATCACGCATTGATACGAATGTTAAGTACGCAGAGCTGTGTGTTATTGTCTATAATGTCACGGCTGGACAAACGGCTTAACCAATCAGATTGACGGAACTGAGCTACCTGCTTTTTTATAACAAATATAAACCTGTGTCGCCAAACAACAAGGAGTTAAATCAGGTAAAAGTCTCCAGGACCTGAAGTTATGAATATTATTGAACAGAAGACTTATTTTTAAGTATTAATGTCCCTAATAACAAATTACTATTTTAACACAGCTGGCTATCTGAGGGCTGGAGCAAAAGTACGAAGGTATTAAAGTCAGCACTCAATTTTAGTGATTTTTGATTTAAAGTGTTTCAGTGTGTCTTGCATTCATAGAAAAAAGGGCCCGTACTGATTGTCTTAATTATTCATGGGTGTTTTTGAGTGTAACGTGCAGTATGATTTTGGTAGTTTGCTATTTCAACAGTGCAGTGCGCAATTGGTATTGATGTACAATAATGTTATTTTATACTGTTTATTGTTGATGTAAAAGTTACATAGCTGCAACTGGCAGCACACACCATGGCTTTGTGCACTGCTGTGTGTCCATGTGACGATTTACTGCCAATTTAGCAATAAACGTCTGAATGTTGCAGTCTGTCTGGGTTGTTGTAGGTTGAGGTGATGCATCTGATCCACAGTACAACACACAACCAAGTTTACGTTTGAATTTATTTATATTGGAGCTTTTTACAGTGTTCTAATTCTAAAATGTGGCCTGAAAAAAAAATCTGTGGTGTTGGTTTTAAAGGGAAAAAAAAAACCTCGTGAGGACCGAAGGTGAGCGGAACAGTCATTCTGCTTAAACGGCCTGGCAGCATTGACAGTGCAGGACACGCAAGTACAGATTGTGTAATGATCCAAGTGATTAAACCGACACAAAACACAACATCACTGCAGTGTTAAGAATAATCGACCACCCAAATAATTCCTACACTGTGGTGGTTCTGACTTTTAGAGAAGCAGAGTAAAGTGGCATTGCATCTATACGGTAGGTGTGACTCACAAACTGGACGATGCGTAAATATAACAATAAGAAGCTGGTGAGTGTATTTGTCTGATAATTGCTAATTGATTTTGTGTACTCTAAAGGAAGCTCAGCCAAATCAGAGGCAGAACTATCTGCTTTATAGAGTCATTGTTACTTCTGACAACTGACCATATCATTAAGACAGTGGCAGAGAGTGCAGCAACTGGAAAGTGTTCATACTGTGGAAATGAAGCATCACCACACATCTATCTTACGGAAGAAATTTGTGAGAACCACGACTCGGTCGTTTGGCCTGGATTTGCATTCCCATCACATTTCCATCTTCACTGAGAGTGGAAGCAGTTTGCTGTACATCTTTAACAAAAACATGCTGAATGAGAACATTTGGAGGAGGAACTGGAAATAATTCAGCCTGTAATGGAAATGCAAATGAGCTATTTCATGCGCTCTGCTGCCAAAAGTTTGAATGGAAAAGCTGCAAAAGTTTTTTTTGGTAACACTTTCTGTGAATCCGGAATTAATCATGCATTTTAGGTGCATTTTTATAATGCTTTATAACATTTGTCATAATCCTATGTTAATGTACATAGATTTATAATCATAGTCATAAATTCTTAACAATTTGACAATTTGGCTTTATAACACAATGACATGATGCAATTTAATATTAACTTATTTAAACTTTTGTTTGGATGTTTTAACATTTGTAATTAAAACAAGATGATTAAACGTTACTGAAGTCTGTAAAGAGCATTCATAAGCTTTTATAACTCATTATGTACTATGTATGTAGTCTCTTTTAAAGAGGTAATTAATGACGACACTTAAGCTGATAAGCTTTTATAAATGGTTATGAGCCCTTATAAAGTCATTTACAGGTAAGGCAGTCATTAAACACAAATGTTATTAGGCTTTATATCACTGTTCTCTATTATAAGTTCATAAACAGTTAAAATAAATCATTTATAATCCATTATGCCACTTAAGCCTTATGGCATGTTCTTATAACACTTGTGTGGTTATGTACATTTATTAAATTAACAAAGGCTTATGACAAGTATTATAAAGCATTGTGAAATGCTTTATAATTGCACTTATAATGCATTATAAATATTGGATTTAATTAGTGTTACCATTTTTATATATCCTTGGAAATGAACACTTTTTTTTTTCTTCAGATTCTTTCAGATTGTGTGGCCTGATGTTAATGGTAGCAAGGAGAGGAAACAGAACAGAACAGAGCCCTTGAGCAATACGTGCGCGCGCGTTCACACACACACACACACACACACACACACACACACACACACACACACACACACACACACACACACACACCTGTGTTTTACTTTTGTTTTTCACTCTTAATGCTGCCTGGCTGCTTTAAAAGGATGAGTTCGTCCTTAAAAATGAAATACAGTGGAACCCCTGTCTTCGCTGCGTAAATTACGTCTCATTTTTCGGCAGATACTTCGGATTTAATTGGTGCGGTCACCTGCCATGTGCACAATTTTTATTTGTTGCTGTTAAGTGTTTCCCTCCCTTAGTAAAAGTATAGTTAATGTTGTACCTAAAACAAGGTCCCACTGTAGTAATCTTTAGGGGTTCAAGTTTGAAACATTGTAGAGCTAACATGTGTGTGTGTGTGTGTGTGTGTGTGTGTATGTGGGTGTTGAACGTCTTTGCTGTAAAGATAATCGGTAAGGCAGAAGGGTAAGTAAAGGGCAAAGGGGGATTTCATGAAGAAACACATACTTGTCCGTGATGAGCGGCGTGCACTCTGCACAAGATCTGCAACACAAATAACACCACTTTAAAATCTAGAACTGAATTTGGGCATCTGGACTAAAACTCTCACCCTAATCATATAATGCTTTACAATAGCTGCATAATTTAAGGTTCCAGAGCCATATAAAGGTCATATGACCTGTTGTAAACAACAGTTCATAATTCCACAATACCATTTCTATTAAAAAGCATGTGAACACCCAGCCATCACGCCCATACAAGTCTCATTTGACGGACTATGAGAAGCTTAGGGCACATTTAATAAGAGCTTGGACAAAAAGACCTGGTCTTTAAATTCACATAAAAATGTTGGGTTCGTGTCAAAGATCTAGGTTTTGAGCAAAGACTTGGGATTCGGCGTTCACATCCTTTATTCTGCATCACTGATCTTAATCCATCGCTAGACCATAATTAAATGCATCAGTAATCTGATTAAGACTTTTGTACTGATGATGCAACATAAGCCATTACTGCAGATTCCGATGATCTGTTAGCTCAGGGCAAATTTAAAACCGTGGTTTGAAAGCAAACTGTGTACATTATACGTTACGTAATCTGCATTTGTGTGGCATCAGGAGCTGATTCAAGCTTTGATTTGTATCATCGGTTACAACACCCTTGCGCAGGGTGTAAGATCCCATACAATCATGTCACTCTCACTGCAGGATTGAGAATACGTAATAAAAAACGTGGAATACATTAAAAAATACACTAATATAGAAGTGGGCAGCACAGTGGCTTAGTGGTTAGCAAGTTCTTCTCTTCAAATCCCAATCTGGGTGGAGTTTTCATGTTCTCCCTGTGTACATGTGGAATTCAAGGTTAATTGAATGCTCTAAATTGCCCCAAATAGTGCGTGTTTGTGTGCTCAACGATCGATTTGGGCCCTGTCCAGGGTGTATCTGCCCAGCACCTGAAACATTCTCTCCTGGATGGGCATGGGGAATCCCCCCTGCGACCCTCCTAATTAAGCAGAAGATAATGAATGTACAAATGAATGAATAATATAGTGGCTTTATAATAATGTATAATAAATACAATTTTAGTTATTTAATGTCATGAAACCAGCAGTAAGACCTTTATTTAAATTTAAATAAAGGTTCCATTTCATCCATCCATCATCTTCCCCTTTATCCTCTATTAGGGTCGCGGGGGGGATTCCCCATGCCCATCCAGGGGAGAATGTCTCGGGCGCTGGGCAGATACACCCAGGACAGAATGCCAATCCATCGCAGGGCACCCACTCAATCACACAAACACACTCTATATGGGGTAATTTGGAGAACTCAATTGACTTGATCCATGATTTTGGACTGTGGGAGGAAACCGGAGAACCCGGAGGAAACCCACGTGGACACTGGGAAACTCCACCCAGATGGAGATTCGAACCGGGAATCCCTAGTGCTGAGAGGTGAACATGCTAACCACTAAGCTGCCTTAGTCATAATGTTTTATGGATTATTTATTGATTGTAGTTATTTTAGTCTATGTATTTTTTTGTAAAGCAGTTTGACCAACTTCGCATTTCAAAGGGCTATATAAAAAAGGTGGATTTGAGGTTTTGTTTTTTTCATGGTGTGCCGACTTCACTTCACTTTACTTGCGGTTTGATGGTTTGTCACTGAAGCAAACAAGCAAAATTTCAGCCACAGTAAACAATTTGGTTGCACTAATACTGCTGGGATGTGTACTAATCAAATATAACACTGAACTGAAGTTTTATCAGGCTTTCCATTAATCATGCTCTGTGGTGGCTATTAATGTGAAATGAGAGGGTGTGGTAGCTCAGTGTTTAGGGTGTTATCAATCTGAAGGTTGTGGGCCCAAATCCCAGGTTCAATGAAGTTACCAATGAGCAAAGCTTTTAACCCTCATTGCTCCAGGCTGCATCACCAACCGTGTGTTGTGACCCCAATAATCACGTTGGGATGCTTTAAGTTGCTTTGAAAAAAATAAAACCAAAACCAAAATGACTTAATTCGATGTAAATGTAATAACGTGGGCATGACTGAGGGTTAAACATTTTTTAGGGTGTGGTAGCTCAGTGGTTAGGGTGTTGGGCTATTAATCTGAAGGTTGTAGGTTTAAATCCCAGGTCCACTGATGTTACCAATGGGGTCCTTGAGCAAGACCCTCAACCCTCACTGCTCCAGGTTGCTGTACCAACCCTGTAATCTGACCCCAACAACGTTGGGATACTTGAGTCGCTTTGAAAAAAGCGTATGCAAAATGACCAAATGTAATGTATGTAAATATGGTATATTTTAATCTTGGCACAGAAAGGGGGCGCGGTTTTGACCTCCAACTGAAGGTAAGAGAAATGATGTTTGGCTATTCAGGTGAGAACGGTGCTGCACAGAAGGGGTGCTGCACAGAAGGGGTGCTGCACAGAAGGGTTAAACACAGAGACAATATAAATGAGAAAAAAACTAAACAAAACAGGAAGCTGCAAAGAAAAAAAAACCTGATAAATCTCAGCACTGCACATTCTGACTGTTTAATGTCTCTTCACATGAAAGAAAACAATTAAATGGTGCACATTCTCTTACACACACACACACTCAGTACATTACACACCCACGTTAAACACCCACACCCCAGTGTCCTTCAGCTACACCATTCATCGCTGATAATTTACAGCTGACGATAAATTACTTAACTTTATGACCGTTATAAACACTGAAGCATAAAACCCAATGTCTCTCAGGCATGTTTGAGATTTTGAAGTTTGAAGAAACGAACTGGACCTGAGTCATTTACACATTTACACTCAGCCTTTGCATTATATAGGTGTAAAAGTTCCTTATTTATATATATATATATATATATATATATATATATATATATATATATATATATATATATATATATAGACTAACTTGTGTGTTTTTGTCATGGCTGCACCTCATATTCCAACAGTATGGACTCTGGTAGTCAGTCTGTGGCTGTGAGTCAGATAGCTGGGGCAGTTGTAGGCTTGTGGTTAAGAAACCAGCCCTGCAACCTGAAGGCCCCCGTTTGATTCCTGGTCCCACCAAGTACATGGGCAAGGCACCTAACCCCAATTGCCACCCGGGCACCATATACATAGCTGCCCACTGCTCCGGACATGTGTGCTCACTTCTGTGTGTATGTGTGTGTGTGTGTTTCACTACACAAATGGGTTAAATGTGGCACAGTTGGCAAAATAGATCACTTTATATGTAAACAGTCGATGAGGTTATATTCTCTTATTATAACCTCAAGCCGAAATGTACTATTAACTGTAGAAACGACATGGCATGTCCAACATAGTGGGAACGTCTACCATTCAATATAATTATATATAACTCAAAGGTTACATTTAATTACACTCAAATGTAAAGAACTACAACTTTAAATAATAATCCAGTCAGTATTGTGAACACAGTTTACAAATGAAACGTTGCGGTCGGTATTATGGTGTTAGTTGTAAAGGTCCGATATTACGCTAGTCATGTCTGTTAATCAAATACTGTAAAAGTCAACTATTTTAGCAATAATGTTGGTAACACAAACTGTAACAACCAAAGCTATAACGCAAATATTCAGTCAGTCATGTCTGTACCTCAGTTTTATTAAGTCAAAGCAACTTAACTATTATTAAACTTCTTAAACTTTCCGCTGTGACTGTTACGTAATTGAAATTTTAGTGTGGTTAAATAACGGTCACGTCCGTAACTCATAATTACAACAGTCGCGTCTGTAATTGAACTATGATAACACTCATTTCTGTAACTCCGTTACTGTAACAGTCACAGTGGAAATATTTGACAGTCACGTCTGTAACTCATGTTCTGAAATAGTCAGAACTGTAACTGAAATATACTGACGGTCATGTCTGTAATGCAAATATTCTGACAGGCAATTTTTTTAACTCAAATATCATAATCAAGCTCTATCTCACATCTGGTATGATAACAATGTATGAGTGTGTTCTGCACTTCATAGTCATTGAGCAAACACTGAGGGTTATTATTATCTGTTTAGTAGGATCTGATTTTTTTTTGACTC
This sequence comes from Corydoras sp. C115, assembly GCA_019802505.1. Taxonomy (NCBI): domain Eukaryota; kingdom Metazoa; phylum Chordata; class Actinopteri; order Siluriformes; family Callichthyidae; genus Corydoras; species Corydoras sp. C115. The sequence goes on along the minus strand of JAFMOC010000009.1, from coordinate 308,977 downwards.
ATTTAAGTTCAAATCTGATGTCCTAAGACATATCTCCAGCCTCATTATAGTGCGTGTTTGTGTGAGTGCTCAGCGATCGATTGGCGCCCTGTCCTGGGTGTATCTGCCCAGCACCTGAAATATTCTCCCCTGGATTGGCATGGGGAACCCGCCGCAATCCTCCTAGAGGATTAAGCGGAAGATAATGAATGTAATGCAAATATTCTGACGGGCAATGCTTTAACTCAAATATCATAATGAAGCTCTATCTCACATCTGGTGATGATAACAATAAGTGTGAGTGTGTTCTGCACTTCATAGTCATTGAGCAAACACTGAGGGTTATTATTATCTGTTAGGCATCAAGTAGGATCAGATTTTTTTTGACTCATTTAACTACAAATCTGATGTCCTAAGAAATATCTCCAGCCTCATTATGAGAGTTCCTGTTGTTGTCTAGCAACCTATGGGTGGGGGCAGCTGAGGTACAGAAAATATTTGTAGCAATGTGACATGAGATCTGAGAAAGCACATCAGCGAGATTCAATACTGCAGTCGGGGAAGTTGGCCATGGCTGAAATGCTAAAAGCCTTTAGCGTAGTGGCTTCATGCCGACCTCCTTCAAGCTGCTCCAGAGGAACTGGCACTGTGGTTTGTTAGCTTAAGCCAGCTTGGGAGAATGTGTTAACTACATTGCCAGAATAAAATAAAATTGTGTTCATTCAAGACTGCAGTGTTAAGCATCTCTTGATTTTGGAACTGCCGATGTCGTGTGGGTCGGCGAGACAGTATTCATTTTCTCACAAACAACTTATTCAGCAAATAAGACTTGATTTTCTGAATTCAATAAGAGCAATGAATGATGCAGCCATATTTGCAATGTCATTCTGATAAGAGTTAATAGTTTCATAATCGTAAAGCTATTATAAGGGCTATGAACGTGACATCACTGCTCAGTTCAGTCACAGTGAGTCAGGCATACGGAGTGGCAGCAGACTAAATGGCAGCAACTTAAGCCTCTACCTATACACCTACTATACAGGTTCAATGCTATGACAATTTACCTTTGAAATACCCCTGATATAGTCGCTGGCACCTTAATAGTTTTTATACTGTACAACACCAAATATGCTACGTACACTTTTCTAATTCTATACGATTTAAATTATTGAATTTATCCAACGTGGAGGTTTCATCATTACAAGATGATTCTAGATACAATTTATTTACTTTTTTATATACCTAAACTCTGCCTGTCTAAGGATTGCTAAAGAACTCCATTTTACTCTGTGTAAAAGACGCTCATCTTATTTGTAAACTGTGGTTAAGATAAGACCTGGTGACCTGCCTTATAAAAGCCTTCACCATGAAACTTTGTTGGTCAATTTCACAAAGCTTCTGATTTATAGAGTATTCAAGCATCAGACACATTTAAATGGATAGTTTGCTTGTTTAATGGCTCATGATGCTGTGAGGGAGAGTATCGAGTGCTCACCCTGGACAGGGCACCAATCCATCGCTCGGCACACACACACACTTACTATATAGAAGTAATTTAGAGCAGCCAATTCACCTTGAATTCATGTTTTTGGACTGTGAGGGGAAACCCACAGGGAGAACATGAAAAATCCACCCAGATTAGGATTTAAACCTGGATCGCCAGCGCTGAGAGGCGAATGTGCTAACCACTAAGTCACCATGCTGCCTTTCAACCCTAATTAGTAATATAACCATAATTAGAAATTTATTTTGGGTTATTAGGTTTTCTTATTACCACCCCTGTATTAGCTTCATCTCATTGTCTGTGTGTCTGGTAAAAAGTTTGCAAATGCTATTTCACCCACTTCCCGTTATCTCATTTAGCTGAAACATTGCACAATTGTTCATCGTCGATGACAACATCCATCCATCCATCCATTATCTTCCGCTTTATCCTCTACTAGGGTCATGGAGGGGTTCCCTTATGCCCATCCAGGGTAGAATTTTTCGGGCGCTGGGCAAATACACCCAGGACTGAGCGCCAATCCATCGCTGGGCACACACTCACTCACACAGACACACTCTATATGAGGTAATTGGGAGAATTCAATTGACCTGATCCATGTTTTTGGATTGTGGGAGGAAACCGGAGAACTCGGAGGAAACATATGCGGACACGGGGAGAACATGGAAACTTCACCCAGATTGGGATTCGAACCGGGAGTCCCTAGTGCTGATAGGCGAACGCGCTAACCACTAAGTTACTTCACTATACTTCACAAGCAAAATTAATTCAGGATAAAGTAATTTAACATGATATAGGGGTGGTTTTTAAAAAATATTTTTTTTAAATATATTTTGCTTGTTTTTTTATGTATTGTGTTACTCCTCTTTTATTTGGCTTTCTCTCGCTCTTCAGTGTTTAGTCTTTGAACCTTTATCTCGTTCTCTTCCTCCACATCCTTGTTTTTAACCCTCATCCTTTTTGTCTCTTTCACTGAATCATGTTCACTGAAAGTAGGGCACAACGTTGCAACGCAGCACAGAACATTAATGTATAAGCGTACGCGTGCACACACACTCACACACACACACACACACACACGCCCACAGCAGCATGCTCTCTCAGAGGCGAGCCAGCCAAGGCTTTTATTAGCCACGAATGAAGAGAGAAAACACAAACACACACACACATAACGCCATACACTCACCTATGCAGCCCACAACCCCACACAACACAGATGCTGACCATACTGAAGAGAAGTCTGTTTTTTTTGTTGTTTTTTTTCCACTTGCACCACAGAACACACACTGCAGTTCTGCTTTCCGGAAAGAAACCGTTCCAAAAACTCACTTTTCTTTACTGCCACAGGCCTGGTGTACAAATAAGTAACGCTTGTTTGCACAGCAAGTATGTATTTACACTCAAAGCTACACTGTGCATGCACAAAACCCGGATTTTTGGTGTATCCAATTCCCAGACATCAGCATCCTCCTCCATAACCCTACCCCCACCCCGCGATAAATTCCGTCCAGGGAGAGTTGTGTCTAGTGTGTGTTTCCTCTGATTTCTGCTTCCTTTGACCTCTACTTTTCACTGCCAAGTGCTAAAGTTCCACATGCATTGTTAAGAACACTTTTAAAAAAGCATTTTATAATTTATACTTGTGTTAATATCTAACTGAGTATTAATTTATATGTTAAAAAATGTAGAGCTGTAATTTCAGACAAACTTATTTCTAAATAACTACTTATGACATCACAACAAACCCAGTTGCTTCTGTTCTTTTAATACTTTACTGTTTTATAAACAATCACTGAACTTTATTTTGAGCAGCACGGTGACTTAGTGGATAGCACATTCACCTATGAGTGGGGGTTCCGGGTTCGAATCCCAATATGGGTAGAGTTTCCACGTTCACCCCGTGTTCACATGGGTTTCTCTCCACAGTCCAAAAACATGGATTCAAGGTGAATTGAATGCTCTAAATTGACCCATATAGCCTGAGTGAGTGTGCCCAGCGATAGACTCGCGCTCCATCCTGGATGTATCTTCCCAGCGCCCGAAACACTCCCCCTGGATGGGCATGGGGACCTAAGACCCTAATAGATACTCAAGAATATTTGCATTAGAAAAAAGGTGACGATGTAACAACTGAGTTTCACTTGATGATTCAGGAATTAAGTGATTATTTTTTTTAGTTTAAAGAGATTACAGCTGCTGTCATTTTGCTTTAACAAGGTAAAACGTATTGTTATGATGCCCGCATGGACTATTAAATATATGGAGCTATGAAATGTAGTCATGCCAGACATTCGATACATGGCATATCTTGTAATGGGTCACAAATAATAGTTTTATTTTAACACGAGACAAATTATAGGATGGATGTAGAGCAGAAATGTGCAATATGTCCAAAGCTGTTCTATTAAATACAGAGACATACTCACTTACAATATGCAAGTCTCACACACACACACACACACACACACACACACACACACACACACACACACACACAAGATAACAGCCTCGTTCCCACAGAAGAACAAAGTCCTAGCACTAATCAGCTGCACACTCTCCTTAAATGCACTTACTCAGTTTGTCCTCCGTTCGCGAAAAGGGGAAACAGCACAGCTGACCCATGGCTGCCTCCCTCCTTCCACCTTTCTCGCCCTCTTCTTTCTGCGTCTAACACAGTTTTCAACGTCCTATCCCGCCCTATATGGAGAGCCCGTACCATCCAGGGGCAGCTCCGGCAGCGGCTTTAGCAGCGGACTGTGTGAGGTTATGAAAGGCAGAATGCCTAACGGAGACTGCTCTGTGTGTGTGTTGGGGGGGAGGAGACTACCACCCCACCTCCTCCTCTCAGTGCCATGAATAACCGGTTCAGAATGAACAGTATCATATTGGTGTGTGTGTGTGTGTTGAGCATCACTGTTGGTCAGTCCAAACGCGAGATCGTGATGGGTTAAACCAGCCGCAGTAACCATGCACTCGATGTGTTAATGAAGCGAAGAGGGTCTGCATGAGTCTGATAACAGCACAGGTCCTTATTCATTACTCACCTCATCATTTATTCGGGAACAATGGCACTAATTACAACCTCATTACAGTCCAGCATCGGAAAATCAACCTGAACTGCATGTATACACAATGTCTCCACAGCTGGACGTCCTATTCTCGTGGCACGGTCAGTACCGGGGTGAAGCTTCTCATTGTTGTATTCGTTTGCCATCAATCGTGAAGGAAAATTAACAAATGTTCTTATTTTGCTGACAAAGCGATTTTGCCATGAAGTCTTTACACATATAAAATAATAACCAGTACAGAACTGTGTAAAGTCACAAACTGCATACATTTATTAACGGTAACTTTTATATGAGGGTGGCACGTGGCTTAGTGGTTAGAACGTTTGCCTCTGAGCACTGGCAATCCAAATTTGGATCCCAATCTGGGAGTTTCCATGTTCTCCCCGTGTCAGCGTGGGCTTCCTACGGGTTCCTCCCACAGTCCAAAAACATGGATTCATGTTATCTTGAATGGTCTAAAATTCCCCATATAGTGTGTGTGAGTGTGAGCCTAGCAATTTGATTGGCACCCTGTCCTAGGTGTATCTGCCCAGCGCCCAAAATGTTCTCCCCTGGATGGGCATTGGGAACCCCCCCCACCCCCGTGAGCCGAGTAGAGAATTAAGCTTTTACGTGTTATTTATTTTCTCTTTCTGAATGTTGTGACCACAGGATACTATGTGGTTTGCACCAGATACTTTCCTTTATGGTGTAAACTTGAGCTAAACAGCCAACTCAAATTTACACCATGTACTGTAGTATGGTATAGTAAAGTATCTGGTGCAAATCACATGTTAACCCCATATTATCTTGAAAAACATTACAATTTTCCTATTAAGATAAATTGTATGCGTGAAGGGGGTTCCTCACGCCCATCCAAGAGGGACCATTTCGCTCCCATGTCAATATGTGATGTCACACTGCCCGCTACATCCTCATCCTATCTAGTATGCGCAGCATAGTATCTAGTGTTCGCAGCATAGTATCTAGTGTGCACAACATGGCACATTTTCCTTATGACATTATCTGGTGCACAATACCCAAGACACCATGTTTATGACATAGTATCTGGTGTGCACAACAGTATCCTGTACTTATTACATAGCATGGTTTTGTGCCTCTGATACTGACATCGCATCTAGTGTGCACAGCATGGCGAGTCCTGCTTATGACAGTATCAGGGGCAGAAGACATAGTATGTCCTGTTGTCCATGTTGTGCATAACGTTCAGCAGGCTGCTGTCACTGAGCTGCTCCACAGACAGACGTAGGAGATCTTTTGTTCCGAGGGCCATCAGGCTTTAAAATACAACTGGTTTGGGCCGGAAGAACAAATAAGTTCAACAGAACATTTAAAAACTGTCTCTTGTTTTTCGCATATGATCACTTAGATCACCCTCCGTACTGGACACTTTATTTTTTGTTTTAATATTAGATTTTTGACACTTTATATCTGTAAATGTATTTTTTTTACATTCATTCCCTTTGTTATAATACTGTTTATTGTATTGATGCTTCGAATCCCCATCTGGGTGGAGTTTCCATGTTCTCCCCGTGTCTGCGTGGGTTTCCTCCGGGTTCTCCGGTTTCCTCCCACACTCCAAAAACATGGATCAAGTCAATTGAATTCTCAAAATTGCCCCATATAGAGTGTGTTTGTGTGAGTGAGTGTGTGCCCAGCAATGGATTGGCGCCCTGTCCTGGGTCTATCTGCCCAGCGCCCGAGACGTTCTCCCCTGGATGGGCATGGGGAACCCCACCGCAACCGTAATAGAGGATAAAGCGGGAGATAATGAATGAATGAATGTATTGATGCTGCTACTGGCTGCTAAATTTCCTTCGGAATAAATAAAGTATTCTATCTATCTATTTATCTAACTATGTCTAGCTATGTCATAAGCACAGGACATACTATGTTTTGTGCCCCTGATACTGACATAGCATGTAGTGTGCACAACATAGTAAGTCCTGCTTATGATCTAGTGTCTGGTGTGCACAAGAAAATGAAAGAATACACATCTCTTCAGGGGCTCTGTACACATTAAATACAACACGATAAAAAAACTGAACTGTGAAGGAAAAGAACAAATGTACAGACATGGCAAAAAAATTCAGTTTAGGGCACTGGACAAAACAAACAATTTGTCACTAACAAGCTTCACTGAGTCACATACTCACCGCTGTGCGTGTTTAACAGTGCTGGTTTTGTGGCACAAAATGAAAAAGATTTTGCCCCCACAGAGTTCATACCCGTTTACACAATCGACACGCCGATTAGTTTGTTCAAACGCATTCCACTTGTGGACCAAATGGAGAAGAAATGTTAAAAACATGACAGGCATTCAAAACATTTGTTTACATGAAGAAAACTGCCGATGCTCATGTTGCAAACTGCCTGGCGTTTGGTTGGATTCAGTTGAAATGATGCAGTCAGTAGTACACGCTGCTTGAGCAACATATAGATCGTTCATAAAATATTGCAGAAAACAAGCCTCAACTAAAGAACTCAATGGCCAAGGAACAGTTTAATCCCATCATTTAATTCTCACAGTAATATGTGTGGCCTTTGCTAAAATAGTTCTTGCTTATCTATATTAAAGCACTCTGATTGAGACTGAAATATTAATTAAAATGCAAAACATTTCCCCTGTTGCCTTTGCCTCTGGGAAAAGAGCCCGGGCTAGATTTTTACGAGGCAGGATGATGTAGAGACTCGCGTCACCAGTCTCTTGGCGTCTGGACATCGTCTGGTTGCAAATCAATAATAAGATCTGTCTGAAGGACCAAGCGGCTGAAACCTAACAGCTGTCATTACGGTCAAATGCTGCTTCCTCCCTCCAGCGCATGTCCCTTGACGTCACGGCCGGGCTAACAGCTTTCTGAGAAAGTACCCTGTGTATAAATAAGGTATCGAGCCAGATATTTGGGCAGTGTAGGATGATTCCCATATTCTGCCTTTTTATGTTTTAAAGGGAGGATATTTGATTTCTTTTCCAACATCATGGAGACAAAAACGCAAAGATACAAAAGCCTGTAAATCTATAGACATTCAATTTTGAGTTCTAGTGAGGTGGATACTAATATTCCAGCCACATCTGTTTCTACATACAACTCAATTTATTGGAGGTTGAGTGATGGACTGAGGAATTTATAATGGAGAGATTGGAAAGAAATGAGGGGGAAAGGCATGTGGTTAAGGTCTCCTATTCATTTCCTGGTCCCAACAAGTATTATGGCTGAAGTGCCCTTGAGCAAAGCACACAACCCCAATTGCTCCCTGGGTGCCGCATACAGGGCTGCCCATCACTCCGGACACATGTGCTCACTTCACTATATATAGAATTAAATTAGAGCATTCAATTTACCTTGAATTTACCAGGAGGGCATGGTGGCTTACTGGTTAACACATTTGTCTTTGTTCGGACATGTTTCCATGTCCACCTGGGTTTTCTCTGGTTTTCTTTCACAGTCCAAAAACATGGAATCAATGTAAGCTGGTTGCTCTAAATTGTCCCTATTTAAATTGGTCCCATATAGTGTATATGAGGGTGTCTGTGTGAATGTGTGTGTTCAATGATAGATTGGCGACCTGGGTGTATATGCCCAGCGCCCGAAACGCCCTCCTCTGGATAAGCATGGAAGGGGTTTGATGCTCCCCTGCATCAATTTTTATAGATCACATATTTATTATTTTTATATGTTTTGCCTATAGTTTTTGTTTGATGTCTGTTTCGTGTTTAGTCAAAAGTTAGAGTGATGATTCATGTAACGTGCAATTCTTTTTTTAAGACTAAACACAATGGTAAGAGGCTGAATCGTGCACACCTGCTCAATGAGGCACCAACAGTATGACCTTCACTGTGTCTGGAGTATGTAGTGCTTCAATTTCTCTCTCTCTCGCTCTCTCTCTCTCTCTCTCTCTCACACACACACACAAGGTTTAAGTGTTCATATGTACTGCAGGTAAAAAAAAAAAATATTATACTGATGTTTAGTGTAACCTCTGATACTGTGCCACTCATTTTAAAACAGGAGGCTATTGTGTCTGTGTGTGTATACACACACATACATACATACATACACACACATATCAAGCCGGCTGGATGTGCTGGCCTGTTTCCTATGTGTGGCAGCTGATAAGCAAATCAGAGTAAATTAACAGGCCTAGAAACACATGGCAGCATCAATGACACACACACACACACACACACACACACACACACACACACACACACACACATCATCAACCACAGTAATTAAAGGCCATCTGCAAAAATCTCAAAATTCTGTAGCATTGGCTCTTTTTGTGTTTAACACAATTTCTGATCTTTAAATTCCAACTTTTCTGACATTCAACTAAATAAATCAGTTTTTCTTCTGACCATGATGTGTGTATATGTGTATTAACCTACACTGCTTGGGCAAAAAAGCTCACCCATTCCCTAATTGTTGTTGTTTTGTTGAACCACTTTTACGTTTATTATGACACGCATTTGTTTCGTACAACGTTGTTGCCACAAGATTCTGTGATGTCACAATATCTACCTCTGTCCAGAGTTGCATTCATTTTTCCTCAAAGATCTTGTTCTGATGATGGAGATTTGGAACACTTTACAAAGTCTTCTCCAGCACGTTTCAACGATTCTCAATGAGGTTCAGGTCTGGACTCGGTGGTGGTTAACCATGTGTAAAAATGATGTCTCATGCTCCCTGATCCACTCTTGTTGAAATTTAGTTGAATTGTTATAGTTCTATAGTTAAGTAAAATTTGGACCTGGACTTAATATTCAGAACTTAATAATACTACTGGGTATGGCCTCAAACATAGCCTAACTGCCTCATGCCTGAGTGTCTTTATTTATTTTAAGATGAGTGGTTATCCTTACTGTAGCCATTTTGTTGACTTAGTGTTCTAGTTCCATCTATCCACTGTCTACAGTGCTTACACACAGAGGGATTTTTTCTCCACATTTAACCCCTCTCTGTATATGGCCCCCGGGGAGCAATTGGGGTTAGGTGCCTTGCCCAAGAGCACTTCAGCTATGATACTTGGTGGGACCAGGTATTGGACCGGGAACCTTCAGGTCACATGGCTGGTTTCTTATCCACAAGCCCACGACTTCTACTCTCATACTGCTTATTCTCCTCAAAAGGCTCCAATGAATAAAAAACATTATTATTTATTGCTCACATCAGCAAATATTACAGCAAATATTACACCAAATAATATATATATATATATATATATATATATATATATATATATATATATATATATATATATATATATATATATTATCAGCTTATTTCTGTCTTATGTGCTTTTATGACTGTGTTGTGTCTGTTGTGTGCGAAAATCCCAGTAGATCGCAATTTCCCATAATGATTGGCTGAACAAACAATTGCATTAATAACTAAGTGCACAGTTGCTAATATGCTGATTAAATGCGTACTTCAAACTGAAATACTTTATTGCTCTGAATATACACATTCTTAAATGCCATTCACAGAACTATCACTAGAACCTCATCCTCAGCCACCTGAGAATTTAATACCAGCTGATTCTATATAGTAAATATATGAAATCAGCCTGGCTTTTTCTCCTCTATCTCCTATGAACACCTGCTCTCGCACAAACAGGCTAACACACAATCCCCTTAAGAGCTGTCGTGATTATTTCACTGCTAATTAGAAAATCCGTGAGGCTCCATTGTTTAGATGAAACTCGCGACTGAGATTCAGAAACAGCCCGATGTGGAGGCATAAAGGAGAAGCGGTGATGCTACAGTGCTGGAGAGTGAACAAGCTCATCATCACAGTCAGTTTACAAGTTAATCTGCAACCGATTCTAGGGACGAGACGATTCCAAAGTCTGATGGTGCGATTATTGTCTTAGAAATAATCACAATTACACGATTATTATTTTTATTATTGTTCCTGTGATTTCTAGCACTTTCTTGGTAAAGTTAATTATTGCATAGGGCGGCACGGTGGATAGTGGTTAGTACATCCATCTCTCAGCACTGGGGATCCAGTTTCAAATCCCGATGTTGGTGGAGTTTGCATGTTCTCCCTGTGTCCGTTCCTCCGGTTTGCTCTCACAGTCCAAACACATGGACCCCCCCACCCCGATGACCCTAGTAGATGATTAAATGGGAGAGAATGAATGAATTAATTATTGCATAATTCATTCATTCATTATCTCCCACTTTATTATGAGAATCATCTCATCTCTACCATTTCCATGCACTGTGCTGAAGCTACAGTCTGCCATCTAATGGCTCTGAGCTGAAACACACTGCTTATAACCTAATACAACCTGCACAATAGACTACCCAATACACAACTGACTACACATTGTATATCACTTAGTACACAATACACACTGCACAACATGTACAGATCTCACAATACAGAGTAAATGATATACAATCCACAAAATAGAAATCAATGTTATAATTAAATCAATGTTATAATGACTTTAAAAGGGATCACTACTTATATACTACTACTCAAATTGTAATACTTGTAAATAATTGTAAAAAAAATTGTTTTGTGGTTTTTAATGTCTTTACAGCATCTCTGGCCATTTTCCCAAAACTAATGGTTGCTAGTGATATGCTCATAAATTTGTATTTATCCAATTCAATGTAAGCATATGAAACATAGTACGTTTTTGACTTGTGGAAGAACTGGATTATCAAGAGTAAACCTACTGAGGCACAGGGAGGACATGCAGTCTTTACACAGAAAAGACATTTGTTCATCATAAGTGGAAATCGAACCCAGGGTCTTGTTGCTGTGAGGTGGAATTGCTGCAGCACTCTGCCGCCAGGACGGCTCGGTAAAACTTCAGATGATCACACAACACTCTACTCTGGTTAAAGTGCATTGTTATTCACTTAATGAAAGGCAATTCTTCAGCATCGTGAACAAAGTTTAAGCACTGGCCTACACTGCCATCTAAAGGCTAACAGCAGGAGCTATTTATTAATTGGCAATTGAGGTGTGTGTGTGTGTGTGTGTGTGTGTGTGTGTGTGTGTGTGTGTGTGTGTGTGGGTGGGTGTGTGTGTGATGATGCTGAAAGCTGGTCACCACAACAAATATCAATGTGTTTTAATGTAAACTCGTGTTGTATGGTAGTGATTAGGACTGAGACGATAACAGAGTTTGATGGTATGATTATTGTCTAAGAAATAAGTATGATTGTTACAATTATTATTCAGCCCAGTGATAGTCTGGCAAGTCTTATCCAAAAAAAGACAACACAGTTTGTTGTAAATTTGTTATTTGTAATGGAGAAAAAAACAGATTTGTAATTTAATTTTTTTTTTAAATAAATTTAATTCCAAGAATCAGAAACCCATCTCTTCCCCATCTTATAACTCAAACACATAACTTTTCCCACAACTTATTTAGCTGATGAGTACAGATTTTGAGGCGATAATGAATTTTACCAAAAAGTGCCAATATTTACAGGAACAATGCACACTTTCTTGTTTATTTATTTATTTCATTAATTTATTTTTTTTAATTATTACCGAAATTAGAAAGGGCTTTTACTGAATATTAACACAAATTAATCTTTAGCACAAAATATTTTTTATATATCTTTTTAAGACATAAGAAATTTAAAATTCATTTTTAATTGCAATTAATTAAACTATTAATCACTTTTTTTACCTCTGTGTATTTACTGTAGTTAGACTTGGTAAGGCAGTATAGTTTTACCACCTTTACCACCACAGCTCAGACTCACCGAATGTGACGCTCTTCTCTCTGTGGTAGTATCCATCGTTGTCCTTCTTCTTCAACATTGAGCACAAATCCAGGCTGCACACCCGTTCCTCACCAAACACGCGTTGCTCAAAGGCTGTGAACAGAGTGGGGTCCAGCTTCTTAACACCCTGTAACACATACACACACACACACACACACACACACTTATAAAGATAAGACTAACACAGCAATGTACTGCTATTGACAACAGTCTGGGTGGGGACGGTCTGTCCCGACGGTCTGTCCTGACAGTCTGTCAGGGCTGATAACCTCAACAGGAAGTGTGCCTGCGAAGGAAGAATGAAGACTTCTATATGTCACTTCCACAAAAGTAAACATGCTCTCTGGGGGTGTTGGAGTCGTGCGACATGTGTCATATTGAAAAAGCATTCTGCTAAAAGTAGCTCGGAGCAGGCCATGACCCAGGAAAGCGGATGCTCAGTTCATGACGGAGTGGGTGGATGCGACGTGACTAAATGAACGAGCAGTGAGGCTCTGTGTATCAGAAATATCCATCCTGATCAAAATATTGAGGAAAACAAATTGTAACTCTGTTCTATTCGGGTTCAAGAGAAAAAAACTGATGATGTAGTTAGTTAGATGTTAAAGGCCTGCATCCAGAAAGAAGTGAAGGGTGTAGTTCTGAGGTGCAATAATTCAAAACTGGCAACATAACTGACGACACAATACCCTCTGTATGTTAATCTCAATAACCCTGCTAAACTAGGAATGAAATGACTGTTTCTATGGAAACATTAGGGATTAGATGATTACAGATTTTGATGCTATGTTAACTTTACCAAAATTTGCCAGAATTTAGAGGAAGAAGACAACGCTGGACTTTTGCTGGAGTGAGGCTCATAAAAGGGGGAACGTTTCGGACGCTGGGCAGATACACCCAGGACAGGGCACCAATCTATCACTGGGCTCACATACACACTATATGGGGTGATTTAGAGTATTCAATTTACCTTGAATCCATGTTTTTGGACTTGGGGAGGAAACTGGAAAACCCGGAGGAAACCCACACAGACACGGGGAGAACATGGAAACGGCAAATGTGCTAACCACTAAGCCACCGTACCGCCTGATTTTTGATGTATATTAACACAAAATATTCTTCATAACACAAAATAAGTAGTTTGTAAAAAAAGATAAGTGTAACTTTATTTTTGTTCTGTGTGAGTCACGTCACTTGGTCTAAAATTCCAGCTACCCGCATAATACTTATATTTATGAATGTCGTCATGGCGATAATATTTCGAATCAGGATTGATTGCAAAAGCGATTAATCGTCTCATTCTTTTTTGAGAATGAGATTGATTTGATTGATTGAATGAATTAATGAATGAATGAATGAGTTTTAGGAGCCATTGCTGAAGGTGAGAGGGAAAACTAATCACTCACATCTGCCTTAATGGTGTGGGTGGGATGGCAAAATTAAAAGAGAAAAAAAGATGACAAAAGCACAGAGTAACAGTAAATTTAAATAACATGACCATTAAATATTGATTTAATCTCAGTTCAGATTTTCAGTTCAGAGCAGTTTATTTTATAGTATTTGATTTTGTATATACTGATTTCTATTTCTATTATATTTTTTCTTTTAGATTTGATACATCTTAACTTTCCCAATTTGTCACTTTTGCAGCTGAGAACGTGAATTTCCCCATTGTGGAACCAATAAAGGATTATCTTAGCTTATCTTAGATCCAAAATTCTTTTAAGTTATAATCATGCAGTCTAAACCAAAACCAAAACGCTCTGTCCTGTCTGCACCCAACACTATGTGACTCAGCTTTATCCTCCACATCCTCTCTTTTCTACCCTTAAGGAGATTTGAGTCTCACCTGGCGCCGAAGCTTGGGTGCTCGCGACAGCTTGATGAAAGTCAGGTGAGGTTTGAAGTCCTTCTGATCTCCGGTCGGAATCCCCCGGTTCTCAAAAGCGCTCCTCACTGAATCTGAGCACGGCCAGATACACAGAAGCAAAGTTCAGACTGGGCGAGGCTATTTACAGAGCAGAGCCCACAGGTTTCCGACTCCATCACCCCACCACCCCATTCTTAATGTAAGACAAGGAGATAATCAATAAGGAGAGAGAGAGAGAGAGAGAGGTAGATATTGAGCTGGGATAAAAACAGTCCCGTGATGTTCGAGGGCAGATGCACTCTTCCCATTACACAAAATAAAATTATGAACACTTCACACTGCATTACGACAGGATGACGCTGGTGTAATGCACTATATGCTCAAAAATGAGTGGATGCCCTTCATAACTATCCCTTTAAAGCAAAACCTACAGCAGGCATCTCAAGTTAATTCCGCTTCGGTGTAAATGTGATTGGACGTAGTTTTACTCGGGTGTGAATGCGATCGGATGTAGTTCCTCTCGAGTGTAGTTCCTCTCGTATAATTGTGATCGGACGTAGTTCCGCTCGGGTGTAGTTCAGCTTCAGTGTAAATGTGATCGGATGTAGTTCAGCATCAGTGTAAATGTGATCGGGCGTAGTTTTACTCGGGTGTGAATGCGACCGGATGTAGTTCCTCTCGAATGTAGTTCCACTCATGTAAATGTGATCTGACGTAGTTTTGCTCAGGTGTAGTTCCGCTCCAGTGTAAATGTGATCGGACGTAGTTCCTCTCGAGTGTAGTTCAGCTCCAGTGTAAATGTGATAGGATGTAGTTCTGCTCAGGTTTAAATGTGATCGGACGTAGTTCCTCTCGTGTAAATGTGATCGGATGTAGTTCTACTCGTGTAAATGTGATCAGATGTAGTTCTACTCGTGTAAATGTGATCGGATGTAGTTCTACTCGTGTAAATGTGATCGGACATAGTTCCTCTCGTGTAAATGTGATCGGATGTAGTTCTACTCGTGTAAATGTGATCGGATGTAGTTCTGCTTAGGTGTAAATGTGATCGGACATAGTTCCTCTCGAGTGTAGTTCAGCTCCAGTGTAAATGCGATAGGATGTAGTTCTGCTCAGGTTTAAATGTGATCGGACGTAGTTCCTCTTGTGTAAATGTGATCGGATGTAGTTCTACTCGTGGATGCCCTTCATAACTATCCCTTTAAAGCAAAACCTACAGCAGGCATCTCAAGTTAATTCCGCTTCGGTGTAAATGTGACTGGACGTAGTTTTACTCGGGTGTGAATGCGATCGGATGTAGTTCCTCTCGAGTGTAGTTCCTCTCGTATAATTGTGATCGGACGTAGTTCCGCTCGGGTGTAGTTCAGCTTCAGTGTAAATGTGATCGGATGTAGTTCAGCATCAGTGTAAATGTGATCGGGCGTAGTTTTACTCGGGTGTGAATGCGACCGGATGTAGTTCCTCTCGAATGTAGTTCCACTCATGTAAATGTGATCTGACGTAGTTTTGCTCAGGTGTAGTTCCGCTCCAGTGTAAATGTGATCGGATGTAGTTCCGCTCGAGTGTAGTTCGGCTCCAGTGTAAATGTGATCGGACGTAGTTCCTCTCGAGTGTAGTTCAGCTCCAGTGTAAATGTGATAGGATGTAGTTCTGCTCAGGTTTAAATGTGATCGGACGTAGTTCCTCTCGTGTAAATGTGATCGGATGTAGTTCTACTCGTGTAAATGTGATCGGATGTAGTTCTACTCGTGTAAATGTGATCGGATGTAGTTCTGCTCAGGTGTAAATGTGATTGGACATAGTTCCTCTCGAGTGTAGTTCAGCTCCAGTGTAAATGCGATAGGATGTAGTTCTGCTCAGGTTTAAATGTGATCGGACGTAGTTGTGCTCATACCAAACATAGAGGAAAGAGAGGAACACTCACCTGCGATGCGTGTAAGCGTGTGGACATGTTCTCCATCTTCTATCTGAATGAAAGCTACTTCTTGTCGGAAGTGACCAATACCACGAAAAGGGAGCACAAGAGGCTGTCCTCCCAACAACGACATCAAAGTGGATTTCATCTCTCCTACTGCCAATGCAGCACTGATACACACACACACACAAACACCTTGTTGTTAATCCCCTGGTAAGCACTGACGCGTGTAAGAAGAACAAAAAAAACATAACACTAAATATTCCCACACACACACACACACCCCCTTGCTGTTAATCCCCTGTGAAGCACTGACGCAAGTGAGAAAAACAAAAAAAAACATCATAAACACTAAATATGCATATGCTCATGAACACACACACACACGCACGCACATTTGGGCATTAATCCTGATCCAGTGACGCATGTGTGAAAGCATGACATGACATTTATGAAGCGCAATACATTTCTGTAAACACACACACACACACACACACACACACACACTTTATCAGTCCAATCAGTATGTTCACCCACACAGGTGATTGTAGAGCATTTTTAGTGGTTGTAGCTTTAATTTGAATACTTCTGATAACTTATTCATGCGTTACAGAAACTAAACGTCTCATTGGGACATGTTTTTACATTCATTTTGCCATTCATTTTGACCTGCCTTCACGAGGTACGTACTTTTCGACGGCCTCCTGTGTTGCGAGGTGAGTGACGAGCAGCGTTATGTGAAGAGTTGCAACAGGAATCAGAGCTCTGGAGAGTCGAGGGTCTTTCTCTAGGACCTCAGCCTGGACTTCCTCCACTCCTTGTTTAATCTATAAACACACACCAAATGTATACAGACAATGGTATTGATGGTGTTAGACAGTTTATAAAGGCCTATTTTTAATGTAGTGGACAGGTTTACAACACTGCCTTTAACACCACTTGACATCTTTGGGATTAGTCAGAACAAAGACGGTAAAAAAACATAAAAAAACAAAGAAAACAGAACATTACATCTTAAGGCAGTGCTCACTCCTCACCCCCACCTCTGTACTCACCGACTCATCAATAGGCAAAAAACCCCGTACCAGTGCAGCCATGCAAATCCAAATAGGAAACCCCAAATGCAGGTTTCATGCCCTCCTCTGTCCAGTCCCACCTATCCCAGTATATGCACACAGACAATTAAGTCTCCCCGAATCACCCATCAGCATGTTTTTGGAATGTGGAAGGAAACCAGAGTTCCCGAAGGAAACCCACGCAGAGAGGAAACACAATTTGGACTCAATTTGGAAAGAATCTTTGGCTTTTGAAGTTAAAGCACTGTAGCGGGGCAAAGGGGAATGGACAACATTTAAGGGTGGAAAGGCGAAAACAATGATTATTAAAGCCCCTACATTTATATTTAGCCTGAAACATTCTCCCCTGGATGGCCATGGGGAACCCCCCCGCGACCCTAGTTGAGGACAAAGCAGAAGATAATGGATGGATGAATTTAGCAGACGCTTTTATGCAAAGGCACCTGCTGAAGGTTTCGCTAAAAATCGACTGGGGTCCTCATTATGTCCTGGGGTCATCAATATCAGGTAAATAGCAAAGTGCAGATAAACAAACGTTAATTAGTGCCTGACCTTATGATTAGTGATTGGGATCGAGACAAAGTAGTTGGGACGAGGACTGTCTTTTCTCTTCTTTTTTCCTTCCTTTCCCTCCTCCTCTGTCTCGGCTTGTCCTCTCTTCTTCCTCTTCCTCTTCTCTTTATCACAGGCATCAGGGTCAGAGACTAAAAGACAAAAATGTTAAGCTTACTATAGTAGAACACACCTTATTTTAAGTCATCAGCGTAGATACGATAAGATTTACAAGCACCGTCACTATTAAAGTGACACAGATGGAAAATCTATTGGTGGCGGAGTGTAGCAGCGCCTTGAGAAGGGTGTGAGACAGGACCCTGAAACTTTGTGAAAACACAGACTTCTCAAGGTCACTTACAGCCAAGTTCCTTCCAGATTTCAGTGCCGGTGAAAGGAAGTTCAGCCAGCAGCTTCACAGTGCAGTCGCTCTCCTTCATTTTCTTCTTCCGTCCCCGAGGTTTCCTCACCATCTTCTTCACCTTCTTCTTGTTACTGACTGCAAAGCAAACAGTGAGGGAAGTGAGTCTGGATCCAGAAACGTCAACAAGAAAAATACAGAAGTTCCAAAAATATTGTTTCAAGTGAATTGGTTGCTCCAAATCGTCCCCATAGTGTGTGTGAATGAGTGTGCCAATTGATTGACTGGCGCTCTGTCCTGGGTCTATCTGCCCAGCTCCCGAAATGCCTCCCCCAATCACTATAAAACGATTAAGCAGGAGATAATAAGGTGAGATGATATCAAACTGTCACCATGCAGCTTAACACAATCCCTTGCAGCATCACCACTTAGCACATTCTTGGCATTTTGGCAGGATTATATCGGGAAATTTTCACAGATTAGACCACTACTGCTGTCTGAAGTGCTGTCAAAACATATCGAAATAAGCATTGGTGGAATAAACATACCTGAGATCTGATCCATGTCAGCTGAGGGTTTTATGTGGTCACCTTTGCCTTCCATCATAGCTTTGTGCTTGTGACTGGAACAGACACTTTCCTCTGAAACACAGCCAGACCAAGTGATGAGTTTTATATAAAACAAAAGATCTTGATTTGTAAAATCTTATTAATTTTATCTGATTATAGTTTATGATATTCTCCAGGGGGCGGCATGGTTTCATAATGGTTAGCACGTCCACCTGTTAGTGCTGGGGATCTAGGTTCGAATCCCAATTTGAGTGAAGTTTCCATGCTCTCCCTGTGTCTGCGTGGGTTTTCTTTGGGTTCTCATTTCCTCCCACAGTCCAAAAAAATGAATGAATTGGCTGTTCTAAATTGCCCCATATAGCTATATAGTGTTTGTGTCTGAGTGAGTGAGTGTATGTGTGCCAGTTGGCACCCTGTTCTGGGTGTATCTGCTCAGCGCCCGAGCTATTCTCCCTTGAATGGGTATAGGAACCCCCCCCAATCCTAATAGAGGAATAAGCAAAAGATATTGCATGAATAAATTAATATTCTCCAGTATCCCTTAAAATCAAACAGTAATCACCTACAACCCAGAGAGCAGGTGATCATGAATGAGAAAGTTTCTGATCACTCCAGAACCGATGAACAGGATGACTATTTCTGAACAGTTGTATTCCAGTTGTCAGTGTCTTTTTCTGGATGCACACCCCAAAACAGTGCAGTGATCCTCGAGTTACAACTTTAAGGAAATGTCCCTGCAGCCTGAACATAGCAGTTTGACTCCAACCTCTTTACATCAACCAGTCAGACATCAGACATGCCTGCAAAAAGATCAGGCAGCAATTACATCATTCTCATAATGCAGTACCATGCATCATAAATTGTAATTTCATCACAGATATTAAACACACATGCAAAAGTAAAAATATACAACTAACATACTGTTAGTAGGTAATTGATTCTCAACGACTCATTCAAATTTTTGTGCGTCTATAATGTGGACTGTCTAAATCGCTTAATATGAAAATGGGTTAATGTAATAAAACAGTAACCAAGAAAAAACAAACTTTACTCATTTATTACTCTAAATTAGAACTCTCCACTACTGTAATTATGAACATGTACCCAATAGGAAACTGATTACTTTACTTTAGAAGTACAGGTTCATAATTACATTAGTAGAAAGAACTAATCAAGAGTAATAACTGAGTGAAGTTTAAATAAATGAAGAGGGCACGGTAGCTCATTGAATTAGGGCATTGGGCTATCAATCTGAAGGTTGGGGGTTCAAATCCCAGGTCAATGTGGGTCCTTGAGCAAGGCCCTTAACCCTCATTGCTCCAGGGATGTTGTGATTAACCCGTTGCTCACCTTGTAAGTCCCATTTGATAAAAGTGTCTGTTAAATGACCAAATGTATGTAAATGAAGTTTGGTGTTTCTAGATGTTTTAATACATTGAGTCACGTTAAGCCCATTCATTATAATGGGTTTGAAAGGAAGAGAAATAGCCAAAGGTAAAATTTTATTTGTTTTCTTTCGGAGTACAGTAAACACGTTGTACACATGTTGCATTTTTGTATAATAACGGTTGTAAGTCTTTCATTTACACACCGTAAAAGAGATTTGGTGTTTTAACGTAACAATTAAGTTTTAATATGACTCTTTAAAAAGAATCAAGAGTAAATAACAAACTGCAAAACAGGTCCACAAAAGTAGTTTAATAAAGCTAGCTTGGAAAAGACAAACCACACAATAGTAGCTAAACACAAACGACAAACTTGTAAGTGTTTTAAAGCTTTAACATTAGTTTGCTTTTGTTCTGCAGATACAGAGTTTTGTGTTTGCAGCGCTCATGATGTCTGGCTTTTAATGTTTAATCTTAAAATCTCTTTTAAAGCGTTTGATTCCATACCTGTCCTGTGGGTTCGGGTTAGTTTGAATTTCTAACTTAATGACAATGACAATTAAACAAGCTGTATTTTTAAATTTCGTTCGATCAATGTTTGTTATTATTAGCTTCAGCTGCAGAACGTGGCTTCGGTTGTAAACAACTATGGAACAGCAGGAGGGTCAAACGGTTCTCGCGTTTTGAAAAATAAAGAAATAAGACATTCACATATTCCGCTTAATCCTCTACTGGGGTCAAATGGGGGTTCCCCATGCGCATCCAGTTGGAGAACGTTTCGGGTGCTGGGTAGATACACACAGGACAGTGTCCAATCTATCGCACACACTCACTTACACACACACTATAATGGGCCATTTGGAGCATTCATTCATTCATTCATTCATTATCCGCTTTATCCTATATTAGGGTCGCGGTGGGGTTCCCATGCCCATCCAGGGGAGAACGTTTCGGGTGCTGGGCAGATACACCCAGGACAGAGCGCCAATCTATCACTGGGCACACACTCACTCACACACATTCACACTCTACATTGGGGAATTTGGAGAACTCAATTGACTTGATCCATGTTTTTGGACTGTGGGAGGAAACCGGAGAACCACACACATTCACACACACTCTATATGGGGCAATTTGGACAATTCAACTGACCTTTCTGTTCCATGTTTTTGGACTTTGGAAGAAACCAGAGAACCCGGAGGAAACCCACGCAGGCATGGGGAGAACATGGAAACTCCACCCACATGGGGGTACGAACCGGGAGTCCCTAGCGCTGAGAGGCGAACGTGCTAACGAATTTAAAAAAATCACAATGTATGTACATTATAAACTTATTTTGTGTTGGGTGGCTTGGTAATTAGCACGTTCACCTCTCAGGGGATCCAGGTTTGAATCCCAGTTTGGGTCCATCAGTTTTCATGTTCATGAATGCTCCAAGGCGGCATGTTGGCTTAGTGGTTAGCACGTTTGCCTCTCAGTGCTAGGGATTCTCGGTTCGAATTCCCATCTGTGTGGAGTTTCCATGTTCTCCCCGTGTCCGCGTGGGTTTCCTCTGGGTTCTCCGGTTTCCTCCCACAGTCCAAAAACATGGATCAAGTCAATTGAGTTCTACAAATTCCCCCATGTAGAGTGTGTATGTGTGTGAGTGTGTGCCCAGTGATAGATTGGCGCCTTGTCCTGGGTGTATCTGCTAATATAGAGTGCCCCATATAGAGTGTGTTTGTGTGAGTGAGTATGTGCCCAGCGATAGATTGGCACCCTGTCCTGGGTGTACTGAAAAATTCTCCCCTGGATGGGCAAGGGAACCCCCCCCACTGCAACCTTAATATTGGATAAAGCAGAAGATAATGGATGGATGGAAGTTAAGTGCTCTTATATGTACAGGTAGTAGAATAAGAATGTGGAAAAAATGCAAAACATTAGTATTCAATATGCCATATAAACTGTGAAGAAGCTAATGTTTTGTGAATTGATTTGTATATGTGAATGTTCTCATATGATCTAAAAAGAAACGGGAGGGTTTCTGCTCAGCCTGTAGTTTGAAGGTGGATATTGTTTACCTTCACGCCTGTCTTTGTGGTCTGTAACAATACACCTACTGATTGGGTTGCAGGAAATGAAAAAGAAGAGGGGGTTCAGTGCAGAGAACCAGAGTGCAAAGCAGATGTATGAGAGAACCTGCTACTCCAGCATCAGCAGGTAACTGAATGAGGGACTTTTTAGTGTAGGTAGTTAGTTAGTTAGTGTAGGTAGTGGTACAATTTTACTCTGCTTGGGTTTCTGTTTTAGACATGGAAAACTGATTTATCGATGATTAAAAGGTGTAAAACAGGTTTAATTGCATGTACAGTAATTATACGGTTGAAAGGTTGTGTGTGGGCAAATATTTAAAGACTGACTCCACTGTGGCAGGAGGTACTGCAAACAGGTCTGACTGATAAGATCAGGGTTGAGCTGCAGTGTTTGCATTAAGTTCCTTGGCATTCACAAATGTTTTCAAGAAGATTGTGGGCCAAGTACTGTCCTGACAAAATAACATGTTTGTGTCTGTTTGTTTACCAGATGAATATCTTTAAGAACTGGTTTTAAGTGCTTATCTCACGAATTCCTAATAATAAGAATGTTAACAAAAAAGACAGATAGTGTTTTACATTTATAGACCATATTCACAAAAGTATGCAAGTTTATACTTTTGTGACATATACTTTAGGCTACATCAGCATTTTAATCTGTCGTACAGTTGTCGTCTTTATATTTTTTTTACTTAAAAGGCAGTTTGGTGTGGGTCCCTGCGTTGATTGGTTCTTAGGCATCTGCCTCAACCATCCATCCATCCATTCATCCATAATCTTCCCATTAATCCTATTCTGGGCGGCACGGTGGCTTAGTGGTTAGCACGTTCGCCTCTCAGCACTAGGAATTCGAATGGGGGTTCGAATCCCCATCTGGGTGGAGTTTCCATGTTCTCCCCATGTCCGTGTGGGTTTCCTCCGGGTTCTCCGGTTTCCTCCCACAGTCCAAAAACATGGATCAAGTCAATTGAGTTCTCCAAATTGCCCCATATAGTAGAGTGTGTATGTGTGTGTCTGTGTGAGTGAGTGTGTACCCAGCGATGGATTGGCGCCCTGTCCTGCGTGTATCTGCCCTGCGCCCAAGAGGCGTTCTCCCCTGGATGGGCATGGGGAACCCCCCCGTGACCCTAATAGAGGATAAAGCGGAAGATAATGGATGGATGGATAATCCTATACTAGATGGGTGTTGTGGTCTGGTGGTTTTCCATTAACATTTACTTTACATTTGGTCATTTATTAGACGCTTTTATCTGAGTGACTTACAATTATCCCAACTTGGGATCAGAGCACAGGGTTGGCCACAGCATTCTGGAACAATGAGGGTTAAGGGTCTTACTCAAGGACCCACACACCCCACACTCTTTCCCATGATTTAATAATGCATGCTCTCTTGTAGCCTATTGCGAAGTGAAACATTACAGCTCTGTAGTAAACAATATGGAAGGTGTCTGTGATGCTATTGTCAGTTCTTTACAGCTGACTCTTACAATAAGACGTGGTCAGAAAACAACAGTTTAAACCCTCAGCACCTCCTCCAGGTCTAATCCTTTTCACCTTTGACTCAGTCCTTTACTTCTGGCCAATAGCCTAAATGGCATGGCAGGTTATTTATAACACCTGACAACCAGCTTCGTTTATTTCCACCCTGAAACCTCAGTGCAGGAAGAGCCATCTCACCTGTTTTAATATAAAGAGCTCTGGTTGTTCCCATTTCTTTTTGCTGGACAGATGGTCGATTGGGATTAGACTATTTCTCTAATCCTGTTCTTTTGGGTCTGCAGAGATGGAGTGATGACGGGGTGCATGGGAACCATTTTAAACACAAGGTACCAGAAATAGAACTGGAGCATTAACGCACAGCCAGGAGTCCAAATTCCTTTCAAACTGTTAATGTAAGGTAGGTGTGGGGACTTTGTAACTCGATTTAAAAATCTCTATTGAGCTTAACAATTAAATACTTTTAATAAATTTTAATAAGATGTACTTTTAATAATTTACACCATAGAGATTTTTTTCCTCTATCGGCTTGTCAACTTCTGCAAAATTGTTTTAGCTGGAGTTGAAAAGTTGAAGTTTATGTGTACACACAAAGAAAATGTTTGGTGTTTAACTTAACATTCATGTCTGGATATACAAAGCCTTTCAGTATTTTTTTTTCAGTATTTTATTTAAAAAAATACTTCCCATGAGCACATACTTTCTTTATGTGTTTAATTCCTAGTAATTTACTATTTTTCAAGATGTCTCAACACCTAACTTGGTTCGAGCAGCAACAGCAGTGACTCAGTGGCCAAGAGTGGTTAGTGTTATTGTGCGTAGGGGAAACTATTATTTACATGATGTGGAGGTTGTTGTGTTTGGTTAGTTACATAAAGTTTTTTTCCTAAAAAATAAAAAATAACAACAAGCAAGAAAATACAAATTATAGTAATTAATTAACATTTACACAGTTTGCAGAAAATGTCAACACAAGCCTAGGCCAAGAAGTGGCTGTTTTATCATATAACATTTAACATCTCATTACATTCCGCTTAATCCTTTACTAGGGACTAGGTTCGGGAAGGGGGGGGGGGTCCCAATGCCCAATCAGGGGATAATGTGTATGCCCAGCAATAGATTGGCACCCAGCGCATGACAATCACACACACACACACACACTATATAGGGTTATTTTAGAGCAGTCAAATTACATTGACTTCGCATCCATGTTTTTGTATTGGTGGAGAAAACCAGAGAACGCTGAGATTACCAATGCAGACACAAAGAGAACATGGAAACTCCACCTAGATCGAGATTTTAACCTGGATCTCCAGCACTGAGAGACTATTACACCACTGTGCCACCCAACATTTAACATAATGATGTTATTAAATGCTTTCACTTCATGTCATTTAGTCTAATATACTGGTCTGTGTTTCTTTCTGGTACCATTTTGGGTGGTGATAATGATGATGATGATGACGACAACAATGACAACTGGACTTGTTGATGGATCATGATTCTGTGGTGAGTGTTATATATATATATCACACACCTGAGCTCCGGGAATGTAGCACATATGATAACTACATTATATTTGTGGCATCTTACTGTTTGTTAAATCGATTTTGTCTAAAAACACTGGAGACTTTATTGTTTCCCATGCCCAACTGGTGGCAAACGTTTCAAGTGCTGGGCAGATACATCCCTGACAGGGTGCCAATCTATCACTGGGCACACACTCACTCGCACAAACACACACTATATGGGGCAATTTAGAGCATTCAATTTATCTTGAATCCATATTTTTGCACTGTGGGAAACTCCTCCCAGATTGGGATTCCAACGTGGATCCCCAATGCTGAGAGGTGAACATGCATTTAAAAACTTTGTGTACCAAATAGAATTTATGTCACAAACTCATTTTACGAAAAAAGAAATCTTTCTTAGATTTAACCATTAGATGTTTGGTTTGTGAAAGTAATTTAGACAGAACTATTATGCTTTTTTCCAAATAAAAGTCCTGCATTACATCACAGTATTTTCTTTTCTATTTATTATTTATGGCAAAGTTTTTTTAATGACTTTAATTTTTTTTATTTCTGGCATCCAGCAAATGTCTGCAATGGGTTGGCAACGTGCCTCAGATGTTTCTCTGTTTTTTACCCTATGAGCACTGAGATAGGCTCCTGCCACCTGTGACCTTGATCAGGACAAGCAGACTGCAAAATAATGAATCACTGTAGCATAGGTTATAAGATTCTTTGTATGCCAATATAATATAGGAATGAAAGTATTGGGACACCTTTAAACAGTACCCGTCAAGAGTTTGGACACATTTTCTTGCTCTTTTGTCTATTTACTCCACTTGCCATATAGACTGATTTTGTAGTTTTACAATCACAGACTGTAGTCCATCTGTTTTCTTGCTTTTATTAGTCGCTGTTGGTTCTCTGTACTTTATTGATCAGGACCATTACAGAACAAATATAATTTGGGTGGTGGATTGTTTATTGTCAGTTCTGCAGTGCCACTGATGTTGTGGTGCGGTTTTAGAGCAGCTATAATTTCATTTAAACACCTCAGTGACACTGCTGGGATAGGAATAATGCACAGACCAAATAATACCTTCTCTGTGGTGGTACTATTGGGGTCCTGACCATTAGAGAACAGAGTAAAGGGGATGTACACAGAACACAGATGGACTACAGTCTGTGAAACTGATACAAAATTAACGTGTTTATTAACAATTAAAAGATGTGTCCCAAAACAATTGTATGTATACTTTATGTAGTTGCCTAAAATCTTTAATTCAAGCGAACCACTTTTTATAAATAAACAGCAACACATGTTGTAGTAAGGGTTTTGATTTATAATGAAGTGACTATACATTTGGGTGGTGGAGTAAACAGCGTACGTGCTTGGTAAAATAAATAGGTAAATGAAGTAAACATATTCCTACGTAAATGCTTCGAAATTAATGAATTATTTCAGTATGGTACGCGGTCCTTTACAGTAAAAAATGAAAGTGTTGCTAACATGCAATACACGTGTTATTCCGAAAGTGGGCGCTAGTTAACCTTGGTATCGGTGAGTCAGTTTTTGGAGGCCACCTATAAAAACACACGTATGGCGATAACGAGCAGCCAAGCCAACCAATCCACCGTCAAGCCTTAAAACGTTCAGCCAATCAGAAGTATAGGGGGTGACCTCGCCAGCCGTAGTGAAGGAGGGAGACCTGGTTGCCGTTGGTTTTTCTCTCAGAAAGATTTTCCGTCGCTCAGTTCGCCGTTTTAAAGCCGTGCTGCACGGGGCGCTTATTTTACTCCAAGGGAATCACGTTTTATCATCCGCCCGCTAGTTCTCGGTCTCAGGTATGAGCTTTGTGTTTATATTTTTGTTGCTTAATTGATTGCTGCATCGCGTCTGATTTCCAGGCACATGCAATGTCTTGTCAAGCAAATTACAACTGGAGCGCTTTTCACACTGTGAACAAAATACTTACGTTTAGGTTAAAATATGTTTGTTTGACTTACTTTGTTTGACTAATATAATAGTGGTACCATTTGGGTAGTAACCGCAATATAGTGTTTACACCGTGCACTTAAGAACAAGCGTTTAACTGAGTACCTATGGGTGAATTACATATGGCGCCTTTTATCCCTACGTAGGTCCACTACATGAGGTATTGTTTAATGACTCCTTTACGCACTAGGTAGTCCAACAGTGATGAGATTGGGGCGTCGCCGTGAGATCAATGTGTAGATTATGGGTCAATGTGAATGTGCGCCTTTTTTAAAAAAAGTTTTATTATTACACGCTTATTTAGAAATGTGCATATGAATAAACCCCAAAGCTACTTTTTAGTCACGTTTCATATATTGAGTTTTTGATGCATCTTTTGTATTTTACACTTTATATTTTTTTTATTCAAATTCTTCAGCGTGCAGACTTATAGAGGCTGTTAATTCTAGCCGGCCTGTTTTTTTGTCCAATCCCATAAAGACGTGATTTGATTCTAAAACCATAATGTAAAATAAAAAAAATCATTATTACCTCTGTAGCATTGAGATCAAATGGGTAACACATGCATCATACCTGCACTTATGTTGGTATAATGAGTGTCCACATACTATTGATCATAGTGTTGGTTATTTGGTACAACTTTACAGTACACCGTTCAGATCTTCCTATAAATGTGGGTTAATAAGGATACATCTCATAAACAACCTGGTTTTATTTGTTTAGAGGCTTTTAAGGAAGTATTGGGTTTCTGTTTGCTTTCTTTTGGTGATCTCACCATCCATTCCTCTGTTTTTTTGTGTTTTTCTTTTAGCTTATGCTCCTTTTTGGTTTCTGTAATTTATTTTGATTTGATCTCTCATTTCTCTCTCTGTCCCTCCTTTGCTGTGAGGCCTTCATCATCAGTCCTTGCTTAAATGTACATATATTACGTTGAGTCATTTAGCAGATGCTTTTAACCAAAATGACTTACAAGTATTCCAAGTTGGGATCAGACCACAGGGTTTATACAGCATCCCTGGAGCACTGGGGGTTAAGGGTCTTGCTCAAGGACCCACATTGCTAACTTCAGTGGACCTGGGATTTTGTGGACCCATAACTTTCACATTCATGGCCCAACACCCTACTCACTGAGCTACCTCTTACACCCTCTTACTTACTGTTGTTTTATCCATCCATAAGTGTTGCCTTTTACTTACTGTCCAGCAAGTTATTTTCTTTCATTTTTTTCTTCCTTTTATGTCTTTTATTCTTTAATTTTCATTCCTGTGTTTATTTTTCTTTAGAGTGCCTGGAATGGCCTCTTTACTTTTGTGTCTTGATTTAGAGTTCTTTCCACATTAATCCGTCATTCCATCCAGTCATTCAGCTGTTCTTGTCATTTTGTCATTCTTTGCACCATGCGGTGCCAAAATCTAGCTTCCAGTGTGAATGTGTGTGTAAAGAGTGTAGAAGTGGGTGTGGCTGTGCTGTTTGAACTACATTAGCTTTTTGTTCAGGCTGGTTCTAACTGTTTCATGTTCAGTCTTTAAAGGGGGGCCTATAGACGTTTCCTGAAGAGAGACAAGCTTTAAGAGGATGATGCTTTTATTTTTAGTGGCTTCTCTTTTGCTCAAAGCTTTTAGCTTTAGCAATGCAAAATATGACTGGATTATATATGTAATTAATTTAAAATGGAGACATGTATTTGTGTGATTTATTTTTCTATACTTTATTAATATCGGGGTATTTGCAGAAATATATAAAATGTGTGTTTCATCTTCTAATCCCTCATCAGCACCTGCAGGAAGCTGAGGCAGAGACACCAAGGCAGAGAAGGAGAGGGAGAAAGACAACAAGACAGAGAAGGAGAGAGAGAAAGAAAGACACCAAGACAGAGAGAGAGAGAGAGGCAGAAACACTAAGGCAGAGAACAAGAGAGAAAGGCAGAGACACCGAGGCAAAGGGAGCAAGAGGGAACGACACCCAGGCAGAGATAGGGAGAGAAAGATCTCCTTTATTTGTCAATCATCATAAAGTAAAATAGCTTCTAAGATTCAGTTCTGTCAAACTCTGATGAATAAATATACATGCCTGAACTACAGAAGCTGTATTGACTTATATTGTACTTATTGCTTCATTCAGATTTTATCAAAAGTTACTAAATTACACTTACACAATTGCAGCTCTGGTGATCCGCTCTGTTTTTGGGATGTCAGTGAAGAGGTGTCATTCTGATCAGACTGCATTCTTTTAACGGTGCCACTCGATGCATCCCGCATTGCTTAACCATTCGGAAAGGCTGTGGGAAAGCTTCCGTATCCTGCCCCAGACTCCGGGTCGAGCAGGCACAGCCGATATGCGGGTAGTAGCTGGGAAATGCATATTCACTCAGCTCTGTGATGTAGAACAGTGTATCGATGAGGACATGTGGGTGACACAGCTGCCCTCAAATCACCTCGAACTGGTTTTCCACTGTTATTACAGCCCATCAACGATTACAGATTGAGATGCTATGATTATTGTCTAAAAAATAATCGTGATTATACGATTATTATTCAATAATTAACTTTAGTAAAAGAAGAACCAGAAATCAGAGAAACAATATACGGTTTATTGTTTATTATTGATTTGACAAATTTTATGTAAAAAAAACAAAAAAAAAAAAAAAACAGACACAGGGCTTTTGCTGAATATTAACACAGTATTATTTATAATAAAAAGAAAATCACA
The DNA here is from genome assembly GCA_019802505.1 of Corydoras sp. C115. Classification (NCBI taxonomy): domain Eukaryota; kingdom Metazoa; phylum Chordata; class Actinopteri; order Siluriformes; family Callichthyidae; genus Corydoras; species Corydoras sp. C115. The sequence continues at coordinate 279,154 of JAFMOC010000009.1, read as the reverse complement.
GTCTATTATATTGTGAAAATCAAAGTTAAACACGCAAGTCCCTTAAAGTGTGTGTGTGTGTGTGTGTGTATATATATATATATATATATATATATATATATATATATATATATATATATATATATATATATATATATATATATATATATATATATACATAGAATCCATTTGAAAGAAAACTAGTATTATCCTGTAAGGACAAAATATACAGACTCTCATTTTTTTATTTGGTTTTTGGGCATCTGGGATTTGGGTTTAATGTTCTTGACTCATTAAACTTAAAGCTTTGTTATAGATTTTTCTTTAAATAAATGTTATTACTTTTTCAAATGCTTTAATATTATGCAGAAAACAGTCTGTGAATGTTGTGTTTGTATGATCTACACTGTTTGCATCATGGACCTGATACAGACCTTGAAATGTTTCTTTCTGTTCAGCCTGAGCTGATGACCTTAACAATGCGAAAGCCTCTTCTCTGACGTTTAGAAACGGTTGACTGTGGGCCGAGAAAAAGGCTGAAAGAGAAAATAAGGAGAAGAAAAAGTGCCTGGGGTTCTGGCTTTGTCCCAAACACGCTTAAAGACAGCTTCACTGCTGGAGTCCAATTTGGCGTGTAAAACTCTGACTGGCGGCTCGAGCTGAACAAGTTACTCGGCTCTTTGTGTGTTTTAAGAGGCAGGTAATTTATTCAGTGGCTGCAAAGGGAAGTGAAAATAGGAGACCATGGGGAGAAAACGTACTGTAGTTGCTATTTATTTACTGATGTTAGTGTATTGGATGGAAATAAATTATATGAACTGCACTAAAGTAAAGACCATTTAACTGTCAGTGTTTAAGTTCAGGATGTTATATCTTCAGAAATACAGTAGTTAAAGGGCAGCACAGTGGAATTTTCACTCCGAGCTCAAAGCAAGACAGTGTTGAGTGCAAGTGTGAAGTTTGCATGTTCTTCCCTTTGGGTGGGTTTTCTTAGGTGGGTTTTTTCTTGGGTGGGTTTTCTAATGTGCTTAATGACATGCACAGGAACCCAGCACCTCCATAAGTATGGCAGTTGTTTCCAAAAGCAACCATTATTAATAAAAAATATCGGAACACGTACTGGAGCATTTTTGACCCCTTGTTTGAAGTTGGGTCATTGTTTGTAGCTATAACTTTGTTTTCTTTGAGGGAACATTAGCTCCTCATCCATAACACGGCCAGAGCACCACGACAAAGACAATTACTGGACAGAATTTGAATTGCTATCAGACCAGTCCCGCCAGGAAAAGCCTTAAATGAACAAATTTAGCTAATTTTTGAAAATGGACATCTGATCACTGCAAAATCTGTACATGGCTGTCCATCCATCCATCCATTATCTTCCGCTTGTCCGGGGTTCGGGTCACGGGGGCAGGAACCGAAGTAGGGAGACCCAGACCTCCCTCACCCCAGCCACCTCCACCAGCTCAACTGGGGGAACCATGAGGCGTTCCTAGACCAGCTGAGAGATATAATCCCTCCAGCGTGTCCTGGGTCTTCCCCGGGGTCTCCTCCCAGCTGGACTTGCCTGGAACACCTCCCTAGGAAGGTGCCCAGGAGGCATCCTTACCAGATGCCCAAACCACCTCAACTGGCTCCTTTCGACGCGGAGGAGTAGCGGCTCCACTGTCTCTCCCGGATGACCGAGCTTCTCACCCTATCTCTAAGGGAGAGCCCAGCCACCCTGCGGAGAAAACCCATTTCGGCCGCTTGTATTCACGATCTTGTTCTTTCGGTTATTACCCAAAGCTCATGACCATAGGTGAGGGTCGGAATGTAGATTGACTGGTAAATCGAGAGCCTTGCCTTATGGCTCAGCTCCTTCTTTACCACAACGGACCGATATAGGGTCCGCATCACTGCTGACCCCGTGCCGATCTGTCGGTCAGTCATGCTCCATCCTGCGTGAACAAGACCCCAAAATACTTAAACTGATCCCTGACACAGAGAGGACTCTCTAACCTTTTCCGACTGAGAACCATGGCCTCAGATTTGGAGGTGCTGATTTTCATCCCGGCCGCTTCACACTCAGCTGCAAACTGATCCAGTAAGAGCTGAAGTTGGCAGCCTGATGATGCTAACAGGACCACATCGTCTGCAAACAGCAGCGACGTGATCCTCAGATCACCAAACTGGACACCCTCCGTACCCTGGCTGCGCCTAGAAATTCTGTCCATATAAATTACGAACAGAACCGGTGACAAAGGACAGCCCTGATGGAGTCCAACCCTCACTGGAAACAAGTCCGACTTACTGCCGGCCATGCGAACCAAGCTCCTGCTCCGCAAATACAGGGACTGAATGGCCCGTAGTAAGGAGCCATGTACCCCATACTCACGAAGCACCTGCCACAAGATACCCCGAGGCACACAGTCGAAAGCCCTCTCCAGATCCACAAAAAACATGTAGACTGGTTGGGCAAACTCACATGAACCCTCGTGGATCCTGGAGAGAGTGAAAAGCTGGTCCAGTGTTCCACGACCAGGACGAAAACCACACTGCTCCTCTTGGATCCGAGGTTCGACTATCAGTCGGACTCTCTTCTCCAGTACCCCTGCATAGACTTTGCCGGGGAGGCTGAGGAGTGTAATTCCCCTGTACACACCCTCCGGTCCCCCCTTTTAAAAAGAGGCACCACCACCACAGTCTGCCATTCCAGAGGCACTGCCCCCGATGACCATGCCATGTTGAAATGGCATGTCAGCCAAGACTGCCAAACAATATCCAGAGCTTTGAGGAACTCCGGGCAGATCTCATCCACCCCTGAAGCTCTGCCACCAAGGAGCTCTCTGACTACCTTAGTGACTTCAGCCACAGTGATGGACCAGCCTCCTCCCGGGTCCTCTGACTCTGCCTCCTCTCCGGAGGGCATATTGGTGGGATTGAAAAGGTCCTTAAAGTATTCCTTCCACCACCTAATGACATCCCCATCCTCGAAGTCAACAGTGCACCAACTCCACTATATACTGTGTTAGTGGCACACTGTTTCCCCCTCCTGAGGCGCCTGACAGTTTGCCAGAATCTTCTAGGAGCCGACCGAAAGTCACTTTCCAAGGTCTCACCGAACTCCTCCCACACCCGGGTTTTTGCCTCCGCGACGCACAAAGCCGTAAATCGTTTGGCCTGTAGGTACCGGTCAGCTGCTTCTGGAGTCCCACAAGCCAACCATGCCTGATGGGACTCCTTCAGCTTGACGGCATCCCTTACACGGTGTGACCACCACCGTGTTCGAGGGTTACCGCCACGACAGGCACCGACTAATGTGCGACCACAGCTCCTGTCCGCCACCTTAACAATGGAGGAACGGAACATGGCCCATTCAGACTCAATGTCCCCCACCTCCCCCGGAATGTGGTTGAAGCTCTGACGGAGGTGAGAATTAAACATCCGTCTGACGGGTTCTTCTGCCAGACGTTCCCAGCAAACCCTCACTATACGTTTAGGTCTGCCTGGTCTGACCGGCATCTTACACTGTTTATTCCGACTGGCCGCTCAAGAAGGATGAGTCCCCCACTCAGGAGCCTTGGTCCTGCCAAGGTTTCTTCATTAAATAACTATAACAAAGTTTTTAACACTTAACACTGTCGATTCGGCCGGCTCTTTGAGGTTCAGGTTTGGAACACTGTACAACTGATTTCAGGCAGTTATTGTAAAAAAAATGTACTCTCTCTCTCTCTCTCACACACTCTCTCTCTCTCTACATATATAATCATGGAAATTAACTAACCATTTAAATGAAGTCTCTGACCTCTTTCCAGTTTATTCACAGTGTGTGTGATAGGGTTGAGGTCCAAGGTTCTGTTTGGGGAAAGTCAAGCTCCTAAACACAAAAGAACAGATTATTAACAAATTTTGTGAACAAATTTTAATTATATTTTATTATAATCTTATATTCTTGTTATAGTGTGTTCATAAACATTATATAAAAAGCACTCAAGGTTGTACATTTATTGTAAGTAAATCACAGGAAAGAGGTGTAACTACTCTGCTTCACATCGGGCCTTATAACATCTCTTTCCCATGATTTATTTACAGTGATGCATGCCCTCTCATATTTTATTGCTGTAATATAGCTCTGTTTTGACTGTAACCCAGTTTACTTTTAAAGTTGGACATGTGCCTTTTTAAGAAAAAAATCAGTCATTACCTCATTTTGGAATGCTGTGTATCAGGCTATCAGCAGTTTACACCTCGTAACCAAGCGTGTGCTGGTTTTCAGTGTTTTGCATTGAATTTGCATCCTGTATGTCTTTTTCCTCTTTCTGGATTGAGATCACACAAAGGCTTTATGTGACAAGTCAACTTTATTAAACTGTGTATTCCATACAAACGTGACGATCCAGGCTTTAAAACCATCACCGGCGCGCATCAGGTAATTTGTTCCGTGTGGTGAAGCGGGTTCTCCATGTCGCCTGGAGCTCTGTCTGCTCCAAGTGTTTCCCGAGCTCTGCCATGCTGATGAGCCGGTGCCAGTGCGCACTCTCGCGCTCTCGTTGGCTTACTTGAAACCGAGCCACTGCTCGCTGTCGAAGCCAAGGAGTTTCCCGCTGCTAATTGTTCTGGATTCAAACACCTGTTACTTCTGAGTGTTTCCCTGCTGAGGGTTCAGGCCAAGATCAGCATGCAGCTTGAGCCCCATCACGGAGCTCCGTCCAAAGTGAGATGTATCCTTAATGACCCTTGAGTGCATCCCTAACCTTTCATTGTCATAGTAACGCAATAATTTGAACATTTTAAGCAGTTGCAAATTGACCAATCCTCCTGGAACAGCATAGTTTGCTCCTGGCATGAGCTGCACCAGCAAATTCTTGTTCATTCATAAGAAAAAAATCAATAAGAAAAAATGCCGATATCCGGAACATTAGACCGTGTGACGCAACTGGCAAGAATATGTTCTCAAACGATAATCATACCGCCGCTTCATGCGTAATTCGAGGACATGCGTGGTCCTCTGTGGTGGGTTTTTGCTAAAATCTCCACCATCACATTCAATGGTAAATAAAAATGTGAACTCTCTGTACGTTCTTCCTCATGGATCTCCAGATTTTCTAAATCATTCTGTTGGAGGATATTCATAATACTGATATTGTTACAGGTGCATCATCAGTTGCACATTAGTGGTTTAGACTTGAACACTGTAAAGCTGCTTTAAGAGGATGTACAATTTGATAAAAATAAAAACGCTGTATACATATTTTAAAAACATGTATAGAAATATTATAGAGTTATAATTATTGAAAAAAAGACTTATCCTGTAATTTGGACCTAAATTTTATCTGTATCTGATTTATGGCAGTGCAATTTCAATAGAAATGGTCCGAAGGGAAGGACCCTGTGGATACACTTGGAGCTTTTATCAAGAGAAGCATCAGTTTGTACTCCCACTCACCTTTGTGTAACAAAAGCTGTCTGGCGTTTCACCCCTATAGCTGCCGAATTGCATGACGTCCTTTAGAACAATATGCTTTGCATACATGAACCGCTGCTGTGTCCATCTGTACAGGATTGCTAAATAAGGGACTTGTTTTATCTTGTGGTGATTGTCATGTCTTTGTGCAGGAACACAACAGTGTGTGTATGTGACTGTGATTATTACCTGTGTCTGTCTTTGCATGTCTGTCTGGTGTGTGTGTGTGTGTGTGTGTGTGTGTGTGTGTGTGTGTAGAGACGGATGCAGGTCACACACTTGAAGGAACGTGTTAGGGCTGCAACAGTGAATTCCATCCATTATCTTCTGCTTTATCCTCTACTAGGGTCGGGGGGGCGCATCCAGGGGAGAACGTTTCGGGCACTGGGCAGATGCACTCAGGACAGGGTGCCAATCCATCGCTGGGCACACACACAAACACACACACACACACTCTCTATATGGGGCAATTTTGGAGAATTAAATTGACCTTGATCCATGTTTTTGGACTGTGGGAGGAAACCGGAGAACCCGGAGGAAACCCACATGGACATTGGGAGAACATGGAAACTTCACCCAGATTGGGATTCGAACCAGGAATCCCTAGCGCTGAGAGGTGAACGTGCGAACAAAGCCACCCTGCCGCCCGCAACAGTGAATTGATAAAATGATCAGTAATAATCAATTAGTGTTGTTAACAATATTTGTTATCGATTCGTTGTGTCGCATGATTTACGTGTTACCTTATCCACTCCCATCACCTGTTACGCTTTGTCAACATGGTGGGATAAAGTAAAAGAGAACGATTTGAATGAAGCGAAGACGGAGTAGGAGCATCCAGGTTTGAAATGCACATGTTCCTTCCAGCCCACAGTGCTCCAAAAATACCAGCAGTGGTATGTAACGGTCCTAGATCGGGACTTTAACCATTTCCCTTTACGGCGGTAAAAAGCAAATAACCTCCCTAATACAGACAAACCCCCACAGCCCCGCTGTCCCTTAACCAAACAGCTCAGAAATGCCCCAAAAATAGATTGTTACCCCCTGCCAGCATTCCCAGGCTTGTGTAACTATATGGCTCGGGTGGTAGCTCTGTGTGGTTGGTACGCCGTGTGGTGGGGTGGGTTGGGAGGATGACCCATGTGAACCTGTGGCTTGATGTTTTGCTTCAGAACAGAAGCTTTATATTTTGCGTCTTCGCTGTCAGAAGTTGGCGTGAGGATGAAGGGAGGAAAGCGACGATCTGATGTCGCTGAGCCAGATTTCCTGTCTTCCTCGCAGGACCAGGGTGAAGGGTGAAGGGTTGTCGGCTGTTGCCGTGGTCTGGAATTTCTGTGCCTGTGGGAAAATAAACAGAAATAAAGCAGAACTTGGTTTTGCGCTGCACCCCCAGCGTCAAGTTGAATTTAACTTCCAACTTATAACTTATGACATTTGCATGGCAATTTATAACAGTGATTATAAAATAGGTAGTTCCCGTTCTTTAATCTGATTGGATGAGCGGTTTGTCCAGCCGTGACATCATTGACAATAACGCACACCTATGACCGCTTCACATTCACATCTATAAAATACAGTGTATTATATTCTATCATAAAGTGCAGATTAATATAAACAGCAAGCCGATTCCCGATGAGAACTTGGCCTGTTTCGGCTGCTGTTTATAAATTGTGTTCTGTAATTTGGCCACTAAATGGAAGTTATTGATCGTTAGCGAAACTGGAATCTTGTTACTATAGCAATCGTTGTTTATGTTAAAAACCGGACTAGACTACGGCGTGGTTGACCGGCTTATTAATGATTTTATTGTTTATTAATCAAACCTAGCGGCACTGTGGCTTAGTGATTAGCACGTTGGTCTCTTGGCACTGGGGATTCAGGTTCGAATCCCAATCTGGGTGACGTTTCTATGTTCTTCCCGTGTCGGTGTGGGTTTCCTCCTGGTTTCCCCACAGTCCAAAAGCATGTATTTGAGGTGAATTGAATGCTCTAAATTGCCCTATATAGTGTGTGTGTGTGTGTGTGTGTGTGAATGCGCCCAGTGATGAATTGACACCCTGTCTTGGATATATCTGCCCAGCACTGAAATGTTCTCCTCTGGACGGGCAAGGGGAATCTCCTACTTGTGGCCCTAGCAGAGGATTAAATGGAAGATAATGAATGAATTAAAATTTTTATTTTTTATTTTTTAATTATAGTATGTGTGTGTAACCAATTTAAAAACAATAACTCATTTAAGGTTGTGTATTGTTTTTTTTTTTATGAAAACATCACATGAAGATGTGTAACTTCTAGCTTAATAACACCACTTTCCTGTGATTTATTCACAGTAATGCACACCCTCTCATACCCTGCTTTAATATCGGTCTTATTAACGCTGTAGTGCATAGTGTAATGAAGCTGTGTACACTTGCGTTATGTTCCCCAGAGACTCGTTGCCACCCCACGTGCACCTGTGTACCAATAAAGTGATCGGGAGTTCCTGCTGGAGACTCTCTAGGTTCTACACTAATGCCCCGTGACTAAGGGGATTAACCTGGAACAGAACAGCATCCTGCTGCCATTCTAGAAAGAAGTTCCTTTATTCAAACCAAACACGTATTTTAGCACAGGGGCGGGGAGGTGAATTGGAACTCACCCAGTTGTGATGTTAATGGTGTTGGTGAAAGCAAAAGTAGGACGCTAACTGCACTGTAGTGTTATACCTGTACCATAAAACAATGATGTGGAGGGTGTTACACGATGTTGTCTAATTATTACCATTATAACTATTCACTAATGTTGTTCAACTAAACAGTGTGGATATCAGAAAAGATTTTTCATTAGTAGTTTGAAAATGTATACCGTCATCTAAAAAATTACTCTAATGATCAATTATCAAAGTAAGTATTATTTACTTAATCTTATTGTTTCTCAACAATAGGCGTTCAAGGGGCGGCACGGTGGCTTAGTGGTTAGCACGTTCTCCTCTCAGCGCTGTTCAAATCCCCATCTGGGTGGAGTTTCCATGTTCTCCCCGTGTCCGCGTGGGTTTCCTCCCACAGTCCAAAAACATGGATCAAGGTCACTTGAATTCTCCAAATTGCCCCATATAGAGTGTGTCTGTGTGAGTGTGCCCAGCGCCCGAAACGTTCTCCCTGGATGGGCATGGGGAACCCCCCCCCCCCCCCCCCCCCCCCCCCCCCCCCCGACCCTAATAGAGGATGAAGCGGAAGATAATGGATGGATGGAACTTTAGTTTATTAAATAGATGGACTTTGTAGTTCTACAATTATATTCTGTAGTCCAACGGTTTTTGTACATATTTTAAGGGTCTGTTTTAGTATCTTCTCTGATCAGAACCCCCACAAAGCGGGTATTATCAGGGTGGTGGATAATGGTATGAGTGGACAGCATGCACTAACACACCACCACCTCACCAGGTCACGATCACTTCAGTACTCAATCATTCACCACCCTAATAGCTCCTCTATGGGAATTCACTCCTCTATGAGTGATGGATTGGCACCCTGTAGTTGGTGTACGTTCTCCCCTAGATGAGCAAGGGGAACTGACTTTAGTGTAGGACTCAGCAGAAGATCATGGATGGATGGATTTAACATGTGTTATCACTGATTTATACGAATATGAAGCAGTGGTCTGGGGTGTGGAACTTCAATGTCTTTAAGCAAGACCCTTAACAATAATTGCTATAATAAACAATAATTGTCGCTTTGGATATAAGCATCTTCTAAATGACCAAATGTGATTGATTGAAACGATTGATTTCAATAATGTCACGGCTGGACTGACGGCTCAGCCAATCGGATTTAAGGAATGGACCTACCAGTTTTATAAAACCATATAATTCACATTGCACTATGATCTGTGTAGTCATGCAGCAAAAATGCCTTCAGCAGGTTCATAGTTCTGTAAACAGGTGATTTTCTTCAGTTATTCTTTAATTCAGGATTAAATTAAGAACATTAGTAAACCCGACTGACCCCGTGACTGCTCTGGTTACTTTTCCCTGATCGCCAACATGAAGGCTACATCATTACAGGTGCGGTGAATAATGTATGAGTGGAGTGTGCCAGTGTGTCCTCGCCTCCATTCAGCATTAACTTGGTTCGGGTAATGAGTGCGTTAGTTCTGCTCCGCTGAATGTCCACACACTCGCACAGCTCTACCCCTCCGTGTCCATCCCGCCGGCATGAATAACAAGCTTACCACGGGTGTATCTGTAGGAACAGCAGGGTCGCTATGGCAACCCTGGCTCCTGGCAACGAGATGAGGAAGTGTGTAAAGCGGCAGGGTTTGAATGTAAAAGACAGGAAGAGAGCGCGAATCGTTAAACATCAGAGACGAGCGGGACGCGCTTTCTTAATTGTTAGGTTCTTTAGTAATAAAGCAGTTTTAACATTTACTAATTTCTTAATGATTTTTTTAAAATTAATTAAGGACGCAGAAATTTTTTGAGGGGACGTATTATGTAAAATAGTTTTGTCAGGGGTTGTGTGCATACATTCAGTCAATTAGCTAGAAATGCACCTGATATTTGGTAACCAAAATTATTATTATAAGTAAACACTTTGTTTTGGGTTAATAATTAAAAAAATCCGTTCGCAAACAATCCGAAATCGATGAAAACTGAGGCACCTCGTTCCGTTTATCCATCCATTATCTTCCGCTTTATCCTCCACTAGAGTCACAGGGGGTTCCCCATGCCTATCCAGAGGAGATCGCCTCGGGCAGACACACCCAGGACAGGGTGCCAATCTATCACTGGGCACACACTCACTCACACAAACACACACACACTCTATATGGAGAAATTTTAGAAAATAATTGACCTTGATCCATGTTTTTGGACTGTGGGAGGAAACCCACGCAGACATGGGGAGAACATGGGAACTCCACCCAGATTGGGATTCGAACCGGGAATCTCTAGCGCTGAGAGGAGGACGTGCTAACCATTAAGCCACCGTGCCGCCCTGTTTCCATTTAAATCAATGTAAATCCAATTCATTCATTCTAGAGAATCCAAAATGCATAAAAACACATTTTATAGAGAATAAATGTAGAGTTTAATACTGAAATCAACAAAGAAATTCTACATATACTTTATTTTATTTAGAAAAATGAATATAAAATACGAGTGCCACGGTGGCTTGGTGTTTAGCACGTTCGCCTCTCAGCACTAGGGATTCCCGGTTCGAATCCCCATCTGGATGGAGTTTCCATGTTCTCCCCGCGTTGGGTTTCCTCCGGGTTCTCCGGTTTCCTCCCACAGTCCAAAAATATGGATCAAGTTAATTGAGTTCTCCAAATTGCCCTATATAGATTGTGTGAGTGTGTGCCCAGTGATAGATCGGCGCCCTGTCCTGGGTGTATCTGCCCAGTGCCCGAAACGTTCTCCCCTGGATGGGCATGGGAAACGCCCCCGCGACCTTAATATATAGGATAAAGCTGAAGATAATGGAATGGATGGAATATAAAATACATATGTACATGAACATTTTAATAGCCAGCATTCAATTGTCTCACCATCTAATTGTTTTTGATTCTTTCAAATTCATTAATTAATTAGTTCTATTCTGTTTATTCCGAACTATATTCGTCTTGTCCCTGGTTTTGAACTTAACGCTCTGGTTCTGTCATAGTGATGCAGCGTATCAAACATCTCGTATTTCAATCAAGCAGCCTTTTTTCCTTTTAATGCTTTTTCTTCCAAGTAAATCATCTTCCTTGTTGACATGAACTGTTTTAGCTGGAAGGATTATCTGGATTACTAAACTGTCACCTGTTGTGTAATGTTCAAGGCAGTTTGTTTTGCAAGGTGTGGTTGGTGATACAGAGGGTGAATGGGGGGGGGGGGTGAAATCTGATCTGTTACTCTGATTATTCCTATTTCATAATTAAACTTCATGAAGTCCTGATTTGTTTGGAATTTGTAGTATCTGGTTACAGTTTCGACTGTTCGGTGGTTGTGTGTGTGTTTCTTGGGTGTTGGGGGTAGTGGGGGGGTGGCGCTGACTCTGGATTGGTGTGTTGGAGAGTGATAATAAGCGGTCAGCAGATGGCCTGGCTGCATTTGTAATGTGATTCTGGTCATAAAGGGATTGAGCTTGTAAACACAGTCATCTGATCGGATCAGTCACAGTGCTTCACAACGCGAGCTCTCCTGGGGTTAACGACGCTCATCCAAAAATGTTCAACCACCAAAGCTGTATAAACCTCGATTAAGATGGAGGATCATGCACTTGGTCAGGACATGTGTTTAAAAGGTTTGAACTTGATGGCAGTTCCAGTTCCTCTCAAAGATTCACAATAGAGATGATGTCATAGAATGTATGTGTGTATATATACGGTGTGTGTGTGTGTATGTATGTATGTATATGTATATCTCCACACACACATTTTTTTACATTTGGTCATTTAGCAGACGCTTTTATCCAAAGCGACTTACAAGGTGGGCACAAGGGTTCATTACAGCATCCCTGGAGCAATCAGGGTTAAGGGTCTTGCACAAGGACCCAGATTAGTAACTTCAGTGGACCTTCGATTTGAACCCCCAACCTTCAGATTGATAGCCCAACACCCTAACCACTGAGCTATCTTTCCATATATATATATTAGGTTATCGCCACATACATTTACATTACATTTGGTCATTTAGCAGACACTTTTCAATTTAGTTTGGGTTAGAACACAGGGTTGGCCACACAGCATCCGTGGAGCAGTGAGAGTTGAGGTTCTTGCTCAAGTACCCACATTGGTAACTTCAGTGGACATGGAATTTGAACCCACAACCTTCAGATTCGGGTGAGGAACGGGCAGTCACAGAGCTATGCTCACACATGTGGATGATGCTGCTGAAATGTGTTAGCATGTTTGAAATGTTGGTTTTCATATTCAACCAATCAGATTATTTGATGGCCGGCACACTGGGCAGGAAACAAGTAGCGTTTTAATAAGTGATTGTTCCGTCTGAAGAGCTGAGCTTATAATGGCATGAAAGAGAAGCAAACAAAGCCATTATGAGCTAATAGCAGAGGATCAGATGAGCTCAGCCCCACAAAAGTGCGGCTTAATCACACATCAAGCATAAAGGCCTCCTTCTCTCAACGCATGGAGCGCGGACATTGTGGGAGCGTCACCCGATTGTCTGACTCTGGTCGGTCTTGATGTGGTTTGGTTCAAAAGGCAGTGTGAATGTTTCATTCTTTGCTTTGAATGTGTACAGGTGAATTATCACAGCATCACTCTCATCCTGTCTGGTCTGTCGCAGGGTTATCGGGTGCCATGACGACAGAGGTGGGATCCGAGCAGGAGGTGAAGAAGGAGCCGGAGAAACTTGTGAAGGAAGAGCAGGTGGAATTGAGTGAGAGCGCTGCAGAGAATACAGGGACGGAGCCGCAGCCGGTTTCCGGCGGCACAGAGAACCCAGAGGTAGAGCGGTGCACTAGGACGGTCAGATCCCAGTAGAGTTGCATGAGCGAGATGGGATTTAAGGAATGATTCCTTTCACTTTGTGTTGTTGCAGGACGTGGAGAGCCAGTCCACAGAGCCCACGGAGTCCACAGAACCTACGAGTCCATCTGCATCCAGCGAGCAGAAGAAAGAGAAGGGCATCTCTCGCTTTCTGCCTCCATGGCTCAAACGACAAAAATCCGTCAGCCAGGAGCCTAAAGAGAGTTCCACCGCTGCAGACTCGCCCACCCAGGAACAGCACGAAGAGGGAGCTAAAGAGGAGGGAACAGAGGGACAGGGCGAGTCGCCTAAGAAAGAGGAGGAGCTGACGAAGGCGGAGGAGGAGCAAGTGGAGCTAAACTCAGTGGGCAGCGCGGAGACACAGGTATATACAACAGAAATACGGTGTCACCCATTCAGGAGGTAGCACAAGGGGGTATATGGGTGTGGATGCAGTTGTTGGCATGACGGATACAGGAGTAAGTATAGGGGGGCGGATGCTGGAGTTTGCGCAGGGGGGCGGATGCTGGAGTTTGCGCAGGGGGGCCGGATGCTGGAGTTTGCGCAGGGCGGGCCGGATGCTGGAGTTTGCGCAGGGGGGCCGGATGCTGGAGTTTGCGCAGGGGGGCCGGATGCTGGAGTTTGTGTACAGGGGGGCCAGATGCGAGAGTTGGCATGGGGGGGCAGATGCGGGAGTTGGCATGGGGGGCAGATGCGGGAGTTGGCATGGGGGGCAGATGCGGGAGTTTGCGCAGGGGGGCCAGATGCTGGAGTTTGTGTACCGGAGGGCCAGATGCGAGAGTTGGCGCGGGGGGCAGCTACGGGGGTTGGCACGGGGGGTGCAGCTACGGGGGTTGGCACGGGGTGTGCAGATGCAGGGGTTGGCACGGGGTGTGCAGCTGCAGGGGTTGGCACGGGGGTGCAGCTGCAGGGGTTGGCATGGGGGGTGCAGATGCAGGAGTTGGCACGGGGTGCAGATGCTGGAGTTGGCAGGGGGTAGAGGGCTACAAAAGTTAACACGAGGGCGGATATGGGAGTCAGATGAATGACTGTAAGGTTCTGGCTGATGTTTTCGGGGATTTCATTTTTCCTCCAGACCTCATTCTGAATCCACCCTGTGATCTCATGTCTTCAGTGCTCCAGGAGAAATCCCGTGTGTGTGTTCATGACATAATGATCTGTGCATTCTGACTTCAACACCCCGTCCCTTGTCCTCGAACGCGGTCTGTCTTACATTGTTCTCACATTTTCCTCTCTGCCACCTCAGCCCGCGCGGGACGAGAAGGAGCCTGAATCGGAGCAGAAGTTCCAGAAGAAGGACGGAGAGGAGAAGCAGGAGGAGGGTAGAGTTCGGTCTCCTCTGAAACTGGGCAAGAAGATTAAGATGGTGATGTGTGATGTGACGTTGCTGGACGGAAGCCATTTCCAGTGTGAGGTGGAGGTAAGCTTTTGTGATTGTCACAGGGCTGTTATTGGTCCATCTGTGCATGTGACATCTGATGTTGGGGGAAAAAAACCCACAGTATATTTATTTGGATCAGTTCTAAGAATTAATCACAGAGGAACTACATACCTTCATAGTTTCTTATTGAACATAAATGTCTTGAAAGAGAACAGTGACTGCATTTGAAGTGACGTACTACATACTCTATTGCACATATTGCAATCTCTGACCCCCATCTGTAGTATGCAGTATGGGAATGAGTTTTGACAGTGAACTGCTTTGATTTTAAACTGAAAATCAAAGAACCAATGATTCTACTTACAAAGTTTAATATGCCTCACATCAACATCGCTATTAGAACTATTAGAATCCTTGATAGTGGCATTTTAGGATCATCGCAATCTTCGCCACTTGGTTTGTATCCAAACTTGCACACTGCCTACTATGTCGTAAAATATTTGTGTTAAAAAAAAAAAAAGTCCCCCCCCCCCCATGTCAAATGAGCTAATCTTTTGTAACAACTTCAGCCTGAAATTTGTTTCCATTTTTAACCCTTTACATTCCTTTCATTATCTTTCATTAAATCCTCAACTAGAGTTGCAGGGGGGTTCTCCATACCCATCCAGGAGAGAATGTTTTGGATGCTGGGCAGTGCGCTAATCTGTCACTGGACACACTCACTCACACAGACAAACACATATATGGGGCAATTTAGAGCCCTTTAGAGACCAGTATGTGTTAAAACAAATAATAAAAACTTATAAAACAGCTCACATCATTATCAGTTGGCACAAACATGTATCATTGTTACACACACACACCATTATCCAAGAACATCCTTGCAATATAAAAATAAATAAAATGGTAAAAAACTGTTGTAGCTTCTATATCTTAACATGAAGAAAGTTTTAGCACGCTACTAGAATGTACTATCCCAATTTGTATCTGTGTTAAATAACTAGGTGGTTTTGCTTGTGTACCTCACCTCTAAACTGATTGGCTGTGGTGGTGATGGAGCACATGTGAACCCGGGAGCTGCTGTGGGGCTTTTCTGAGGCAGGTTTTCCCTCTCAAATATCCGAGATTAAATCTGCACCCGGTGCCGCGCCACATGGCGAACGGATGAGACTGAGCGTTCAGGCTGACAGGAGTTTTGTATTGTCTCGTGTTGCTTTTGTAACAAACCTCTCTTTGTGCCCCCGTCCACAAAACGCTGATGCAGCACCAAACACGATTGTTCAAGTTTATCCTCCCAGAAAACACACACACAAACACACATCTACCCCAAATAAACACACGGGGGGAAAATGCTTCTCCACGTCACATTCGGTTACACTTTGTGATTTGTTCTCTCACCAAAAGCACTAATGCACTCAGCACTGCTGGGATAATGATTTCCTCCTCATCAGATCCACTTTTCCTTCCACTGAGTGCAATCTAAGGGATTTGAGCTGATGGACCAATGTGTACTCGCCACATCCTTGATGGGTTGTGTGTGTGTGGGGGGGTTGCTTTTTGCTATTGAAAGCTATTTAATTCACATACAAAAATATTAACACACCTCTTCATCGTTGACTGACTTATGGATTGCCATTTTAACCGCTCAGTGCGCAATAGGGCTTTTTTAAATGTAGAATAATGTATGAAGGTGGTATGGTGGCACGTTCTCCTCTCAGTGCTAGGGATTCCCGGTTCGAATCCCAATCTGGGTGGAGTTTCCATGTTCTCCCCGTGTCTGCGGGGGTTTCCTCTGGGTTCTCCGGCTTCCTCCCACAGTCCAAAAACATGGGTCAAGGTCAATTGAATTCTCCAAATTGCCCCATATAGAGAGTGTTTGTGTGCCCAGTGATAAATTGGTGCCCTGTCCTGGGTGTATCAGCCCAGCGTCCAAAACGCTCTCCCCTCGATGGGCATGGGGAACCTCCCCCCCCCTGTGACCCTAGTAGAGGATAAAGCGGAAGATGATGGAAATAATAATGTATTGTATTGTGGTTTTCATCGTTCATGTAAATGTTTGCATCGCTACCATCCACAACGCACTTTGGCATTGTGCTTTGCTGCATGTTCATATATGCATAATGTTTATTGCGAAGTTGTTTTTAGTGGTGCACCTGTGTTTTCTGTTGTCATCATAGCAATATGGTAGAAATGGACTTGAACAAACCTCATTTTAGACCACCACACCCATGGGGGTAGATATATTCACAAGCATCGTTGCTATTCAAACAGTGCAGATAGAAGGTATGAAAATGGACTGTTGGTGAGGTGTAAGATGGCTATAGGAGTTCATGGTAGCTCAATGGTTAGGGTGTTAGGCTATCAATCTAAAGGTTGTAAGTTTAAATCCCAGGTCCACTGAAGTCAATGTGGGTCCTTAAGCAAGACCATTTTTGCTCCAGGGGTGCTGACCCCAACCTAGTTGGGATAATTGTGGGATAAAAGTTGCTTTGGATAAAAGCATCTACTAAATGACCAAATGTAATGAGCATCACGATGCATCTTGGGTTTGATGCAAGATAGACCCTTTTTGTTGTTAGAATTGGAAACAAAGCCATTAGTCTGGATTGATGGTAGCGCATCAAGGTGCCCGTCTCCATCAGGACCCCCTCACTTACATCATACTTTTATGGCACATGTTTGTTGCATGATCAATACTGCACTGCTGTTCCGAGAATCCATTAGTCCTCATGTTTGTTCATCCCTAATGGTGCTCTGCTCTGGAGCAGTGCACACAACATTTACTCACTTTATTCCTCCATCACGCGCTGAACCTCTAGTCGCCTCACAACAGAGTCTACATTTGGACCGTATAAAGTTTTCCTAATTTTACCAAATTATTTGGTGAGTTTTTTTCCTAAATACCATTTCAAGAGAACAAAGAAACCCCACCCAGTTTGGGATTCGAACCTCAGGCGAACATGCTAACCACTAAGCCCCCGTGCTGCCCATCCAACAGGAACATCCATCCATTATCTTCCGCTTTGTCCGCTACTAGGGTTGCGCACGCCGGGGTGGGGGGGTGGGGTTCCCCATGTCCATCCAGGTGAGAATGTTTCGGGCGCTGGACAGATACACCCAGGACAGGGCGCCAATCTATCGCTGTACACACACTCACTCACACAAGCACACTCTATATGGGGCAAATTTTGGAGAATTCAATTGACATTGATCCATGTTTTTGGACTGTGGGAGGAAACCAGAGAACCCAGAGGAAACCCACACGGACACGGGGAGAACTAGGCACCTCCGCCCAGATTGGGATTCGAACCAGGAATCCCTAGCGCTGAGAGGCAAACGTGATAATCAGAGTCAGAATAGGAACATATCATCTGCAAATAACATTTTTTTTTGCCTTCTCATAACCCTAAAGCCACACCCACCACATACTAGATGCAGCTTCTTGACACAGAGTGCAGAGTGATGATGGGATGCTGGAAGCACCGAAACACCAGTAACACTGTGCTATTGTCAATTTGGAGATCCATAGAAGCAGCATGCCGATGTCTGCCAGTCACCCATGGTTCATCATTCTCCAGACATGGGTGGGGGGGGGGGTGATGATGATGAGGTCAATCGGCTTCATTTTTCCTGTCCTCATAAAGCAGAAATGGCATTGTTGTTGTGTAGGCCAGTCCATTCTGGTGGAAGATTCTTCGAACACGCACACATCAAAGAGGCAGATAATCACATCTCTGTGTGGCTTTACTGCTGACATTTGGCCTCGCCATTCCTCATGAGTCTTATACCCGGCCATGAACAGCCAGCTGTCATTTCTACTCTTGTTTTCACTCTAAAAGAGGCGATTTCTTCTTTTTTTTATTTTGTCTGGTGGAAAATCCACTTTACTGGAGGGAGAAAATCGCAGGAATGTGCCCAAGGAATCTGTGAGGTCAGACCATTTAGGACAGTGAAGCAAACTGCAGGGAGGGAAGTGCAAAGCCCTTGTTTAAAGGGAAACTGTAATTGTTGCTCACATTTACTTAAAGGGATATAGATCAAGTGATAGAGATCTGTTTTGCCTACAGTTCTTACACACAGAGGATATGGTCCTCCACATTTAACCCATCCGTGAAGTAAAACACACACACTGTACACACTGTGAAGTGAGCACATGGGCCAGGAGCGGTGGGCAGCCGTGTACTCGGTGCCCGGGGGGCAATTGGGGTTAGGTGGTTGAATCTTTAAGTGAACCAGCCATTTGTTCTGAGGCTCCCCGTTTCGATGCTGTGCTCTTAGACGAGACATCTAACCCCAAATTCTCCCTGGGCGCCGTGTACAGGGCAGCCTACCAATCTGGGCATGTGTGCTCACTTCACTCAGTGTATGTGTTTGTGTCACTGCACAAATTAGTTAAATATGAAGGACAAATTCCTTGTGTGTATGTACTGCAGGCAAAATAGATCCCTTTATCACTTCCATAATCTTCTGCGTTATCCTCTATTAGGGTCGCGGGGGGGGTTCCCCATGCCCATCCAGGGGAGAACGTCTCAGGTGCTGGGCAGATACACTCAGGACAGGGTGCCAATCCATCGCCGGGCACACGCTCACTCATACAGACATGCACACAAGCACTATATGGGGCAATGTGAAGAATTCAATTGGCTTGATCCATGTTTTTGGACTGTGGGGGGAAACCGGAGAACCTGGAGGAAACCCACACGGACACGGGGAGAACATGGAAACTCCACCCAGATTGGGATTCAAACCGTGAATCCCTAGCGCTGAGAGGCGAAGGTGCTAAACATTAAGCCACCGTGCCGCCCGACCAAAATAGATCCCTTTATTACTATATGTGGGTCTGTGTACATATGTGGATGTATGTATGTAATTTATTGCCTCTGAGCTCTATTGTTATTTTCCAGAAACGAGCGAAGGGACAGTACCTGTTTTTTAATGTGTGTGAGCATCTCAATCTCTTGGAGAAGGATTACTTCGGATTGAGTTTTAAAGACAATGCCAACCAGAAGGTAAGGAGACCATACGGTTTAAACTTCTCTGTAATGGTTTTTCTCTTTAACTTTTATATTTACAAAGAAATGTTCTGTCTGTCTTTCCAGTGCTGGCTGGATCCCACCAAAGAGATCAAACGGCAGATCCGCAGTAAGTACTGCAGCTTCTGGTGGTTGGGTGGGTGTGTTCTGATGGTCAATTTCAGTACAGATAAATCTGAGTGCAGCATATAAAGAAGCACTAATAAAAAAGCAGTAAGGAATAAAAATGAGGCCTTTTCCCAAAATAAGGTCATGAGTGTAAGAATAGGTCCAGTGTACTGCAGCGGGTCACCCAAATCAGAGCGGCCTAGATTACAGAGAGCAGGGTGAGCGCAGGATGAGCCATTTCTAATTGGTTTTAATTTAGCACGCTGAACTCTATAGAGTGCGCAGTTCATTAACACATGGTTCAACCAGCTTCCCACGATTTTTATGTTCCTCCTCTTCACTAATTTAGTTTATTTTCTGATTTCTCATCCGCTGTGTCTCTCATTCAGCTACAGTCTTGTTACAGTGTAAAAGAACAAGTTGCAGAGGTCGTGATTTTTTTTTTCCCCGCATTCCTCGCCGATGGACAGAATTCCATCCCTCGCACTAATGAAGTGCAGAAATGCAGTGTTCATTATGAACCATGAACAACGGCGCAGTGGGTGAAAGGTTTATGCTCCTAAAAATAAGGGTTGATTTATGCTGATAAGAGGCAGAGGATTCCTCTCATTCTGTACAGAATTTCTTCTTGATTCCCGATTCAAGCAAATATCTATGCTTTTCCACCTAAAGCCTGTTTAGAAACGTTAGAAAGTGATCTATTTTGCCTGGTGGGCTCACACACAGGAATTTAAATTAACATTACATTTACATTTAGTCTTTCAATAGACACTTTTATCCATAGCAAGTTAAAACTTAATGGTTAGGGTCAGAGCACAGGGTTGGTAAAGCATCCCTGGAGCAAATGAGGGTTAAGGGTCTTGCTCAAGGACCCGTATTGGTAACTTCAGTGAAACTGGGATTTGAACCCACAACCTTCAGATTGCCAGCCTGACACCCTAACCGTTGAGCTTTCATGCCCAACATTGAAATTTGTGCTCCACATTTAACCCATTCATGCAGTAAAACACATACATTAGAGATGACACAATTCATAATTTTTGCAATTAAAATTGTTACAATTAATTAATCGGCAGTGCGCCTCAACATCATGACAACAGTGATAAGAAAAAATGTTTTTTTTGCCGATAGCCAGACCTTTAGCCCAACTGGCCTAACTGACAGGAACAAAACTAAATCACTCGCAATGCACTTGTCTGTTTACTTTGTCATTTTCATTCAAATGGATATAAATATGTACTTTTTTTTTATATAATTCAAAAATAATTCAATATTTTGTATTAATTTTCAGCATTCTTTTTTGAATGCTTATTGCAAGTTAATTATTGCATAATAATCATAATTATTTCTTAGCATCAAAATCTGTAATTGTCTCATCTCTAATATGAACAGTGGGGACGTAAGCACACATGTCCAGAGCGGTGAAGTTGGGTGTTAGAACCATAGCACTTGGTGGAACCAGGAACCGAACCGGGGACATTCAGGTCGCAAGGCTGGTTTCTTTACCACAAGCCTATGACTGCTCCCTATTGGAATAAAGACTCAATTTTGACTTTGTAATACGTTGATATAAAGCACTACTCACTTTTTGGGCTGAAAGGTGATTCACGGCATTAAAATCCAAATAAACTAACTTTTTTGTTTGATAGCCCCCTTTGCAAACAGTAAAATACCAACATCCCAGTTTTATGACACTTCATTTCTGACCTGTTAAAATGTCTTTCCTGTCAACGCGACATCACCGTAACCGTGTGTTATCTTGCTGACTTCCTCCTGCTTTTAAAGTTACTTGCTAAGGTCTTTGAGTCGGTTTGAATACTAAATCAGTTTTGATGACATCACCAGCATCTACATCTGAGAATCCACCTCACTCTAACATGTGGTAACGCTCGTGTTGCATCATGTTCTGGTTCATCCTCCTCTCAGTAGTTCAGCCTTGTGGCGGCCACTTCCCACAGTACATCAGGTCATTATGGGATGGCGCAATGTAACATCTACAGTAATACCTAATCCATGCCCTAATCCACTCTGTGGCCTGAAAGAGAAGCGGCGTAGATAAACAGATGGTGAGGAAATGCGCAGATGTTTATCCCTGCAGCATTTGCACCACGTCAAATTAATGGCTCGGTCAAAGTGATGTGTACAACACACCCACATCACAGGACCTCCCGTCCAAATGTTTGTTCCCAGCATGCATCCTGTCCGAACACCGAAATTAACTGAAGTAACATTTTTTTCTGACCCTGTTCCTCCAGATTCTCAGTGGAAATTCGAATTTAACGTGAAGTTCTACCCCCCGGACCCCGCCCAGCTCACCGAGGATATAACCAGGTACAAAAGCACATGGCATAAAGGCAGACCAGGTCGTTCGGGGACACAGAGTCTGTGAGACTTCTGAGAGAGGCGTTCTGATGTTGGCATGCACGTTAAACAATAAACTGGTTTTAGTGAGCAGACAAAGCACAAAGCCGTGATTTAGGACGGGGAGTGTATTTATTCCAACCTTTCATATGTCATGGGTGGAGAAGTTTATTGTGCCGGCATCAAAAGCAGACTGTGTCGCTGATCAAAGGGAGGAATCCTGATACGGCAATTTCTTCAGCCAATTCACCAGCTGAATTGATAGGAGGTCAATGATGTCACAGTGTGAGATATTATCAGAGTCCAACTAATTTCCCACAGTGACGGCATTCAAGGAAATCAAACTATAGAGTGTTTTTTATTTTATTTATTTATTTATTTATTTTTTTTTTTTACATCAGTCCCTTGTCTCAAAGCAGATTTATGAACTTTCTGTTTGTTTTAGGTTTTTGTTAACATTTTCTTTTTTTTTTTCCACATGTTAGTATTAACTGACAACATGCTGCACACCATTACCTGTACACACACTTCAGCGGGCCTCTTTATTGCCCCACCCCTACCCCAAACTTTCCTCTACTTTCCTGCAACAACACTGTGAGGCTTTATACTTCAGCAATGTGTGTGCAGGTCTCATGAATTCATGTCTTTAGATTGCTGTTTGTTACACAGGTTAAAATATATTTTATGCCTCTGAATCCACTCAATTTAAGCTTAGCAAGTCATGTTTGAGGTTGCAATATAACTTCGTTACCAATCTATCTCTGGGCAAACTCACTCACATAGACACAAACACACACTATATAGGGCAACTTAAAGCATTCGATTTACCTTGAATACGTGTTTTTGGGCTGTGGGAGGACATTGGAGAACCTGGAGAAAACCCATGCAAATGCGGGGAGAACATGGAAACTTCAACCATATTGGGATTTAAACCTTGATTCCCCATCGCTGAGAGGCGGACATGCTAACTACTAAGCCACCATGCCGTCTGTAAACAGAATCTCAAAATGCGATTTTGAGAAGAAAAAAAAATATATATATAATTATATTTGACGAAATTACATTTCTTTAATAGGAACGAAAACAACAGAAATATGTTTAATATTAGAATGGCGTGTGCAATGAACGTTTATGATGGCGACAAAGAAAAGATGAGGTTTGAGACCACAGAAGAGATGAACTAGTGTTTTAATGTCCTTTACAAACGAAAGGTTGAATGACCCATGAGCCCTAGGATTCTCCACCGTTACAATCTGGAACAGCTTTGAACTATGTGAATCAGCGCACCTGTAGAACTCCTCCACCCTCCCCCTTAAATACCCCACACCTGCACACACACAGCTGTTTCTCATGGTATTGGTGTCTCTGTCTCCACAGGTATCTGCTGTGTCTGCAGCTGAGGGAGGACATAGTCTCTGGCCGCTTGCCATGCTCCTTCGTCACTCTGACGCTGCTTGGCTCATACACACTGCAGTCCGAACTGGGAGATCAGGAGTCGTCCGAACAGCTCCTGCAGTCCATCAGTGATCTCCGTCTCGCTCCCAACCAGACCAGAGAGCTGGAGGAGAAGGTTCTGGAAGTGCACCAGACCCACCGGTGTGTAGCATCATTTACATGGTTGGAAAATCCATCCATTATCTTCCGCTTTATCCTTTACTAGGGTCGCGAGGGGGGTTCTCCATGCCCATCAAGGGAAGAACGTTTCAAACGCTGGGCAGATACACCCAGGGCAGGGTGCCAATCTATCGCTGGGCACACACTCACTCACACATACACACTCTATATGGGGGTAACTTGGAGAATTCAATTGACCTTGATCCATGTTTTTGGACTGTGGGAGGAACCCGGAGAAAAACCCACGTGGACATGGGGAGGACATGGAAACGCCACCCAAATTGGGATTCGAACCGGGAATCCCTTGCGCCAAGAGGCGAATGTGCTAACCACTAAACCACCGTTGGGTTGGAAAATCGGACCTAGAAATATGTTAATAATTACTAGAGGTGCATTTCCTGAAGAAAATGCAAGTGGGTGTTAAAATTAAGAATAATACCTAAAAGCCTCTGAATTAAACAATGACATTGCTGTGTTTAGGGGAATGACGCCAGCTCAAGCTGATATTAACTTCCTGGAAAATGCCAAGAAGCTCGCCATGTATGGAGTCGACCTACATCACGCGAAGGTATGAAACCTGCTCCTGGTTGCCTTAGCTGAATTCAAAATGGGACGGAGATTGCTGCTGTGACATGTAATTTTAATGATGCATTACTTTACATGAGGGAATTTACAGCCGGTTTTATCCAAAGAGACTTAAGTATTCCAACTTGATGGGTTGGGCTCAGAACACAGAGACACGGGAACCTGGAGCAGTACGATGGGCTTTGCTCAAGGACCCACATTGGTAACGTCGGCAGACCTTGGGTTTGAACCCATGACCTTTAGATTAATATTCCGTCACATGCACGAGAGATTTAAACACAGGAAACAAGAAACACTGTCCTCTAGTGTTAAGGCTGACCCACCAGAGACAACAGTTTCAGAACCCAAACTTTAGGACCATCATTTTTTGCAACACTGCTGCCTCTGGTGGTTCAACCTTAGCCCTAGAGCAGTGCTTCTCAAATAGTGGGGCGCGCCCCCCTGGGGGGGCACATAACAAGATATCACAGAGCAAGCGATATTAAGTGTACTGAACAAACCCTCAAGAGACAACATGAAAAATATTTAACAGGAATGACGGAGACAAAGGCGGAGAGAGACCAAGATAATGAGAGCAACTAAAGTCAACCGAAAACTAAAACGAGGAAAGTGTATATAGCGCTTGGTTTCATGGTAACGAAGGTGGGAGACGAAGAAAGACCGGTGTGTCTGCTGTGTCTTTAAATGTTGGCAGCGGACAGCGTGAAGCCAAATAAATGAAGGCGTCACTTAAAGACATCAAACCCCGATCAATTAAAGACATTAAATTCCAATCACGCTGATAAGCCGCTTTGAGATTTTTAATCGTAAACGTGACGCGTATAGTCAGCAATCAGAACACTTTATGAAAGCTACTTCAGAAAAGCTGTGCGCTGCAAAACGGACGCGTTGTAGACATTAGTTCTGACTTCCTCATTTTGATAAAAAAATTTTTAAAAAACAGCACAAATTGTTGTATTCATTTTTGTTTTGTAGGTTAAAGTGTTAATAAATTGTGCTCCTGAATTAATGTTGCTGATGAATTTGAATTTATTATTATTTATTGATTTTATTTAATTTCATTTTTCAGTATCAAATGCAGTCAGTTCAAAAATGTTTCTAGTTTAAATAAGGATTTCATTCGTTTCTGTTACAAACTAAAAAACAAAGTTAATAAAATTATTCTGTTCTAAGTTGATCTATATTTCTTTCTTTTTTGTTTTCTTTATTGTTAATAAGGATACATTGTTATAAAAGAGGTGCCCTTAGAACAAATTTATAGACAAATCATACTACACTGGGTGTGTAAAAATAATTTTTCATCCCATTTTGTCATGTATGGGGGGGGGGGGATGAGTGAGGTGAATGTGTGTGCATGTGTGTTTTCTTCTTCCTAGGGGGGGCTTAACAGAAAATAATTGAGAAGCACTACCCTAGAGGGCAGTTTCCGGACCCCAACTTTAGAACCCTCTGTTTTTTGACACTGCCCTTTATGGTTAAGACTGAAGCACCAGAGACAACAGTTTCATGACCCTAACTATAGAACCCTTGCTTTTTTTTGTGACTCTGCACTCTAGGGTTAAGGCTGAAGCCTTAGAAGCAGCAGTTTAAGGACCGCACCTTTAGAACCTGCTTTATTGTGGGTTTTAAAAGCTTATTTATCTCAAATAATATTACTTTATTTAATTTTTTTTTTCAAAATATGCTCATGAGTCATGTCCTTGAAAGGTCAGTCTGCCCTCTGTAACATGTAAACATGTTATGAAATCAGTTCCATCGTACTGCAGTTGGCCTGGAATTATTTGTGATCCAGAGATAGAGTTAATTGATTAGTGTATCGGAGTGTGTGATTTAATTGGAGTGATTTTTTTTTTTTTTTTTTTTTTTTTTTTTTTTTTTTTTTTTTTTTTTTTTTTTCAGTCCTACTTTCTGTTTCTCTGGACACTGATCTAACTTTAGTGATGCATCGGATTTTGTTTTGAGGCTGCTCACAATGATGTCTGCTCTGGATTCATCAGTGTGATCACAGTTCTCTCTCTCTCTCTCTCTCTTTTTGCATGTGTAGGACTCAGCTGGAGTAGACATCATGTTGGGAGTCTGTGCCAACGGTTTGTTGATCTTTAAGGATCGTCTAAGAATAAATCGCTTCGCTTGGCCTAAAATTCTCAAGATCTCTTATAAACGCAGCAACTTCTTTATTAAGATCCGACCTGTAGAGGTATGTATAAACACACACACCCGCGCATATATTTTACATATTACTTATGAATTCTATATTTAATGTGTGTGTGTGTGTCTATATATATATATATATATATATATATATATATATATATATGTGTGTATATATATATATATATATATATATATATATATATATATATATATATATATATATATATATATATATATATATATATATATATATAAAAATAAAAAATGCATGTATGCATGCATGCATACATAAAATGTGTGTCTGTTCCAGTCTGAGCAGTATGACAGCACAGTTGGATTTAAATTGCCCAATCACCGTGCTGCCAAAAGAGTCTGGAAGGTCTGTGTGGAACATCATACCTTTTTTAGGTAAGCACACTCACGCACATACTAACACACACTACACCTCTTATGTTAGATTTCAACAAGCCATGCTCATGGGCAACTGATAAAAGTCATTCAAACTTGGTGGGAACTGTTTGGGGAAGACCCAGTATTTTCTAGCAAGCCTGTGCTGCAATTCACTAAACAAGGTCCTCATCGAACACCTTTGTGAAGACCGTAAACTAAGGTTCTTTATCTGAAACCAGTGGCTGTCCAAACACACAGATCGAGTGAATGAAATGCCATCCGAGCTCCTGTGAGTGTGCAATGGAATTGTCCTGAGCGCTTTGTGTAGGAACTCATTCATGGCTCTTTAATACAAGTTAAAGGTTCAGAGTTGCCCAGAGTTAAATATTAAAGATGTTGTTTAAGGTTTTCTGTGCTGGACTGGATTTAGAAACGATACAGCTGGTGTGTTTGGGTAATTGAGGGGGGGGGGGGTGAGAGGGTGCCTTTGTGTTGTATTCATGTTAACTGAGGTGTGTAATCGCCCTGCCGCCAGGGAGGTAAGTCTCTCTGTACTTCCTGTTTGTTACACGCCAACTCGCACACACCCTCCCTATTTCATTCAGTTGATTTAGTGTCTGCAGCCGTGTGTGTGCACAGACATATAGAACACTGTGGGGACCAAAACCTGATAACATACTTACATGTGGGGACCTTATGTTATTAGGATTGCAAGCTGCTCCTCACAATGTAAATGATCATATTTTCAAATTATTGAGTTCATAGTTATGGTCATAGATTAGGGTCAGGCTAAAGTGGGAGCATGTGGTTAGGGTCAGATTTGTGGTTGGTTATGGTTGAGGTCAGATTATGTTTATAGAGTTAGTGGTCAGGTTATTCTCAGGTTATACAGTAGGTATCTTCAGGTTATGGTTGTCAGGTAATGGTAGGGGTCAGTTTATGGTTATCTTAAGGTTATGGTTGGGTTCAGGTTGAGGTTATGTCCAAGTTATTGTTAGGGTCAGGTAATGGTGGGGGTCAGGTTGAAGTTATCTTCAGGTTCTGGTTGAGATCAGGTTAAGTTTATCTTCAGGTTATGCTCAGGTTAAGGTGGGGGTCAGGTTATGGTTGGGATCAGGTTGAGGTTATCTTCAAGTTGTGGTTGGGGATAAGGTTATGGTTAATGTTAGGCTACTGGTATTAATGGTTAAGATTTGGGATAAATGGATTTCCATGTAAATAAACACACATGTATTTTATAGACTGACTACCCCCGAGCAGCCGACAAAGTCCAAGTTCCTGACACTGGGCTCGAAGTTCCGTTACAGCGGGCGAACTCAGGCTCAGACGCGACAGGCTAGCTCTCTAATTGACCGACCGGCGCCACAATTTACCCGCACCGCCAGCAAACGCAGCTCTCGCAGCCTGGACACAGGTAACACACACACAACTGATTTTACTACACATGCTTCAAAGCTGCCTGTTCGGGATCTCTCGGTCATTATGACATCATAAATCTGACTTTACAATCCCATTCCAACCTCATGCAGTTTGTGTGTGAGATGAACAGACACACAGGAAATGAGACGTGGGACATGTGTTTCCTGTCTGCTCCGCGCAGACCGGCCCTTCGTTTAAAGACTTTGCAGACCCGCCTGCCCGTTTTCTGACCTCTCTGTAATTCCACGTCGTCTCTCAGCTGTGCGTGAATCCCGAATCCCCCAGCGCTGTTGATCAGCATTAAACGCTGCGCTGCTGCATCACAGCGGACTCAGTCTGCTGACCTTATTTCAGAGTATCTGGCACCGTTCTGCACAGTCAGACCAGCGGCGCCACCTAGTGAGCGCATATGGATACATGTGACCCAGTTTTGTATCAGATGGGCGGGAGTGCAGTGCAGTGCAGTGTCGATTCATTCCTCTTCATCCGTGCACATGTACCTTTATAAAACTACTACAGACTTTATAAAAATGTGGCCCTAGAGTCTGAATTTAGAAAGTGGTGCAACTCAGACTTAAAGGACTCGTCCTCCTTGACCTCATGTACAGGTTCTGCAGTGGGGGGTTAATCCCAGGTCCACTGAAGTTACCAATGTGGGCCCTTGAGCAAATCCCCTAACCCTTTTGCTCTAGGGTGCAGTCCCTTGTTTTCTGACCCCAGCACCCAAGTTGGGATGCTTATAAGCCGCTTTGGATAAAAGCATCAGCTAAATAATCAAATGTAAATTTAAGAATATCAAGTAAATTGACTGTACCAAGTGTGAGATATGAGATAAATAAGTATTCTATTGGGGTGTTATTATATACCTAGCTTGTTCGGAAGCATGACACCATGCGGGTGGAAACTGTTCATCAGCCGGATCGTTTTGACCTGATCTGGATGCTGCGGTACCTCCTGCCTGATGGCAGTAAGGTGAACGGCCCATGTGCTGGGTGACTGCTTTCCAGCTGTATTCGGTTCAAATCAGTGTATCGTTACTACCCCAATAGGAGGCGTTTAAAAGTTTGATTAAGGTGATCTTGTTTTCTTGTTTGTCCACATCACAGGTCCAGTGGTGAGTTTACCCGACCGGATCCATTCCCCTGGAGAGAATGGACATGACCCCAACCTGGATCTGTCATCCGATTCAAAGGTGAGCTGCAGAGATCCTTTTTATTTTATTTTTGTATTTTTTTGCAGGTGGAAAAGGTTGGAGGAGCTCCTGTCTATCTGTTTTTGCTTCTTTATTACATTTAAATCTTTTGTATTGCTGCTACCAACAGTTGTACGTCCAGTTTATACCCAAACACGTGTGATTCGGCCACAGTTTAATTATTACCTTCTTATTTTATAACCTCGTTTAATTGCGTCTGTGTCCAGAATTACAGCTCTGTGCTCATTATACTCATGTTTTGAATGTGTAGCCGTAGAAGAAACCTCTTGCCAGCACTGTGCACTCCCTCACTGTTTACATTACACACCACAGCTTTCATACATCCACTGAATCATGAATGAATATTAATGGCGTCATCCAATCGCAGATCAGACAAAAATAAACATTAAGAAAAATATATTATGAGCGAGTGTTGCTTGCTGTAGAGATGAAGATGACTATGATGTTGAGCAACACTGAATAACCTTAAGAGGGAACTAAATATAGGCAGTTAAAGGGGAAAATAACTGGGGGGGAAAGCCTCATCACTAAATTAACATGTTTTGTTCAGTTGCCATGGATACTTAATTTCAATGTTCTTGCCATCTTGTCTTGTAATTGTTTCAAAGGAGCTTCATGACTTTGAGTGTTATTCTGCAATAGGATATCATGGGTTGACGAATAGTCTATACAATACACAATACTGTGGGTTCTCCATTCACAGTAAAATGAATTCAGCGCATTGAGTCCACCATTAAATTAAATTACAATCAGTCAAAGTCAGAGTGCCCCCCTGGTTCTTAAAGGGAATGGCAAGTGACGCACTGATTGGGCATATTGTATAATGGTTTTTCGATTTTGGAAATGTATTTTTCGAATAGGTAATGTACTTTAATATTCAAATAACCATAATAGATGTAAAGAATTAACATTAGGCAGTTGTTACTTCAAAAATACAGTGGCTTTTTTGGTGTGTTATTCAAAATATGCATTAAATAAATAATAATCAACAAATACAAAGCAGGCATGTCCAAAGTCCGGCTATTGGCCTGATCGGCCCGAAACTTTTCTATTAATGGATTGCTAGTGCTGTCAAAATTAAAAAAAATTTTTTTTTTTGTAAATCCACTTTTTATCACATAACGGCAGCACCATTCTAATGCCTTTCTTTGGCTCTGTGGCACAGAGAATCGAGGACATATGGTCAGATATTCTGAGGCAGCTAGGGGTCAGTGGAGTGGTTTCTTATGATTTCTTATTAGCCTGTGTTAAAAGCACCAACGCATCTGACACAAGTACTGATTTTATTAAGAGGTGTTGTTGACAACATGAACATGGCACAGGAGCTCCTTGACCTTTAATTAAAAATTTCTTACTTCTAAGGGAATACTATACAGTTTGCTTAATTTTAGATGATCTTATATTCGGTTATGTTGCCATTTAAAACAATTAAGGTAATTGTGACAATCAAAATTGTCTTATAACTTTTGTGGTGAAAAAATGTCAATTCTTTTGGCCCAATTGCATCTTTACTTCATTAAATTTGGTCCTCTTTTCAAAAAGTTTGGACACCCATGATTATAAAGGTTTAGCCTGTCCTGTGAGTGGATGATTTTACCTCATTATTATTCATTGGATCCCCTCCCCTGCACCACCACATGAACTTACCCTATACTCACCGCACTCCCCTCAGCCGCACTGTGACCTTGACCTGTCTCACTGACTAATTGTGTTTCTCTTCCCTCCTCTTTTTCTTTCCTTTATTTTTCATTCCACGGCTCATTTCCGCTCTGACACGCGCATGCTGCTTCTTCCCGCCACCTCTCAGTCACTCTTTATGTTTCCGTATTCACCTTCCTCCTCCTCCTCACTCTCCTCCCTCCCCCCCACTCTGGACACCATCTCCGAACTTGACGTCCTGTCCGACATATCGGAGGACGAACCCGATCCCGCTCCCCCACTGGACTCCCTCATGGAGTTCCAACCCGAGTCCCCCGACCTTGCGAACTCTGTCTCATTACCTGCCGATGATTTCGCTCTTGATGTTCTAGATTTCGCTCCAGTGTCCGACACACCAAAACAGCCCTGTCCAGCCCCGGGTTCCTCCCTATTTGCGCTAATTAAAGCGGCACGTCTGCTGGATGAGGACGGCCTCCCGTGCCCTTGCTTCGTCCTCATTTTCGCGGTCTTTCTCTCAGCGTGCCACTCAGTGGTGCTGTCCCTGGCGCTGGCCCTCCCCCTTGCGATCTCGCTTTGCTACTTGGAGCCCAAAGCTCATATCAGATTCTGGGCTGCGGAGGTCACCGCTGACGCCACCGCTCAGGAGGAAATATGTGACCCAGCTCTTTAAATTGAATCTTGCCCCTCCTCGTCCATCCTGCAATCTGCCAGCG
Organism: Corydoras sp. C115; assembly: GCA_019802505.1. NCBI lineage: Eukaryota > Metazoa > Chordata > Actinopteri > Siluriformes > Callichthyidae > Corydoras > Corydoras sp. C115. The sequence goes on along the minus strand of JAFMOC010000009.1, from coordinate 247,626 downwards.
CTGCTTGTTTACTCGCAGTTTTCCTGCTTTGCCAAATCTGCCGCTGCTGCTTGGTTCTATATAATCCAGAACGTTCCCTTTGCTCTTCCTGCTCAGTCTCAGGCTTTTAATTTAATTTTCCCAGCATTCCTGAGTATTTATAGCACACACCCTGTCAGCAAGGGTCTTGAACCCTTTAACTCAGTTTAGTAGCACCTCGTGGTTTCCCAGTATAGTCATATATAAAATGAAGTCAATCAGCCAAAATCGGTTTACAGTCCGTTAGTCCAAAATATTCCCTTTATTCCCCAAAACCACACTATGTACAAAACACTCAGAGGAGTAAAACTACACTGCTCTCAGATTCATTGAATAGCAAAAAACATTAAGCAGAGAAAAAAGCTAAATATAATAATATATATTACATACAGTGGGGTGCGAAAGTTTGGGCAGCCTTGTTAATTTTACTGATTTACCTTTATAAATCATTGGTTGTTTGGATAAAAGAAATCTGTTAAATATATAATATAGGGGACAAACACAGTGATATTTGAGAAGTGAAATAAAGTTTATATGATTTACAGAAAGTCTGCAATAATTGGTCAAACAAAATTAGGCAGGTGCATAAATTTGGGCACCAAAAAAAACTATCTCAATATTTAGTAGATCCTCCTTTTGCAGAAATAACAGCCTATAAAAGCTTCCTATAGCTTCTAATGAGAGTCTGGATTGTGGCTGAAGGTATTTTAGACCATTCTTCTTTACGAAACCTCTCTAGTTCATTCAGGTTTGATGGTTTTTGAGCATGGACAGCTCTCTTTTGGTGACACCACAGATTTTCAATAATATTCAGGTCTGAGGACTGAGGTGGCCATTCCAGAACGTTGTACTTGTTCCTCTGCATGAATGCCTTAGTCGAGCAGTGTTTAGGGTCGTTTTCTTGTTGGAAGATCAAGCGGCTCTGTTTGTTATGTGGGCGGAGAAAAAGCTTCCTCTGCATCACTCTCCCATACAGCATCTCTGTGTATAAAGTGCGCCGAATTGTTGAACGATGCACAGTGACTCCATAAGCAGCAAGATGATGATGTAGGTCTTTGGTGCTGGTCTGTGGGTTGGCTCTGACTGTTCTCAACATCCTTCGCTTCTGTTTTTCTGAAATTTTTCTTGGTCTGCCACTTAAAGCCTTGACTTGAGCTGTGCCTGTGGTCTTCCATTTTCTCACAATGTTCCTCACAGCGGAGACTGAAAGCTGAAATCTCTGAGATAGCTTTCTGTATCCTTCCCCTAAACCATGACTGTGAACAATCTTTGTTTCCAGGTCATTTAAAAGTTGTTTTGTTTTGAGACTCCCATGCTGTGACTCTTCAGACAAGATGCAAAGAGGAGAAAAACTTACAATTTCTCCCCTTAAATACCTTTTCATATAATTGGAGTCACATGTGCATGGAGGTCAAGGATCACCGAACTTACCAATCCAAATTTAAGTTCCAATGATTAATTCTAAAGGTTTTGAAATCAGTAAAATGACAACAGTGCCCAAATGTATGCACCTGCCTAATTTTGTTTAACCAATTACAGAGGTGTGTATATGTGTGTGTGTGTATATATATATATATATATATATATATATATATATATATATATATATATATATATATATATATATATATATATATATATATGTGTGTGTGTGTGTGTATGCATATGTGTGTGTATATATATATATATATATATATATATATATATATATATATATATATATATATATATATATATATATACACACACACACACACACAGAGGTGTGTGTATGTATATATGTGTGTATGTATATGTATGTGTGTAATTTTATTTATATATATAAACATTATATATATATATATATATATATATATATATATATATATATATATATATATATATATATATATATATATATATATATATATATATATATATATATATATATATATATATATATATATATAATGTTAGTGTGTGTGTGTATATGTGTATAGGGAAAGAGGATCAGAAGGTATATTATGAATATATAAACATAGAGGCTTATTTATATATACGCATTATTCATTTTGATCATATACATAAATAAAATTAAATGAAATATATAGATGTGTATATATATACTGTATATAGATAAATGTATAGCAGCGTAGCTCTTTTATACAGTAAATTTAAATATCAGACTGCATGTGAATTCAACTAAAATTAAATATGCCAGAGTGATGTCAGTGTTTAAACTGTCCATAAATGGCTTATAGGTCTATACTTCATTAAACAAAGCAGAACTAATATCCAAAACGTTCATCATTATGTTCATTGTTAGTGACTTTTAAACCAATGTCACCCTTATATATACTTAGCCAGAACATACCTCTGCGTCGGCACGAAAGATTTCAATGAACTGTTAACTTGAAATCTATAAACATTAGAACTCTTGGCTGATTGGTTCCATTTTGCTCTTTGCTAAAGATATACTGCCTAATGCTTCTTATTGGACAAAAAAATGTTTGTGTAAAAGGTCTTTTAAATAGATTTGGTATTCAGTACGCCCTCTACTGGACTCGAGTACGTTTTTTCCGTCTTCTTTTTCCGGCTGTTTCGCGTGGATGTTGTAGAGCGATCCGTAGTAAGCTGTCGTTCTGGCCCCTCCCCTTAACACAAGTGGTTCTAGGAGACATAATCTCATATATGCACTCAGATCCCATCATTCATCTCACCTTTCTTTCTTTCTAACCAATCGTCCATCATTTACACCAATCAGAATCCACAGGTGGAAGAAGAGCCCGGTGCGGGTGTGCTCGCGGTCGTGGCGGTCGCTGCAGAGCCCACGGTTGAGGTCGGCTAAACCTTCCCAGCATGCTCCTCTGTTTCTCACTGTATATTGGGTATACTGTATATAGGAGTTTAAACTAAACTTGTGATTTTCTTTAATTGTGCTGTCAGTATGGAAGTAGTGAAGCTGAATCCTCCCAATCGAAGGTTATTCTTTCTCACGCTGATTTATCGGTTTGATTTGCCCTCCCCAGGGGGGGGAAACCAGGGGCGTCTGCTGGTTTTTGGATGATCTGTTGCTTGATGCTTTATAATGTGATTATGGGTCTGATCACGTGTTCACCTCATGTCCAAATCATAAACTGAACAATCTGAATCGAGCACTTCCATGACGATCACACAAAATTGTCAAAATAAGCTTAAATTGATTTAAATACTTTTTCTAATACAACTAATTATATGATGATTAATATAATAATTATGGCAATAATACTAGTAATAATAAATAAATGTACATTCTTGCATGATGTGAACATGTCACAGTTAACATTTTGGTGTTCGTGCCTTGGTATTTTTGTAATTATAAACCTGTTCAAGCCTTTCCTACATACTGTGACCTGTCTATAATCTGCTGCGTCACCTCAACATGTACTGTTTTAGTGCCCGTCTGTTTGTTCTGCATTAAAAAAAACTTAATTAGATAAATAAAAGTAATTGGAGCACCAGGTTGCGTAGTGGTTAGCTACCCGTCTCTCAATGCTGGGCATCTAGCTTCGAATAGCAATCTGGGTGGAGTTTCCATGTTCTCCCCATGTTCGTGTGGGGTGTACCCCCTGGATGGGCATGGAAATACCCCCCAGACATACACAAAAAATGTCGCTTAATAACTTAAGTCACTGGGAGACTGTGATTGTTTTAAAACCCCAGCAGGTGGCAGCAAAGATCACTCTGTGAACTGAATTACCATGTGTGTATGTATATACTGCAAACAGTGTAAACGATAATTTATGCTTTTATTTATTTATTATTTTTTTAATAAATAAGAAAATAAACACCAATCAGAATACTGTCCACATCGCTTAAATATAAGTTTCTTCGCACAATAGCGTTAACACTCTTGACCACCAATCACTAATGTTGCTGTTTGAACCCCTGTTCGAGGTGGTGAGACATCTTGAGCAACTTTTTGGTAGTATATGTATATGAAAGTATATGAACCTCTGCAGAGTAAGTATGCCACATGGTTATCAAAGTAACGATGTGGATTTGTACAGTGCGCACACACACACACACACACACACATATAAGCTGTATGTGGAGAGGTTTGAACAGGTTTGTTTGACTCAAATCGGGTGAATTTATTTTTTTTTGTATTTTTTTTTTTGTATTGGCTGCCTTTCACTTATTTCCTAGATGTTTTTTTTAATTTACATTTTGCTTTGTTTGGTTTATGAACTTGACTCTGCAGAACAAGCTGAGAATGCAGGGCGAGAATATATATGTCAGGCATAGCAATCTGATGCTGGAGGTTCGTATCACTGTCGGAACTCGAAGCCTAAATCAACAATCAGAATCAATGTTTCCAGCCTTTGCTCTACTGTTTGGCACCTCATTCTCCTTTTCTCAGACTGTGTACGTGTGGTTGGGATAGGGGGGGGGTGCATGTTCCGCATGGTGTCATGTCTGCATGCTTGTGTGGGTGAACTCTGACTTCATTAACTGTAAGATTTGATCAGCTATTTCTAACTAATAGTTTTGTGATACCAGAATAAGGTTTTGCTTTTGCACTGTGCTCTGATGTTCAGTTTGGGGATTTTACAAAACTGACTTGGAGTCAGCTCAGAGTGGAACACAGAATCAGCCAACAATTATAAAGTTACCACAAACTGGTCACGTTATTCTTCTCTCTGGGCGATAGAATTGTATCAGTCTAAAGTTTGGACACGCCCCCTTCTTGCTCCATTATCTATTTGTAGCTTTACAATTCCAGACTGTAGTCCATCTGTTTTTTTTTTGTTCTTTGTTTTTGTTTGTCTCCTGTTGGTTCTCAGTTCTCTATTGGTCAGGACCATCACAGAACAGGTATCATTTGATTGTTTATTGTCAGTTCTGCAGTGACATTGATGCAGTGAGGGGATTCTAGTGCAGCAGTGCTGCTGTAGTTTCATTTAAACACCTCAGTGACACTGCTGGGATAGGAATAATGCACCAACCAGATAATACCTCTGCTCTGTGGTGGTACTATTAGGGTCCTGCACATTAGAGAACAGAGTAAAGAGGATGTACACAGTACATAAACAGATGGACTACAGTCTGGAATTGCACTACGAAGTCTACAAAAGTCTACATCTTTATAGTACTTTTTTTAAATGTATTTTTATTACCCATTTTGTGATTTATTCTTTATCTTATTAAATATTAAAAAAAAATGTTTTACTATATATATATATATATATATATATATATATATATATATATATATATATATATATATATATATATATATATATATATATATATATATATATGCATCATGATTTATTTTTATTCCTTAACTAGACTGCTAGACTGAAGCATTAATAAAGTTTATAAAATAATAAAACCAAATTTATTACACTGTCTGGCAGCTGTGTTGCACTCTGAGGGGGAAAATGCTAAATCTGTAAAGCCTTGTCTCACTGCTAAGTGCACCCCAGCCCCTCCACCATATACACACACTCACTCTCTCTCACACACACATTAAACACAAAGCCTCCTAGCAGTGAGGTTTGGCCTGCGCTCAGCTTTGTGATTGTTGGTGTTTTATAACTAATAAATGTTAACCCTGCCCCCTTTTCCGCCGGTCGCCGTGGTGATAGGATCTGGATAAGAGTCCGGAGGATGTACTGAAGCATCAGGCTAGCATTAGCGAGCTAAAGCGCAGTTTTATGGAGGCGGCTCCCGAGCCTCTGCCCAGTCAGTGGGATAAGCGGCTGACGGGCAGAGCCACCACCAGCCTGTGCCCGCAGGTCCAAGGGGTATGTGCTTCTGCGCCGGGATACACGCTGCACGCGCTGCAGCCCGATTAAAGCTGCATGCGGTCTTTCTCTTCCACTTCCTTCCACTTTCTGTCTTACATGTTTTGAGGTGGCAGTTGGGCATCTCTGTGTTACTCACATGCAATGTTCTGCTTTAGAAGGCACCAAACACAAACTACAGTGGAACCTCTGTTTTCTTTTATAATCAGTCCACCAACAATCCCTTAATACTGAGAAACCTATTTCCATGGAAATCAATGTAAATTAAATTCATTCATTCTAGAGACTCCAAAATACCTAAACATTTTGTAGAGAATAAATGTAGAATTTCATTATTAAATTAAAAATGTTTTTAATTAGGGGCACGTTCGCCTCTCAGCACTAGGGATACCCAGTTCAAATCCCCATCTGGGTGGAGTTTTCATGTTCTCCCCATGTCCACGTGGGTTCCCTCGCACAGTCCAAAAACATGGATTAAGGTCAATTGAGTTCTCCAAATTGCCCCATATAGAGTGTGTCTGTGTGAGTGAGAGTGTGCCCAGCGATAGATTGGCGCCCTGTCCTGAGTGTATTTGCCCAGCGTCCGAAACGTTCTCCCCTGGATGGGCATGGGGAACCCCCCTGCGACCCTAGTAGAGGATAAAGTGGAATATAATGGATGGATGGATTTAATTAAATAACTATTATTATTTTTATTTTTTTGTGTGTGTGTGTGTGTGTGTGTGTTAGTCCCCTGTTGGTTCTCTGTGCTCCATTGGTCATGACCATTACTGAACAGGTCTAATTCAGATGGTGGATTGTTCTGCAGTGACACTGATGCAGTGAGGGGGGATTTAGTGCAGCAGTGCTGCTGTAGTTTAATTTAAACATTTCAGTGACACTGCTGGGATAGGAATAATGCACCAACCAAATAATACCTGCTCTGTGGAACTACTAGTGTTTTTTTTTTATTTTTTTTATTTTTTATTTTTTTTATTAATTTATTTTTTATTTAATAATCTCCCTAACTGCCACAACCTCAACATCCAGAACACCTCTCTCTGATCAGCTTCTCACAGTTTGACTTTTCATCGCCACCACAGAGGATGTGTTTCCTGTTTATTCTGTCAGCTGCACTGATCTGATTGGTCCTTCCTCTGTAGGAAGAACCAGGCAATCTGATTGGTGCTTTTGAGTATTCCTGAAATTCTCGCTTACTGTGAATCTGTTTTTCCGCTGTATGTTGTACATGTGATCTTACTTGCCTTTTTTACAGCACATTTTTGATTACTGTATCATTTTTATTTACTTTCGAGCCTCTGCTCTCCGCTCTTGTCATTTGTGTTTTATATTTCATGATTCCTAGTAACCTTGCTTGTGTATTGAAATAAATCTGCTGTGCAGGTTCAGTTCAGCATTTCTTGGTTCCGTCAGCATGTTTTGTGATGTCACTATGTTTTCTTCTCCCTTTCGTCTTGTGTTCTCCCCCTTTCCTCGCCTCCCTGCTCCTGTTTCCCCTCTTCTCTTGTTTTCACGTGTAGAGTTTAGAAGAGGAGCTTACCTCTCTGTTTTTGAGTAGTGTGTGCTTCAATGGTCCGTCCTGCAGTGTCAGTTCAGCACCAGCAGAGGGTGCTGTCGCTGCACGTTCTGAGGTGCTCCCGAATCAGCCCGTGCTGTAGTGTCTTTGTTATTCACTAGTTATTAATTTATCACTTACTCTGTTGCTTCTCTGAAGTTTATGTCCAGTCTGTACTTTATATTATGTACATTTTTTTAAACTGTAAAGGCCTGTAGAGCCATTTTGTTTCCACAGATTATTGTTTAGTATATTAGTTATATTTCAGTCTATTAAAGTTGGTTAGGGTGGCATGTTGGCTTAGTGGTTAGCACATCCACCTCTCAACTTTGGGAATCCAAAGTTCATATCCCTATCCAGGTGGAGTTTCCATGTTCTCTCTATGTCCATGTGGGTTTTCTCCAGGTTCTCTGGTTTCCTCCCACAGTCCAAAAACATGGTTTTAAGGTGAATTGAATGCTCTAAACTGAATGCTCCTATCTAATATGCCCCCATATATGGGGTGTAAGTGAGTGTGTGCCAAGCGATGGAATGGCGCCCTGTCCTGTCTTGGGTGTATGGGTGTATCTGCCCTGTGTCTGAAACGTTCACCCATGGATGGACAAGAGGGTTAGAAGCTGTGCTCAAGAACCCACACTGGTAACATCAGTGGACCTGGGATTAAAACCCGCAACCAGTCCAACACCCCAAACACAGGACTACAACACCCATCCATAAAACCAAGTTCTAGATTATTTTGAGGTAGAAAAGCCATCGCAGCTTTGGGCTAATGATTAAAATGCTGAAATCTGGAAAGCTAAACAAGCCAGGGTTTAACTTCTTATTGAGACTCTGCTTCCACAGACAAGCAGCTCATTATAAAACCTGTTTCAAAGCAAAGTTTGTCAAGATAATTAATTCATTTATGTATTTAACCTGGCCATAAACTTCTGCTGTTCACTTTTCCGTGCCCTTCATCGTCCTCCTTTTCTGTTAAACCCATTATGTACCTGCTTTGATTGACCGATGTCTGTGGTCATACTTTGTCTTTCACAGATAAGCCCCGTCCACCCCGAGATCACCCTGACTGAGAGCAGTGACGTCACCAAGGTGGTGCAAACTAACACAAAGCTAACAAACCTCATCCATCCATCCACTTATCCATCCACCCTCACAGACCCATGTCATTAAAATCATCTTTAGTTATCCCATGGTTTTATGTTCAGTTATTAATTATGATTTAGCTGCTTGTTTTCTTGTTTGTTTTTTGTTTAATCCGTGTGGTCATTTGTTTTTGTTCTTTCTCTTTGCTCCGCCCCCTCGTTCTTTGTGTTTGTCGTCTGCTCTGTGCTAGAACGAACACAAAACCGAGCTGAACGGTCAAAGCGATGTCATTGAGGTAGTCGAAGAGACCGTTGTTATCGAGGAGGTCCTCAAAGTCAACAAACCCAAAGATCCGGCTGTGACGTCATCAGACGAATCTGCGGAGACCAAGGCGGTCACGGACCTCCAGCAGGAGACTGAGGCCGAGGCGGAGAAAAGCGCCTCGTCCTCTAGCGAGAGCGAGGAAGAGGCCGAGTATCATGCACAGCTCTCGCTCTCAGACTCCACTCCTCAAATCAAAGAAGAGCCGGAAGAAGTAGAGGTGGAGGAGGAGCCGAACCTGGAGGTCGTGCCTCCTGAAGCAGAGGTGTTACCGCTGGAGGAGGACGAGATTCCTGAAGTTGCGACTCCCGGAGATGATGTGCCACCACAAGAGGAAGTTTCCGAAGAAGAACCATCAATGCAGGATGAAGCAGCAAACGGCCATGTCCCTGATGCTGAAGTCCCACCCACTCTCAGCATGGTAGCTGGGGAGCCTCATGTGGTGAATGGAGACGTGTCTCACGTGGAGGCAGAGCGTGTCCCACAGGTGATCTGTTGCTCGGAGGTAATTGGCCAAACGTGGTAAAAAAAAGTCAGAAATTCCCTGCATCTTCCTCGTTCTCCTTCATCACTTCTCCACCCTGCTGTCACCTCGCCACTGGACACCACCTCTGTCTGTTACCTTCGCATGAAAGAAAATGACCTCCATCTATCTCACTCTGTTGCATTGTTTTCTGTTTCCTTTGGTTTCAATTAATTTGATCTATCTATCGATTTATCTATCTATCTATCTATCTATATATATATATATATATATATATATATATATATATATATATATATATATACACACACACACACACACACACCTTGATGGTAAAACCGCATTTCCCTGTCACTGTAACTGTTGTATTTGTACACACAGAGGTTTTGAGGTCCATCTTGTGTGGAAAATCGATTTATTATAACCTTCCCAAAGTGCTTACACACAGAGGACTTTGTCTTCCACATTTAACCCCTCTGTACACACGTGCGCACACACACACACACACATTTTATGTGTGTGTTATTTATATATATATATATATATATATATATATATATATATATATATATGCGCATCCCCCACACACATGCGTGTGCATCCTATTTCAAAAGTGATTTATTAATGCATCCCCTTTGGTTGCATGGTGGATGTGTTTGCTTATTTTCTGTAACTAAGCAACTGACTGCAGATTAAACAACCTGCTGTCTTAACTTAAAAACCCGCTGATGCATCGATATCGCTGGACTTTGCACTTTCCCAAGTTTTCATTTAGATACAGATGAATTCTAATACTGAGCTGCGACTGTGGGGCGCTGTGTTAGTGTTTGAGGTGGTGCTCTCAACCGATAAACAAGTCTGACTCCTAATATGCAGAGCAGTGAACAGGAGGTCAATAGCAAGTTTATTGCCCACTTAAAACCATTGCTTGTATCACAACGCGTCTCTAGTTGGCGGTTGGACATATGCTCAGGGCGATGGCAGACTTCACCGCCCACCACACCACACCACATCCACGAATGGTTTCTGATGGATCCCAAAATGTTTTTGTGAACTTGCTGATAGGCTGGCCTCTGTGTGCGAGTGAGTGCATGTGCACCATAATCACTTGTTATGTTAGCATTTGGAGGAAGAGTGTGTGTGTGTTTTGGTTAAAGACAAGTTCACCGTGACTCATCCCACATCCCACTCGTTCCCCAAACACAGCAGCTGTACCTGCAGGAGTTTGTTGTGTATGTAAATGTAATTTGGTAATATGGATGAGCATCCAGTTTCTCAGCTGTGCGTGTGGTTGCTTGGGTAGTTTGCATGGGCTGATTGAAATTGCATGACATCATCAAAGATGGCAACTTCATTGGCTGTGTTTTTAAAAATATATATAATTTTGTAGTATTTTTTTGCTGTGGGCTTTTTTTTTTGCTTACATCTCCTTCCACCGAATACCGCACGGTCGTGCTGGTGGTGTGTGTAGTGTCGGTGGCACTCTGACTCTGTCCCTTTTACCCACAGCCACCAGTTGTAAAAACAGAGATGGTGACCATCTCGGACACCTTCGCAGCCCAGAAGACGGAGATCGCCACCAAGGAGGTGCCGATTGTCCACACCGAAACCAAAACGATCACTTACGAGGCTGCTCAGGTATCCCTCACCCCCCAACTCTATTTCTCTCTCTCTCTCTCTCTCTCACACACACTTTCTCTCACACACACACACACACACATATAATAATAATAAATTCTATCTACCGTTTTAACATTAAGGCAAATTTAGAGGGGGGGGACCCATAAGCTGAAACCCACTTGTTTATAATCTGTGTTCTCTAATTGGGCCACTACCTGGCATATACTAGTATTGTGTTACTCGTTAATCAATGTTCACTTCAAAAACCGGACTAGATTACGTCACGGAAGACCAGTTTATTACCAATTTGCTCTTATTAAATGCATTTACGTTTTTTTTTCTTTATAATGTGTTTGCTTATATAAAACAGTTGCAATGTCACTTAAGGTTGTGTGTTATTATTGACTAAATTACGGGAAAGAGATGTAACTGTACTCTGCTTTGTGTCATGCCCAACACCACCTCTTTTCCATGATTTATTCACAATAATGCACGCTCTCCCGTACCTTACTGCAGGGGATGTTAGATGATAAGCTGTAGGGATTTAGAATTGTCGGGATTCTGATGCAGTATGTAAACAGAGCTTCTTGTGTGATGGACAGTTGGATGGTAATGGAGACAGCGAGCCTGGTGTTCTGATGACTGCTCAGACCATCACCTCAGAGTCTCTGTGTACAACTACAACTACACACATCACCAAGGTAACACACGATGTCCACCTTCAAACTTCTGAGATGTGATGAAACATGAACGTTAAACCCAGTCTTCTACCTTCGGCTCTGTTTTGATTGGCAGACACTAAAGGGTGGACTCTCAGAAACCCGGATCGAGAAGCGGATCGTCATCACCGGAGATTCTGACATCGATCACGACGAGGTAACTTCTGCTGAAACGTTGTCACCTTACACACTGATGTAATTGCTAGGAAGACTGGACAGATAGCAACAGTCAGACATTTGCTGGGCACACTCACTCACTCACACAAACACACTCTATACGTATGGGGCGATTTGGAGAATTCAATTGACTTGAATTGAGGAAACCCACGCGGACACGGGGAGAATATGGACACTCCACCCAGATTGGGATTTGAACCGGGAATCCCTGGCGTTGAGAGGCAAATGTGCTAACCACTAAGCCACCGTGCTGCCCCAAACCTCAACATCTTTATTTAAATAGTGTAAAATGTTGATGCTGCAAAGAGGTCAATTTAATTCAATACCTTTGTAGCTGTCATGTATGGATGTCCCTATACTTTTGTCCATATAAATGTGTGTGTGTGTGTGTGTGTATTTGTGAATACATAGTCTGATGGTGTTTAATATAGGACCCTTGCTTTCATCTCATCATTCCCGTCGATGTTTTATTTGTTCTGTTCTCAATAACATGTTCATTGATCCCTGAGTAATTGCTGGTGGTATATGATTTTTAAATGAGCTGCATGCTGTTTTATTCGCTCTGTGATTTGTTTGTTTGATTTCTATAGCCTGTAGATATTAACTATGTGAGCTCCACATGATCATTTCACTTGGAGTTACTTTGTATCTTCTTTTCTCACTCTGATTATTTTTGTTTGTTAGATTTTCATGTTTTATCTTTCTCCCTTTCTGTGTGTGTGTGTGTGTTACCTACATCCACATCAGGCCCTGGCCCAGGCCATAAAAGAAGCCAAAGAGCAACACCCGGACATGTCAGTCACCCGTGTCGTGGTGCATAAGGAGACCGAGCTTGCAGAAGAAGATGAGTAGAGGATGTAGGAGGTATGTGTGTGTTTTAGTACTCTTGAGTTATTACATTTATAGAACCCTCTGTGGCTGTTTTGGTATATATGTTATACATAACTATTATAATATGTAATATATATTAACTATTATAATATGTAACTTTTAATGTAAAGCAGTCTTTTTTTAAAAATCCTTTTAAATGGGTCAGTCATAGGCTTGTGGTTAAAATGCCACACTTGCAACCTGAAGGTCCCGGTCCCAAGTATCTACTAGGTATCTATCCCAAGTAACCTAACTAAGGAATCTCACCAAGTATCTACTAAGGTGCCCTTGAGCAAGGTGCCTAACCCCAATTGCTCCCAGATACCATATACAAGACTGCCCACGTATACTCACTTCGCTCAGTGTGCATGTGTGTGTGTATTTCACTGCACGGATGGGCTAAATGTGGAGGACACATTTTTCTGTGTGTAATCCTGGAGGCAAAACCGTTCACTTTATCCACCTTTAAATAGGAGGTGGGCATTCGGGCATGTTTGTGTGTGCATGTATATGACCTCGGTTGCTTTTAGATTATGTGCCTTATTGCTTTTAGAAAACAAACACAATAAAATAAAAACCCAGGTTTGATTCATAAATGTGTCTGGTTTATTTAACTAAATGTTGATTGCTGAGTAACAGCATACAGGTTTAGTGCTCATCAGGAATCAACTCGCTCCTTATATTAATCTGTATTTCCATTTATGGTACATGATTTTAAATTATGTATTGTATATCACACTTTTATATTAAATGTGAAGTGCTCAGAGGTGTGGGTTATTGTCAATAATGTCACTGCTGGACAAACTGCTCAGCCAATCAGATTTATGGACCAGAACGATCTGTTTTATAATGAGAACTTCAGAATGACTCAACTTCAGGGGTTTATTTCAGTGAGAGGCGGATTTAAGTCCTAGGAGCATTTACTTTGGTCTTCAGCAGACTCTCTGATGATGAAGCAAAACCTTGTTCTTTTATTAAAACACTAAAGTCTTGTATAATTATATGTATACACTGGTGTGTAGTACTCTGACCTCATTCTACCTCATTCTCTTTGCATGCTACTCTGTTTTTAAGTGGTTGTAATTTCACTTAAATGCTTTATTCTGACCTAAAAAATGGTCGGCAACGGAGACATGTGGAGAGAACTAATCACTGTGGACCAGCAAGTTGCTCGCTTTGTAATTGTGTTCTAAGCCACACCCTTTTCTAAAGGTAAATCTTAGTTATGGTATGTTGCTCTGTATGACCGCATGTGTCAATACAATTGAATACTGTAACACTGGCGGTACAAATGAGGATTAGTGATTTCTCACTGACAGAAATGGAATTTATTAACACTGATTTAAAAATGCTCCTGTTGGTCCATGGAATCTCTCTCTCTCTGCTGCATGTGATGTTGCAGCTTTTAAAGGCTGTGTCATCAGGCAGAGCATTTCCAGTGTATTAATTACTCCAAATTAAAGGTCATCGCAGACGGCTCTAGCCCTTCTCCCCGAGTGTCGTTGCGTTCTTGTACTCTGCCCTCTCAGCATGTTCTGGATGCCCCGCATCTGGACGTGTTTGGGGTGTGATGTCTGATTCAGCTTGCCTGTGGGCTCCTAATGTCACCTCTTCAGCGTTGGGCCACTTGCATGCCATCATGGCCATCGAAGACCCTTCCGTTCTCTCACTGTTGCTCCAAAAGCCACAGGTCTCCAGTGGTCCACCGCCTTCCATTTTCCTACCACCGCAATGAGCTACACTCCCACATTTTCTACTTTATTCATGATGGCTGGAACTTCCGCTTGTTCTGCTTCATCAACCTGGAAAGCCGAAAGAATGGGCACCCCACTGAAGAACATGTGTGCGGGGCTCTTAATTACTTCTAATTGAAGTCCATTTTCTCTCCCAGCATCGCTGCGCTCCCCGTCACAAATACATTGACTATCTCCCATAGTGTGAACTAAAGCAGTGTTGGTGCAGGACGGTCACCACGAGGGAAGCAAAGTTTAATTTCAATTAAACAGCATCTCTAAAGAGTCGCAAACACATCAACGGCTCCTGAAACGTTCCAGTCTTGTTCTTTATACTCATCATGTATATGTGTCAGATGAAATGATCAGTCAGATAAACAGTTTCAAACCCAATCAAAGCTGCTTTTGTGGACAGAGCTCTCTCCACTGGTTCCCTTCCCTTAATTAGCAAATGAGGCGCGTACGAACGTGTGCCACTTCCTGCCTGATAATCTACCACCTCAACACCTGCCTGTCTCTTCTGCGTGAGCACAGGTGTGAAATCAGTAAGCGTGTCTTGAGTTTGAAGTGAAATCTTGTCATGTTTCTTAGTAAGAGCTTAGCAGTTGGTCGGGTGGCGGTGTTCGAAAATAAGTCCCCCACCCCATTGTTACTGTTTTCAAGATGAGGAAACGGTAGGGGGTCCCGCAGCCTCGTCGACTGAAAGCTTCCACGGCCAGATAAACAGAAGCTGCAGTTGAAAACGTACTCCTGAATGTCTATCAATTAAGTTAGAAATAATTAGAAACATTAAGGGCAAACCCGTAAGAAATAAATATGGTAATTCCGTCATTTATTTATTTGCTACCTATTTTCACATTGTCGGGAGGAACTTCTTATTATTATAGAATCCAAAGTCCTCTATTATAATACTGTTTATTTTATTGTACTGATACTGCTACTGGCTGCTAAATTTTCTTCAGGATAAATAAAGTATTCTATATGTCTATCTATCTAATCAATTGGCAATATTATATATTTTTGGTTTTGTGTCTGCTCTATTATGGATAATCAGTATGTCAGGTTCGTACGTCCTCCTCTCAGCGCTGGGGACACACGACCTCGAGTGCTTTTATTGTTTTTGTTAAACAGTTATAAACACACTACAATACATTTTTAAAAAGAGTTTGATTCATAAATGCATTTATGAAACACATAATCTAGTCCTGTTTTTAAAGTGAATGCTGATTGCTGGTTGACAGATTTCAGGTTTGTCTAACAAGCACTGCCATATAGTGGCCAAGTTACAGAACACAGTTTATTAAAAAGATAAACATAATGTATAAATAATGCTAAATACTGTATTGTATATCACGTGTTGATAAGAATTTAACTCAGGGGGGGGTGTTGTCATTAATGTCACAGCACTACAAACGGCACAGCCAATCAGATTTAAGGACCAGAACTACCTGTTTTATAATACCCATTAAACAGTCCATAATAACCTAGCGGTCGTAAGCTTGCGGCCCAGGGTCGATTCCCGCTCCCACCAAGTACAATGACTGAAGTGCCCTTGGGCAAGTCACCTAACCCCAATTAATTCCTGGGCGCTATGTACTGGGCTCATCTTCCTGTTTCTCCAATGATGGGATAAATGTGTCCCCTGTGTGTGTGTGTGTGTGTGTGTGTGTGTAAGCACTGTAGGCAAAATGGACCAGTTTATTCCATAATCTGATTTCCATCTTTCATTACCACGTACCATGTTTTCTTCTCGTTTCGTTTCAGAACTGAACTTGTTTGCAGTTGGATGTTCGGATAGGGGACGTGTCCGCGTCCTCCATGCGACTAAACACCTGATGGGGTATTTAGTTGGAAGACGAGCGAGAGGACCACCAGAATGTCGTCTGTGCAAACCCCAATACCACTTAGCTCACATTTTGTAGCATTGTTTTACTTTCGTCCCCCCCCTTAAGTGATTGTCCACTTTTAAAAACCAGCTAGATTTTACTCCACTTTTGTATTTTTAATCACTAAGTAATGGGGTAATGAATTTTTGGTGCCCCCATCAGCATTTGATAACTTGTTACATACACCGAAGCGTAAATGTACTCAGTGATATTAACTTTCCGTGTGAGTAGGTACCACTTTTGAAAAGCGAGCACAGGATTTAAAAGGTGGCACCAACCGCCAAATCTGATTTGGACTCTGATTTTTCGTACGCCGTTAGTTTACCTCACATGACGGTGCCAATCTTTCCTCTATGCAGAAACACATTCCATTATAGGGAGGTGCTGTCTCTACCTCCCTTTAAGAAGAAAAAAAGGACGAAAAAAATACTTTTAACCACTACCGAAAAAAAAACAAATGCGACCAAAAACTGATCTTAAGGATTCCTAAGATGTGGCAGCTCAATTCTCAGAAGCTTTTTTGACTTTTCCTACGATAATCTTTTTCGATTTTACCAGATCATCAACAGGAGGTGAGACGTGGCCCTTTTTGAGTCTTTGTAATGTTTTACACTAAACAGTTTACACTAATGTACTGAATTCCCACAGACACACCATTGTAGTGAACATTCCCAACTTCCACTGGTGTCTTGTCTCACTCTCTCTCTCTCTCTACTTCACTCTCGTCCAACTCCCTCAACACTTCAGTTTGGAGGAGCTTGTATTCGTAGCCCTACATGTTCTTTTCCCTTTGTCTCGTTGTGGTAACACTGTTCAATAAAATTGTTTTATTTGATGACTCTTGGCTCCGGAGTGGATTCAGTATGGCCTCATCCAGGTCAGACTCGTTAAGGAAGGGAGGCTGGGAAACCAGGTTGGCAGTGGGTGCATGATGGGTGGTGCTGTTACCTCACACTTTTTTTTTTTTTTTTTTTTTTTTTTTTTAGCTTAATCTGTTTATTTTTTCATCAAAACAGTTCACATGTATTCAAACCGAACATAATTATACACAAATAAATAAACAAATGGACCTTGTAAGTAATTGTAATACAAACTGCTTCCAAACCAACCCCATAAGCTAAGGTTAACACCCCCTTTACCAATAAAATAAAATAATAAAATCCAATTAAACCCACCAATTAATCCAGTAAGGTCACCAACTAAAAAAAGAGGGAAAGGGTATAGAAAAGAAACAAAGAAAAAAAAAAAAAAAAAGCTAGTAAATAAATAAAATTTAAAAAGCAACAGAGGAAAGAGAGGTCATTCAAAGGCCGAACTATTAAAATAATTGAAATCTGCCATCTTTTGCCAAATTTGCTGTTGCTTTTTAAATACATTTTAATATATTTTTTTTACATTTAGTCATATAGCAGATGCTTTAATCCAAAGCAACTTACAAATGAGAGAACAAGTCAGTCAGTAGTTAAGGAAAAACCAGCTACACTGTAGTAATCAAACCTGATCACTATACTATCTGGCTTTTATCAAGTGTTTTTGAAGGAGATGTGTTTTGACAAATTTCTTAATTAAAAATGCAAAATTAATAGTTTGAAGGATTGTTCCACCATTTAGCAGTGCTGAACGTACGGTGTGACAATTAGCACCATGGTGAGGTTAAATTACCAGGCAACATTCATTACTAGAGGGAAGTGAACAAGTTTTAGTGTATTTTGGAAATGTGCAGTGACTGTGAGAGGGAGCAGATCCAGATATTGTCCTGTTGGCCAGAGTCAGTGCCTCGTACTGAATGTACATACTTATTACACCTACGAATGTGTGATTTAAGGTTTCAGGAAGCTCTGATACATCATATGACATCGAGTCATCTCTTATTTGACTTTCTAGCATGGTGGCACATCAAAAACTCAAATCCCCATGAACAATATTGGGGTGGGTGGGTGAGTGATGGTGGTTATGCATGGTGTACGAGTGCCAGCATATAATTTCCATTGTAGTCAAGTCTTCTCATGTATTTCATTAATATGCACAGTTGCTCTGTGGCTCTGTGATTTAACTTGATATCCAGATGTTTTGTACGAGTCCAGCTCATTCTCGTGCACTGAACCTCTTGGTTCCTGTACTGACTTCTCAGTCCGTCTAGTTTAACCAGCAGAATTATTTTGGAGCTTCTTGCTGGTCTCGAAGGATGCTCTGGTTCTGTAATTCCCCAGCTGCTCTTAGCTTATGTGTGTGTGCTGGTGTGTGTCAGCTGCAAGCAGTGCAGTACAGTTGTTGTGCTGTATCCCGCGGGTTAGGCACCATCATCATCTCTGCCTCCACTGAAAAGCACATACACACAGATGAGAGTTCTAAAGTAACTTTCCAGATCTGTGTTTCCCCTCCGTACAGCCACCCCCCACATACACACGCACTCAATCAGTGATGATGAACACAAAACCATGTTTCCGATCCCAGTGTTCTGTCATATGCAAAGTAATGACCTGGTGCCACAGTTTTAAAATAAATTTACACCAATAGGCTGTTAAAGCTGCATTTAAAGAGCTCATCTCAATTTATTCTGCTTAATCCCATACTAGGGACTAGGGTTGCATGAGGGTTCCCCATGCCCATCCAAAGGAGAACATTTTGGGCAATGGGCAGATACACCAATACCATACATCTTATTTACGTAGGCTATATAGGGGCAATTCAGAGCCGCCAATTCACCTGGAATCCATCTTTCTGAACTGTGAGTAAACCAGGGGAGAACATGGAATCTTCACCCGGATCGGGATTCAAACCTGGGTCCATCTCTGAGAGGCGGATGTGCTAGCCACTGCACCACCGCCCCACCACCATTTAAAAAGCTAAGTAATATAATTTTTTTTAAATTTATTGAAAACAGACTCTTCATTCATTATCTTCTGCTTTATTCTCTATTAGGGTTGCGGTGGGGTTCCCCATGCCCATCCAGGGGAGAACGTTTCGGGCGCTGGGTAGATACACCCAGGACAGGGCGCCAACCTATCGCTGGGCACACATTCACTCACACACACACACTCTACATGGGGCAATTTGGAGAACTCAATTGACTTCATCCATGTTTTAGGACAGTGGGAGGAAACCCACACGGACACAGGGAGAACATGGATACTCCACCCAGATGGGGATTCGAACCGGGAATCCCTAGCGCTGAGAGGCGAACGTGCTAACCACTAAGCCACCATGCCGCGAAAACAGACTCTTAATAGAGATAAATGATTCCTGACCCTAAAGTTAAGAGATGTCAATCAGGTTAAATCTACAGTAATTAATAAAATTGCAGTAAAGAATTTACAAGGCGGCATGGCTTAGTGGTTAGCTTGTTTGCCTCTCAGTATTAGGAATTCCAGGTTCGAATCCTAATCTGGGTGGAGTTTCCCTGTTCTCCCCGTGTCTGTGTGGGTTTCCTCCAGGTTCTCAGTTTCCACCCACAGTACAAAAACATGGATCAAGTTCAATTGAATTCTCCAAATTGCCTCATATAGAGTGTGTCTGTGTGAGTGAGTGTGCCAGTGATAGATTGGCGCTCTGTTCTATCCCCCCTGGATGGGCATGGGGAACCCCACCGCAACCCTAATAGAGGATAAAGTGGAAGATAATGGATGGATGGATGAAATTTACAGCTGTTCCCCAATCCAGTTGCATCTCTGCCTCAGATAGATTTTCCCACAAGATTTGGTGCGTCCCTGTCGAACGCAACAGGCCCTGATGTTGCTTACAGTAATGAGGACCGAACCTTTGTAAAGTTGTTGGCACAACTGGACGCTACTCCAAAAATAATGTTTAATGTGGCGTGAACGTTAACCTCCCGTTTTTAATTTTTACACACCCAAACTCTAGGTCCAGTTAAATTTCTAGCACATAAATGCTATTTAAGTATGCAGTACTAATTGAATGCAATAGAACATACTTTGTTTAGTTTTTTACTTTAGTGAAATACTAAGCTTAAATACAGTTTGTAATACTATTATGGGATTAAGATTTTAATATGTTGTGACACCTTTGCTATGTATTTAAATCCTGAAACCCTTCAAACTAGATGGTGTGGAATGGGAGAATGTACAGGCAGAGCACGGGTACCTTGGTGTAGGTTGAGGATCAGGTGGTGGCTGAGCAGCACCAGCAGCAGCGTCACTGGGAGAAAAATACCAGTAAACAGGAACCATCCAGGTAAGTGGTTCAGGAACACAGCCAGAGTTGACATGGTTTAAACGCCAAGACACTGTTTCTGTGTGTGTGTGTGTGTGTGTGTGTGTGTTGGACTTTGTGCAGCCCGTCATAATTTGAGTGGATTTAGTTAATCACTCACTCAGACTGTAGACTCGTGAAACTCTCGGTTCTGCTGTGTATGTGTAAGAGAAAGCGAGAGATCATACTTTATTGATCTTGGCTCTTTTGTCACGTAACTGATTCTTGATTTAATAATCAATCGTTTATCTTTGGCTCTGTGACCTGTTGGCTCTGTACTGTGTGTATTTTATATCTCTTTATAGGTTTATAATCAGGTTTGTTAGCTGTAATCTGTATGGGGCTGGGAGCAGAACCAGGCAGAGTGTAAGAGGACTTGAGGGTTACGCAGGAGATGTTTAATGGAGTGACATTTGTGCTTTCAGGGTTGGGTTTTTCTTGGCAGTTTTTTTTTTAACTTATTTGTGTTGTGTTATGAGAATGAGAAAGGATAAAGAAATTGGAAGGGGGGGAAAGAAAAATATGTACCCATGTACTTTTTGGCCTACACCCTCATCATCCGCCTTTCATTCTCTCCAGCTTTTCTGAAACTGTGAGCTTTTTATTCCTGCAGTAATGATGAAACTCCCCATCAATAATCCAATACTGATTCTCAGCCTACTCTTCCATGCCTTGTTCCGTTATGCTGTCTGAACGGTCCTTATTTACTTTTTCCTTCTATTTGTCATGACTTTTTCTTTTTTTTTTTTTTTTTTTTTTTACTTATTTTCCAGTTCAAACATTAATTAATTAATTATTGTTAGTTTTAAAGTTCTTTTAAATCACCATTCAAATCCTTAACAAGCTACATTTATATATAATGATATATATTTCCTTTGTCTCTGCACAATTTGGTAATATAATCCTTACTGTCTGACTTTTTTTTTACTGGTTGCTCTGATGGTGGGCCATCAATAAGTGGAGCACTTTTTGCTTCACTTATTGTCCATGTTCTCAGTTCTACTTTGTAGTTCTACAATTCCAGACTGTAGTAATCTGTTTGTGGACTACAGTACATGCTGTGTACGTTCCCTTTACTCTGTTCTCTAATGGTCAGGATCCCAATAGTAGCACCACAGAGCAGGTATTATTTGCTTGGTGCATTATTCCTATCCCAGCAGTGTCACTAAGGTGTTTAAACTACAGCATCACTGCTGCACTAAAACCCCCTCACCGCATCAGTGTCACTGAAGAACTAACAATAAACAATCCACCACCCAAATTGTAACTGTTCTGTGATGGTCCTGAGCAAAAGAGAACAGAGAACCAATAGGGGACAAACAAAAACAATAAACAAATGTGCTACCATCTGTAATTGTAAAACTACAAATTCCATCTATATGGTAAGTAGAATAGAGCAAGAAGGAGGTGTGTCAGAACACACCAAAACATACACAATGGGAGGAGTTTCTTTTTTCACAGTCCAAAAACACAGATTTAAGGTGAATTAGCTGCTCTAAATTACCCCTATATAGTCTGTGTGTCTGAGTAAATGCGTGTACAGTGATGGATTGGTATCTGCCCAACGCTCAAAATGTTCCATCCTGGATGGGCAGGGGGAACCCAACCCATAGTCCTTATAGTATAGGATTAATTGAAAGATAATGGGATGATGTGTATGTGTGTGTGTGTGTATATATATATATATATATATATATATATATATATATATATATATATATATATATATATATATATATATATATATATATATATATAAAAAAAGATATGATACCTTTTATTGTCATTGCACATGTGCAACGAAATTTGAGCAGCAATCTTAGGTGCATAAACAATATATGCACCTAAGATTATAAACAAAAGCATAAACAAAAACAGTATAAACAAAAGAATAAAAAAAAAAAAAAAAAAAAAAAAAAAAAAAAAATATATATATATATATATATATATATATATATATATATATATATATATACACACACAGTGGGTTGCAAAAGTATTCATACCCCTTGAACTTTTCCATATTTTGTCACATTACAACCACAAACATAAATATATTTCACTGGAATTTAATGTGAAAGACCAACACAAAGTGGTATACAATTGTGAAGTGGAAGGAAAATTATACATGAATCAACATTTTTTTTACAAATAAAAAACTGAAAAGTGCGACGTGCAAAAGTATTCAGCCCCCTTTTCCCTGAGTGCAACCAATTGCATTCAGAAGTTGCCTGATGAGTGCTAATGACTCAAAAGGGTCCACCTGTGTGTAATCTAATCTCAGTACAAATACAGCTGCTCCGTGACGGCCTCAGATGTTGGTTAAGAGAATATTGGGGAGCAAACAGCATCATGAAGTCCAAAGAACACACCAGACAGGTTAGGAATATGGTTTTGGAGAAGTTTAAAGCAGGCTTAGGTTATAAAAAGATTTCCAAAGCTTTGAACATCTCACGGAGCACTGTTAAATCATCATCCGGAAATGGAAAGAGTATGGCACCACAGTAAACCTGCCAAGACAAGGCCGTCCACCTAAACTTACAGGCCGAACAAGGAGATCACTGATCAGAGAGGCAGCCAAGAGGCCCATGGTGACTCTGGATGAAATGCAGAGAGCCACAGCTCAGGTGGGGGAAAACTGTCCACAGGACAACAATTAGTCGTGCACTACACAAATGTGGTCTTTATGGAAGAGTGGCAAGGAGAAAGCCATTGTTAAAAGAAAACCATAAGAAGTCCCGTTTGCAGTTTGCCAGAAGCCATGTTGAGGACACAGCAAACATGTGGAAGAAGGTGCTTTGGTCAGACGAGACCAAAATTGAACTTTTTGGCCACAATGCAAAACGCTATGTGTGGCGGAGAAATAACACTGCACATCACTCTGAAAACACCATCCCCACTGTCAAATATGGTGGTGGCAGCATCATGCTCTGGGGGTGCTTCTCTTCAGCAGGGACCGGAAAGTTGGTCAAAGTTGATGGGAAGATGGATGGAGCCAAATACAGGGCAATCTTGGAAGAAAACCTGTTGGAGTCAGCAAAAGATTTGAGACTGGGGCAGAGGTTCACCTTCCAGCAGGACAACGACCCTAAACATAAAGCCAGAGCTACAATGGAGTGGTTTAAAAAAAAGAATATTCATGTGTTAGAATGGCCCAGTCAAAGTCCAGACCTAAACCCAATTGAGAATTTGTGGCAAGATCTCAAAACTGCTGTTCACAAATGCTCTCCATCCAATCTGACTGAGCTTGAGCTGTTTTGCAAGGAGGAATGGGCAAGAATTTCAGTTACTAGATGTGCAAAGCTGGTGGAGACATACCCTAAAAGACTTGCAGCTGTAATTGCAGCAAAAGGTGGCTCCACAAAGTATTGACTCAGGGGGGCTGAATACTTTTGCACGTCGCACTTTTCAGTTTTTTATTTGTAAAAAAAATGTTGATTCATGTATAATTTTCCTTCCACTTCACAATTGTATACCACTTTGTTTTGGTCTTTCACATTAAATTCCAGTGAAATATATTTATGTTTGTGGTTGTAATGTGACAAAATATGGAAAAGTTCAAGGGGTATGAATACTTTTGCAACCCACTGTATAAATATATATATATATATATATATATATATATATATATATATATATATATATATATATATATATATATTGTCACAGGTGCCTGGGGAACCTGTCCCTCATTTAATGGACTCATTGTCACCATTGGGTTTATTTTGTGCACATGACTGGGTGTTTTTTTAATTTAGTTTTCGTGTTCCCTTAACCCCGTGCACGTCTTTCTTGCGGTATTATCCCGGTGTTAGTTTCGTTTCTAACTATATATATATATATATATATATATATATATATATATATATATATATATATATACACACACACGTGTGTGTGTGTGTGTGTGTGTATGTATGTATATATATATATATATATATATATATATGTCATGATGGGCTGCTTTTGAATCCTGAATCATTGAAGTGAATTTATAATGAGGACACCTCAAAAATCCCCTTAAAATGCTCAAACTTACTTTGGCTAAAGCTTTTCAAGTCTGTCTTCTTTACATTAGAGGTGACTGGTTTAAACTGCTTCTCTGTAGAATTCTCATTCCTGACTTTCTCGTCTGTGATGTCTGGTATAATCCTTTCATTTTGAGATGCATACGAACAGCATGCCATTTCTCGAGCGTGCTAATGGTGTATGTATGGCAGTAAAGTGTCAGCATGTCATGTTGCCCATTAGCACAACACCTGCATGACCTTTTATTACATCAGAAGGACCTGTGTGTGAGATGGGACCTGTCTTCCCACATGACGCTCAATAAAGAACAGGAGCGTCTCCCTCAGGAGCTTATTACAGACTGGATCACTTTAATCTCTTCTCTTACTGTCTTTCATTAGTTACACTGCTTCTAACAGACTCCAGTCTGATTTGTTTCTCATTCCTTTTCTGTCTTTGTATGGTTTTAAAGCTTGATTATTAGATAAGTTGGTGATATTTGGAAAATTCCAGTCGCCGCAGTTTGCTCTAAATATGTTTTATTATTTGTATTTTTTTAAATGCCCCTATATAGTGTGTGTGTCTAGACTATAATAAAAAAAAAATGTTTTATTTACCACAAGCAGTCTGTAACCCACCCAGAACATGACCCCATAGTCAAGAATGACTGGTCTACATCATACTAGGTGTTCTCCATTCACAGTCAAATGAGAAACCTCATGGACCATCACACTGAGTCCAGGTAGCTGCACCGCTGAAATAGCAGTCCACCAAATTCAAAGTGCCACCTGATTCTTAAGGGGAACAACTAGTGACATTATGATTAGTTTATTACATGTCACGCCCAAAAAAAACTCCCAAGAAAAATAAAGAGAATTTATGTCTTTTTTTTTCTATGCAAGGCGTTATTTTCCCGTTCTCTCGCCACTGACACGCCCTAAATCAAGCTCCATGGTGAACAGCTGACGACTCTTTGCAGAAGGCATAAATATAATGAGAACCAGTTAATGTGTGTAAAAGCAACTGAACAACTTGAAAAAACAAGGTAGGACCAACGGAGTCAGAAACCTGCTTTACTGTTTAAATTGTTAATCTCTCATTAGAGCTTTTCTTCTGCTGTCTTTATTAATTAGTATTTTTGCATGTAACGACTTCTGACCTCACAAAACATTGCCAGATATATCCCGCTGTCTCTAATTGTCCTCTCTGTTCAAGTGAAGCTATTAAACCTGAGATCTCCACCTTCATCTACGAGGCTTTGATTAAACGCAAATGTAAGTAAGTGTGCTTTTAATATACTTCTAAAGATTTAGTCACTCACAACACACATCACTATAATAGTGTCTCTTAGTTTAGCATCATGCTCCACCCAGTTCAGTTCTCCTCTGTCAGAATCCCACTTAAAAAAATATCTTGCTAAGAAATTATTTATAAAAACTAGATTATTGGTTTCAGGTAGAAATTAATTCAATTAAAAAACACGATTTGTTACACTTAAGATTTTTTCACTTGTTAGGATTTCATTTTTTTGCAAGGTAACAAACATGTTAACAAATAGTTAATTAACTCTTAATTAACACAAATTAAGAAAAAATATATATGAAACAAATAAAACGATCTGTCAATATAGTGAATAAATTTGTCTTGTTAAGTATTCTTAAAATAAGGAAAAGTTTCTAAAAAATAGATTATTCATCTTGGAAATCAAAAAGTCAAAAACAAGATTTGTTACACTTTTTTTTGACTTGTTAGGATTACATTTTTTTGCCGTGTAACAAAATATGTAAACAAATCGACTCCACACTGTAAAAAAATCTACCAAAAATAAACTCGAAACAAGAAAAAGTGTACATGAATCAAGTAAAATGATCTGCCAATAAAGTGAGTAAATTTATTTTGATATTTTTATAATAAGAAAAAAAAAAAAAAAAAAAAAAACTGAAATCTATTTCAGTCAGAAATATGATTTGTTGCACTTTTATTTTATTATTTATTTTTTTATAAAGATTTTTTACTTAAGATTTAATTTTTTGCAGTACAATGCGTAATTCCAGTACCCCAAAGTGGATCTGTAAGGAAAGTGGAACTGCTAAAATGTGTAGAAACAAGGTGGCCGATGTGCGTGTGCAGAAGTCTGAGCTGCACACGCCTCCAGCTTCAACCTCATGTCTCAATGGGAGGAATGTTTTATTTACTTGGGTTTAAAAGTCTTCTGACAGAGAGCCGTGGGCATAGTGCTCTCATAGGGGTGATCACAGGCAGGGGCGGTGCAAAGATCTGTATATGACCCACTACAAAGCCACTCTGCTGAAGCTTTCATCACCTGGAATCCAGAGACAACTTGTCTATCTTTATGCATCTCTTCTTTTTTATAATCCATCTCTTTTTTTCTATACTTCATCATTCATTTTCAATTGTCTTCAACCTTTGCTACTTTTCTGTTTCATCACCTCCAACCCTGATTGATTAAACAAAGTTACCTCCCAAAGTTACCTCCCTAAAACCTTTTTTAACCTTTAATCTTTAAGCCTCCTCCATCAATAATTGTTTCTGTGTATTCGTAACATTCTGTCCCGTTTATCATTCCTTCCCTTTGCCCTTCTCTGTTTCCTGAGGATATGACCTACTTCTAAATGAAATGCTGACCTGGCATCAGATACATGCCATTGTATAATCATAACAAGCTGATTCACGGAGAAGGACCTCGGGTCTTAAACAGCAGGTTGATTGTGTTTAATGGATTCTATCTTTTCTTTCTCACATCCCTTATCTTGCTTATCTTTCCCAAGGAAACTTGTTTCCTCCCGTTGTCATAGCAACAGATGCTGCACATGTACTCGTGGAGTATAGAGCCACTCATTTCTTTATATGAGTAGTTTATAAGCACATCTGATTGGCACACAGTGATGTCATGCTTTTAGTGCTCACTTATTAAACCATGACGGTTAAAACGGCAAGAAATTAAATTCACTGCAGGGTCCGCTTCACTTCTAAATGCAGTCTTCATCCCTCAAGCTGTGAAATAAAAACCCCATCTGGATCAATTAAACTGCTAACTTATAAATGACTGCAATCAAAAATGGAACTCCATCGTTAAATATTGAAAGTTTTCGGTCCCACTTTGATTTCTTCTCCATCTCTGTGTCTAACCCTTTAATGTCCTCACCAAGAAAAAAGCAAAGGAAAAATTATTTATTTAGTTTTTTTTTTATGTGTTTGGGGCATTAATAAGAACAATTGGTGTTTTTTTTTTTTAAATAGACCCCCCAGTTTTCAAAATACACACCTCTACCAAACGGTTGAGATGGCAGTCTATGGTAAAACTAAGAACAAGAACCAGAAATAAAAAAAAAAATTTAAACAAAGGGCAATGACATGTTAACTCTTTGTTTTTTTAGACAAGTGGGATGTGTCCAAGGTTGTCATATATTATCTTGTTGTGAGAGCTTTGGGATTTAATGTTCCTTCTGAGACATATTTGTAGTAAAATCAGAACATCCATCCATCCATCCATCCATTATCTTCCTCTTTATCCTATATGGGGCAATTTGGAGAATTCAGTTGACCTTGATCCATGTTTTTGGACTCTGGGAGGAAACTGCAGAACCTGGAAGAAACCCACGTGGACACGGGGACAACATGGAAACTCCACCCAGATTGGGATTTGAACCAGGAATCCCTAGCGCTGAAAGGAGAACATGCTAAACCACTAAGCCACTGTCACCCCAAAATCAGAAATTTTTTTTACAATAATAATAATAAAACATTAACAAATAGTAAAAACAACAATAAAAAGCAATAATAAAGTGCAATAACATGCTAACTTTGTTAACTTTTGAGCCTTTTTTTAAATACTCTTGTGTGATGTACAACAGCACTAATGTTTTTTCAGCATTGGATCCAGTTTATTTCTTGTGGTATGCTATGAAGCATTGCTGGTTTGCATTAAGACATTGCATTAGCTTTGCCAAATGCTCTTCAAACTCTTGTGGACTAGTTTTGATTGGTTCCTTTAACTCTTGAACAGAATACAGATTGGTTTGTTGTGCAATATGTTCAATCATATTGTCAGTGAAGAGTGTTTTGAAGTACTGGAATGGTGTCTTCACAGCATCAGGGGGGCTCAAATCTTGAATCAGGAACCTGGAATGTCCCAATGTCTTCATGTTTCTAGATTTCCTCCCTGCCTTTGTTTAGGCCTATGGGTGAAGTAGGGTTACCTCTGGGTGTCCTCTGGCTCCTCTAGGGAAATTTTTTTCAGGGAGTTTTTCCTCTTTCATCTTTTTCTTACGGGGTGGCGGTTTAGAAGATAAACTTGTTGAGACTATGTCCTCATCATCCATTGACTCAAAAGATGTTTCTCCAGAATCTACTGTTTGGATGGGCTAAAAAAACATAGATAATGTAGATTCTCTATTTTATAATTGTCATCACTCAACATCAGACTCAACATCAGACAGAATGTGGTCTTGCACCTTTAAATATTTTTGTGTCCATCTATTATTTGCAAAAAAATTAAATAATTTAAAATTAATATTAAAATAAGGGATATATATATATAAATAATAAAATAAGGGATAATAAATAAGGGAAAAAATAGCATAGAATGTGTTGAACCACTTTCCTTGTATGTGTCAAAATTTGTGAAATAAATAGATTTAAATATATTGCATGTAATACCAATAAATGTGTTACAAAAACAAAATATGAATGATCAGAGATTTTTAATTCAAATTGGTTCTAATTACTATAGCTAAGCATACTGTATCTACTTTTATCATAAACGGCCATCTCAACCGTTTGGTTGAGATGGTTTTTAAAAAATTATTTGACCCTTATAAAACATATTTTTGCTGTAAAAAGTTACATAATTCTGATAATTAAAGCCTCTCAAACTACATTATGCAAAGAAAATATGCTTATCTTTGAAAATTCGGCCAAAATACGTCCGAATGTGTGGCTTGTTCTGCTGGTTGCCGACTTCGTCTATGGAGGTGAAATTAAACGTCATACTACTAAAAGACAATTTGACCCCTAGTGAATTTTTCTTGCATAACATGTCTCTACCGAATGGTAGACACGGCACAATCAGGTTGAATTAAGTTTAACAACGTTTTCAATAAGATATAGTGACTGAAATTGTGCTCTACCAAACGGTTGAGCAGGATGTTAAAGGGCTAAATATTTTACAAGCGTATTTAGCACCAACCAAGTCACAAAAAAAGTACAGAAGATCCTAAAATGCAATAAAACTAGTAATTGATTAAAAAGATACTTAAAAAGCCAAAAGACTCTTTTGATGAGGCTTGTTATTTAAAGAGGGTAGAAAGTCAGACATGTTTTTGTCTGACACACCTCAATGCATTTCAGTCTATTAAAGACAATTACAAATCAAAATGATGTTTTAACATTTTACTTAAGAACTAGTGTTCATTAACGGCCAGCTGTAGTTTACACTAGAAATGAAAAAAATGTAGTTTATACCAGATTAAACAAAATGCAGTTTACACTAAAAAAATAAGCAAAACTTTACTTTATACAAGTGAAAAAATTGTTTACATCAGAAGAACTTAAAAAATACTTTTTTTTACTACAATAAAAATACTACAATAGAGGAAAAACTGTAGTTTACACAATAAGAAATAATGATGTAGTTTGAAGCTTCTAAAAGAAATAAAATACAGTTTAAAACAGAGGCAAAAAATCTGTAGTTTGCGGTGAAAAAAAACTACCAAATACAAACAAATTGTAAACACCAGTGCAAAATAAACTGTAGTTTGCACAGGAGAAAATAAAATGTTGTTGATTCAATCATTCTTTTCCACTTAATCCTCTACTAGATTTGCGGGAGGGTTCCCCATGCCCATCTAAGGGAGAACTTTTCAGACGCTGGGCAGACACAGGACAGGGCGTCGATTTATTGCTGGGCACACACACACAAACACACACTACATGGGGCAATTTAAGTCATTCAGTTTACCTTGAACTGTGGGAGGAAACTGGAGAACCTGAAGGAAACCCACACAGATACATGGATACTCCACTCAGATTGGGATTCTAATCTGGATCCCCAGCGCTGAGAGAAGAACGTGCTAACCACTAAACCACCGTGCCACCCTAATGTAGTTTACACCAGAGAAACAAAACCCTGTTTGTTTACATGAGATTAAAGTCAAATTGTGGTTCAGTATGTTCTAATAGAACTGAGTATCATGTGTAGAGCAATTTGAAATCAAAGTTCTGAAGTTATAACTTGACTACTAAATGTCATGGTTGTCTCATGTTATTGTAACGGTTACATATCAGTTCCAATGCTTATCTTTAGACCTATTTGGAAGTTTAAAGGTCAGTGCTGCAATATCATATTTAAAATGTCAACCAAGCGAATGTGTTCTATTAGAAAAGCATTGCTTCTCGTATCTACTTGCCTTTCAGTGCCATTTGCTCTTAACTGACAGGCCATTATTAATAATGCATGAAAGAAACAGCTGCTGTGTTTTTTTTCATACTGTAAGTGAAAGTTTTCTTTCGCTGTTAATCCAACAGACATTTCTGTCAGAAAACATCAATCTGTTCTGATGCATATTTAAAGGTAACCTTGTCACTTTTTGACTTCTAACCATGACTGGGAAAGTTAAAGTGGGCGGTGGATTGAAAAATAAGGAGTGACAGGTTGGAAACTGCAGAGGATTATCAGTATTAAAGAAACAAATTATTTAAGTGTACGATGACAGAAAAGACATATCTATTGAAATTAAAGTACTGAGTAATGACTGTGCTGGATACGCTGACCTAACGTACGCCTGTTAGAGGGCGGTGGTGTCGCTAACTCAAAATCTGATCAACAATTGGAATTTTTTTTTAGTTATCTCAAAATCTCAATTAAATCTCGTAAGTAAAGTACTTATAAATATCAGTACTAAGGAATGACGTGTATAAGATTACATTACTGAAAATGGTAGCCATGGTAATTGTCAGCTCAGGGGAATTTCCGATCTATTGAATGGCAGAACTTATAAGTTTTAAGCACTGACGATGTTAAGCCATGATTGTTAATGAATGACTGTAATAGAAATGGGTGCATATAAAAACTTATCGTAATTATGATTTAAATGTGCAATATTATACAATGGTACAATAATCTCTACTATTACATGACCCACAGAGCATGTATTCATTCATTATCTTCATCTAAATCCTCTACACAGTGGGGTCCCCATACACATCCAAGGGAGAACGTTTCAGGCGCTGGGCAGATACACCAAGGACAGAGCACCAATCTATCTCTAAAATTACTTCTAACAAATTATAGTAATTAAGATTGGCATCATAATGGATGAGGGGATAATAGAATAACGGCACTATTAAATATCAATGATGCTACTGTGAAATAGCATTACTAAGTACTAGGTACTAACTATTACACAGCCATAAATTTCAATTAATGAAAGAATAATTATATTAAATATGGTTTATGTAAAATAAATGTAATATTTTTGTGCTTTTCTTTAAAAAAAAACGGGGATAAGCCCATGTTGTGCTGTGTTGTTCTTGCCTTTACTGCCCTTCAAACATGTTTACGTGCAGAAAAGGTCATGCTGTCATGGCGATGGCTACCAATCCCCTCTATTACCCCTCCTAAATGTCCCACCCCCCCACTCCATCCCCATGTCTTTCATAATCTTCCTCACGTGTTCTTAGATCAGCGCTTCTGCTTCCTGCTGCCTCTGATTGTACTGTGGGCTTGATGACGCGCTGCACAGTATGCCACGCTGGGTTGCTATGGGTTACGCCTTCTTGTTCTTGTTGGGGCAATTACTGTATTCCACTCCAGCGAGCCCCTCTAGCAAAAAAAAACAAAAAAAAGGAGGGGAAAACAGTTGCTCACTGAAACATCCACGTTGATTTCATGATGTGAATTCAGTCGATGTGTCAGCATTGCACCCCAGGTTTTCAGTATAGATTAGACACCCACTACGAGCCTTACTGGAATGTAGTGGTGCCTGGAGATCAATAAATAACTCGAGTTACGTCAGTTAAGCTGTATGGGGTAGTCCGGCACAGACCAAAAAAGGGATGTGGTCTATGTTTTAAGCCAAAAAACACTAAATCCCACAATTTTGGCATGCCTTGGGACTTCATGCTACATGTTATATAAGAATGCTTCTGTACAGATCAGTGAACTCTACTGACTTCAGACTGAATTTCAATAATGCATGTTGATAAGCAGTATTTGGAGTATCACATACATTACTCTACATTTATATTTGGTCATTCAGCAGACACTTTTATCCAAAGTGACTTAAAATATCCCAACTTGCTTGTTGGTGTCAGAACACAGGGTTGGAACAGCACCCTGGGGCAGTGAGGGTTAAGGGTCGTGCTCAAGGACCCACATTGCTAACTTCAATGGACTATAGTTATTTCAGAGATAAACATTGCTGCATAGGTTTCTTGTGTAATTACTTAGGGGAAATAGTATTGGACAAAGACAACACATGGTTCTGCAGAAATGCTGGTTTATATGAATAAAATATGAATGATATACTGTATGTTAGATGTGGGGTGGCAGGATGGTTTATTGTTTAGCACATTCACCTCTCAGTCCTGGGGATCCAGGTTCAAATCCCAATATGGATGGAGTTTCCATGTTCTCTGTTTTTTTCCCACAGTCCAGACACATGGATTGAAGGTAAATTGAATGCTCTAAATTGCCCCCATATAGTGTGTGTTTTTGTGTGTGTCTATGTGAGTGAATGTGCCCAGGGATGGATTGGTACCCTGTCCTGGGTGTATCTGCCCAGAGCCCAAAACGTTCTCCCCTGGATAGGCATGGGAAACTTCTACCATGACCTAGTACTGGATTAACCGAAAGATAATAAGATAAGATGTTGAATGTTCATTAATAAATGTGAATTGAGATAAACAAGTCATTCACTGTATCAGGGTCAGACACCACTTAATCTTTAGATAAGAGATGGTTGAGATAATATTGACACACACACTATATAGAGTCAAAGTAACAACTTAGAGCCATTAATTCACCTTGACTCCATTGTTTTGGACTGTAGAAGGAACCATGGACACGGGAAGAACATGCAAACTCCACCCAGGTTGGGATTCGAACCTGAATCCTCAGTACGGAGAGATAGATGTGCTAACCACAAAGCCACCATACCACACCCCCTTTAAAAGCATCTCATCTAAAATGTTTCAGGAGTCTTAAGCATTACCACATGTCTACATTCTTCTGGCAGCGTAGTTTATCTGAGCAGGCGACCCAGCGCTGGTTCTGATAAGCATCAGCGCTGCTTCATGTGTAAATACTGCAGCGCTGATTCATTCCACCACCAACTGTTGCTTCTGCCTTATTAGGAGTTGAATGGGAGCTGTAATTACCATGTGTTTCCCAAATACAGGATGGGAAAGCATTGAAAGTCGTGATGATACGTCGCGGTTTCTCCAGACAGGCGCGCACTGACTCGTGTAATCAGTAAGTGGAGTGTCGTTTGGGTTTGCTGGGCTTAATGTGGATGGCTGCACGATGAAGCTTGCTCTCGAGTTTAGTATGTGTGGGTGTGTTCGGTGATTTGGCCGACTCGGCTGTGTGTATGCTCATCCTTTAGTATCGCCCAAAGAAACTTCATGCACAGAGTTCCAGCCCTGTGTACTTGTTTCCTAAAAAGGAATGAGCCTTTGAGAGAAGACAAACTCCATGCTGCAGAGTTAAACCCCTCAGTTATATTTAGGCTTTTCTACATAATTTCTACCAATCTGTCGTGGTTATCATCTGCATACCATTTAAAACATTTCTGATCGTTTCCCTTTTATATTTATAAGCAAACACTTATTTTTCCCTTCTCTGTTAGTTAGCAGTAGGGATGAGACAATTACAATTTATTGGTACGATTATCACAGTTCAATGGCGGCATGGTTTAGTGGTTGGCATGTTCTCCTCTCAACGCTAGGGATTCCTGGTTCGAATCCCAATCTGGGTGGAGTTTCCATGTTCTCCCCGTGTCCACGTGGGTTTCCTCCGGGCTCTCTGGTTTCCTCCCACAGTCCAAAAACATGGGTCAAGGTCAACTGAATTCTCCAAATTACCCCATATAGAGTGTATTTGTATGTGTGTCTGTGTGAGTAAGTGTGTGCCCGGCGATAGATTGGTGCCCTGTCCTAGGTGTATCTGCCCAGCACCGAAATATTCTCCCCTGGATGGGCATGGGGAACCCCCCCCCCCCTACCCTAGTAGAGGATAAAGCAGAAGATAATGGATGGATGAATGGATGGTGGTGTGATACAACTACCTTACAGCTCCAGAGTTATTGGCTCCATTCTTAGCTCTAACCTCTGAGTTCTGTGTATGTCCTCTCTGTGCCATCATGGGTTTACTTAAGGTGACCTGTTTTCCCTCACCATCTAAATAAATGCTGCTGCAACTTTTGAGCATCATTATAAATTGCCCCACAGGATTTTCCTACCCTGGTTAGATGGGTCGCATCAGAACGGCTGTTTGAAGTATGCCAATGTTGCGACCCCCGAATGAGCGACAGGCGAAAGAGAATCACTTTTAGATGTTAAAATGAGACTCCCTCACCCCGCTGCATTCTCTCTCCCAGTCTAGCTGTAATTATTTTTGCCTCATGTATAACAATGGGACTCGACTTTCAGGATCTCCCTTCGTTAAAAAAGGATGCTTAGCAAAATGTGTCCTTCAGATTCTTTCATTTAAGTGTTTTATTTTTTCATGACGCATGAAAAATAGAGATTAAATGAAAGAGTAAATTAAATACGTCAGATTAATGTTAATCTACTGTAAACAAAGGCAGGTCATTCAGATTCAGGCAATTAAGATTCAACTCAGACTTTTATAATCCTATAAATGTTAGTCATGTTGATTTAATTGAAGTAATTACCAATAAACGCACACACTCTCTCTCTCTCAGACACACAGCACTTTCTATTAATCCGTAATTCATAACACATTAATGAAGATTGCTGAAGTATTCATAATGTTTTACAACACTTGCATAGATGTTGTTAAATGTTATTAGTTACGTCTGCCTCTCAGTGTTGCGGATCCAGGTTCAAATACAGATTTGGGTGGATTTTCCATATTCTCCACATGTCTTTTTCTCCGGGTTCTCTGTTTTCAAATACATGGATTTGAGGTGATTTGGCTGCTCTAAATTGCCCAAAACGTTCTCCCCTGGATGGGTATGGGAACCCCCCCGCGACCGTAAAAGAGGATTAGGAGGAAGATAATGAGATGAGAAGCTAAGATAACCCTTCATTGGTGCCACCATTGGGAAACTCACTTATGCCATAAGGCTTCATAAAATGTATTTTTAACTGTTTGTTAACTTGGAGACCAGTGTCATAAAGCTTATTTACATTTATGTTAATCAGATGCCAATGCCTTGGTGGATTATTCATTCATTCATTCATTATCTCCCGCTTTATTCTCTATTAGGGTCGCGGTGGGGTTCCCCATGCCCATCCAGGGGAGAACGTCTCGGGCGCTGGGCAGATAAACCCAGGACAGGGCGCCAATCCATCGCTGGGCACACACTCACTCACACAGACACACTCTATATGGGGCAATTTGGAAAATTCAATTGACTTGATCCATGTTTTTGGACTATGGGAGGAAACCGGAGAACTGGGAGGAAACCCACGCAGACACGGGGAGAACATGGAAACTCCACCCAGATGGGGATTCGAACCGGGAATCCCTAGCGCTGAGAGGCGAACGTGCTAACCACTAAGCCGCCGTTGCCTTGGTGGATTAGTGTTTAGCATATCTGCTGCTCAATGCATCAAGTGTCCATGTGGGTTTTCTATGGGTTCTCCGGTTTCCTCCCACAGTCCTAAAACATGAATTTAAGGTAAAATAAATGCTCTAAATTGCCCCATAAAGTTTGTGCAAGTGTTGGCCAGCAATTGTTTGGCACCCTGTCCTGGGTGTATCAGCCCAGTGCTCGAAACATTTTCCCTTGGATGGGCATGGGGAATGCCCCCATGACCCTAGAAGAGGTTGAAGTGGACAATAATGAATAAAAATGCTTTTGCTTATATCTGTTTTAAAAAATATAAGCTCACTTTACAGGCATAAGGTAAATTATTATCATTATTTAGCTCTATAAAGTAAACTGCATCATTTTAGTACATAATTTGTATGTTTAAAAAAGATTTAAATCACTTTGTGTTATGAAGTATTATGCCATATTGTTATAACACTTTATGACTTATTATTAACATACATATACTGTACATTTATAAAGGCTTATGATAATGTTATAAAGTCCTAAGAATAATTTGTAAAGCTTTATAAATTAATTTCTAATACATTATGAATACATATAATACATTATGAATAATGGATGTAGGTAAAGTGTTTTTTTTTATTATTTTTTATATTTTTTAATTAGACATATTTTTTAATGTCTCTTGTAAAAAGAAACTTTTCCAAATATTCCATAAAGGTTAAAGAGTAGTTTAAGATTGACTGATATTTCTGAACAATGACAGAGGTTTTAACTATTCAAAGCCTATTGTTCTTAGAGAATTAATCTGACCTTAATGGGGGGGAGGGGGGAGCTTGTTCTCCTTAAGACCACCCTATAAGGAGCAATGACGGTAATCAAAATGAGGAGAGTGTATAAAATAACCTGCTTCTACATACCCTTCCTCTTCAGGCCATTTTACACTAATGCCATACTGTCATTGTTAACAGTCCCCACACCCCGCTGTTACATTAGCATGGGAGAAGATTGATTTATGAAAAAGGGGTTATTATGGGTGACATTGTAGGAGCAGTTTGTACCTGTACAAAGAATGGTAGAAGGAATGAAAGGCCTCTGCTACAAACTGCTTCGAGCACGAATGATTCATCACCAGAACCTCAACTTTTATCGAGATTAAATCTTTTTCATGAATTCAGTGTAACGTCAATATATGCCCAAGATGGACACCAACCCATCTGACCTGTTAAAATGAAAAGAAAATGCCTTTTTTGTTAAATCTGGCAAAAGAGCGCTAGTAATGTCCAGCACACAGTGTTCCAATTCATCCCAGCATTGTCAACACTGCTTTTCATGCGCTAGGCACCGGTTCCTGACCATCCTAAAACAGTAGGTGAAGTGCCCATCTCATTATCTTCTGCTTAATCCTCCACTAAATTCACAGGGAGGGTTTCCCTTGCTCATCTAGGGGAGAATGTTTTGGGCACTGGGCAGGTATGTAGTAGCCCTGTATTAAAGGTTAATAGTATATGACACACTTGCCATCGTGTCAACTCATCTGCGTCTTTATGGTGACTGAATATAAACATTAAACAGATATTTCTTTGCTTATCGACATTTATTAAATTATAAAAACAGCATGAAGGCAGAATGCTGCCGTTTAGTGCAGTAACACCTACATCCAGTATTCATAATGCATTATAAGTTCTTTTATATAAAGATTTATAAAGTATTCATATTGCTTTGTAATACTGTCTTTAATGTGCATATAAATTGTTATAAGAACATGCCATAAGGCTTTATAACACAAGTGTCATAATGCATTATAAAAAATTTATGTTTGAACTTATGTCAAGATGTTTAAACATATTTTGACTATGATTAAACATCTTTGGGCGGCGTGGTGGCTTAGTGGTTAGCACGTTTGCCTCTCAGCACTAGGGATTCCCGGTTCGAATCCCAATCTGGGTGGTGTTCTCCTTGTGTCCATGTGGGTTTCCTCCGGTTTCTCCGGTTTCCTCCCACAGTCCAAAAACATGGATCAAGTCAATTGAGTTCTACAAATTGCCCCATGTATAGTGTGTTTGTGTGAGTGAGTGTGTGCCCAGCGATAGGTTGGCGCCTTGTCCTGGGTGTATCTGCCCAGCGCCCGAGACGTTCTCCCCTGGATGGGCATGGGGAACCCCACTGCGACCCTAATAGAGGATAAAGCGGAAGATAATGAATGAATGAATAAACATCTTTGTACGTTACCAAAAGCTTATGTGAAAATTTATAAAGCATTATGAATACTTTATAAAGCTTTATACACACACACACAAATATATATATATATACACATGGACAGAATTGTTGGTACCCCTTGGTTAATGACAGAAAAACCCACAATGGTAACAGAAATAACTTTAATCTGATAAAAGTAATAATAAATAAAAATTCTATGAAAATGTACAAATGAAGGTCAGACATTGCTTTTCAACCATGTTTTAACAGAATTATTTAAAAAAAATAAACTCATGAAACAGGCCTGGACAGAAATGATGGTACTTTTAACTTAATATTTTGTTGCACAACCTTTTGAGGCAATCACTGCAATCAAATGATTCCTGTATCTGTCAGTGAGACTTCTGCACCTCTCAGCAGGTATTTTGGCCCACTCTTCATGTGCAAATTGCTCCAGTTGTCTCAGGTTTGAAGGGTACCTTTTCCAGACGGCATGTTTCAGCTCCTTCCAAAGATGCTCAATAGGATTTAGGTCAGGCCTCATAGAAGGCCACTTCAGAATAGTCCAGTGTTTTCCTCTTAGCCATTCTTGAGTGTTTTTAGATGTGTGTTTTGGGTCATTATCCTGTTGTAAGACCCACGACCTACGACTGAGACCAAGCTTTCTGACACTGGGCAGCACATTTCTCTCTAGAATCCCTTGATAGTCTTGAGATTTCATTATACCCTGCACAGATTCAAGACACCCTGTGCCAGATGCAGCAAAGCAGCCCCAGAACATAACAGAGCCTCCTCCATGTTTCACAGTAGGGACAGTGTTCTTTTCTTGATATGCTTAATTTTTCCGTCTGTGTACATAGAGCTGATGTGCCTTTCCAAAAAGTTCCATTTTTGTCTCATCTGTCCATAGGACATTCTCCCAGAAGCTTTGTGACTTGTCAACATGAAGTTTGGCAAATTCCAGTCTGGCTTTTTTATGTTTTGTTTTCAACAATGGTGTCCTCCTTGGTCGTCTCCCATGAAGTCCACTTTGGCTCAAACATCGACAGATAGTTCGATCTGAGACTGATGTTCCTTGAGCTTGAAGTTCACCTTGAATCTCTTTAGATGTTTTTCTTGACTCTTTTGTTACCATTCGTGTTATCCATCTCTTTGATTTGTCATCAATTTTCCTCCTGCGTCCACGTCCAGGGAGGTTGGCTACAGTCCCATGGATCTTAAATTTCTGAATCACATGTGCAACTGTAGTCACAGGAACATCAAGCTGCTTGGTGATGGTCTTATAACCTTTACCTTTAACATGCTTGTCTATTATTTTCTTTCTAATGTCCTGAGACAACTCTTTTCTTTGCTTCCTCTGGTTCATGTTGAGTGTGGTACACACCTTGTCACCAAACAGCACAGTAGCCCTATATATAGGCCCACTGACTGATTACAATATTGTAGACACCTGTGATACTAATTAGTGAACACACCTTGATTTAACATGTCCATTTGGTCACATTATTTTCAGGGGTATCATCATTCCTGTCCAGGCCTGTTTCATGAGTTTATTTTTTTAAATAATTCTGTTAAAGCATGGTTGAAAAGCAATGTCTGACTTTCATTTGTACATTTTCATAGAATTTTTATTTATTATTACTTTTATCAGATTAAAGTTATTTCTGTTACCATTGTGGGTTTTTCTGTAATTTTTGTCCACGTGTGTGTGTGTGTGTATATATATATATATATATATATATATATATATATATATATATATATATATATATATATATATATATATATATATAAATGCAATTATGATGCATTATAAATACTGGATTCATAGAAAGTGTTATTTTTTTATATTGTCACCTCATTACAGACCAACGCAGGACAGAGAGCCAATCTATCGCTGGGCACACACTATATAGGGGCAATTTAGAGCAGCCAATTCACCTGAAATCCATGGTTTTGGACTGTGGGAGGAAAACCGAGAGCTAGAAACTCACGTGGACACGGGTAGAATTACTTTTCTTGGTGAGTTATAAGTCTTTGGTCTAAATCCTGTTCTGTTTTGGCAGCATCTCATTAAATTATCATCTTGCTGTGATTTCCAGAATAAGCCGAAAATTTCATGTTGTCTTCCTATTGATTAGTGAATCTCATTATTTATGATTTCAAACACCATTTTAAAATATCTTTCCTGCACGTTACATTTAATCTCTGGCTTTGAATTGCAGATTATTTTCAGTTTGCGAACAAGTAGCTCCGTCACATTGCGTTTTTTCATGCTGCCAGATCTACTGATTTATCAGTGGAATCCAGGGCTAATTAACCAAAACCAAACGAGCTGGAGCCAAACGGTAATGACAAGTACAGCGGGGGCTGCTTCATTAATGAGGGATGAGGTGTCATTGCAGGGAAAGTGAGGGCTTTAAGTCTCTGCTTCTCTCCGGTTGCTGTTCCATTAATGACACCGGGGAACCGAATGTCAAAACGTGTTTCTGAGATCAAAGAAAGAGTTTTCAAAGTACAACTTAATGATGATAATAGCTTTAGTCCCAAACCATCATTAAGTTCTATATGTCTATCTATGAAAACTGTAGACCTTTAAAAAAACAAACAAAAAAAAAACAACAATGCAGTTCAATTAGTTCAGGTTCTTAATTCTAATTGGCTGAGCCATTTATATAGCCATAACATTATTGACAATAATGAACTGAACACTTCACATTTGTATCAATGCAATAGGTTGTTGTTTAAAATAAATCTGACCTAACCATTTACTTGACACTACTTACATCGGAAAATCAATAAGACACATCAGGAAACATGTTGTATGAGTTATGATAATGTTCCTAATTACCTTATCAATTTTGTGTAATAAAGCAATAAGGTATGAGACGATGTACATTATTGTAAATAATTCACGGGAAAGCGGTGTTAGTAAGCAAGTTCGGCTCGCTATTTAAGTTGATAATGGATTGCATATCACACATTGATACGAATGTGAAGCAAACAAATGTTTACATTATTGCCACTACTGTCACTGCTGGACAAACTGCTCAGCCAATCAGATTTAAGGAAGTATTATAATAAATCACAGGAAAGAGGTGTTATGAGGCACCTCTTAAATCTCATTGGCTGAGTCGACGCGTAGCGGAGTACAGTTACATGTCTGTCTGTCTGATTTATTCACAGTAATCCACAACCTCGAGTGCCTTATTGCTTTTATAAACCAGTCACAAACATATAATTATAAAAAACAATGTTTCATATCAGTTTTTTAAAGTGAATGCTGATCGCTGATTGACATGTTTTCGGTTTCTCTAACAATTAACTTCCATCTAGTGGCCAAATCACAGAACTCAGTTCATAAGAAAACTCAGGGTCTGAATTGTGTGTTATTGTTAATAATGTCACAACTGGACAAATGGCTCAGCCAATCAGATTTAAGGAATATTTATAATAAAGCAATAAGGCACGAGAGGGTGTGCAAAATTGTTAATAAATCACAAGAAAGAGGTGGTGTTATGCACAACACCAAAAGTAAAATTTTTTAATTAAACTAATTACTCATGGGTGTGTGTTGGGCATAACGTGCAATAAACCAGTCAGCGTGTCACTTAAGCCAAAAGGTTATAGGGGATGCTGCACCATCACCGCAACAGTGTTGTTCACAGGTTGGACATG
Source organism: Corydoras sp. C115 (assembly GCA_019802505.1). Classification (NCBI taxonomy): domain Eukaryota; kingdom Metazoa; phylum Chordata; class Actinopteri; order Siluriformes; family Callichthyidae; genus Corydoras; species Corydoras sp. C115. The sequence continues at coordinate 205,527 of JAFMOC010000009.1, read as the reverse complement.
GCGGTTGATGCATTGAAATTAAATATAAGCTACCTGTGGTAATGTGGTGAGGTGGCATTACTGCTCATCATGTTAATGTTCTGCAGATATTTATAAATATGCAATATTCCATATATAAATATTGAATCTAGAATGTTCCCACATCTGTTTCTTCCTACTTGCGGGGTTTCTTTGACGTCAGGCTACACTCCAGACCGATGGGAACCCACTATAAAACTACTTTACCTTCTACTGGAGGCGCTTAGTCATTCTGCACTAAAGGGGCCGTATGAGTAATGTGAGGTGTCATTCGAGACTGAAGATTCAGTTAGCCGGTCTGATCCAAGTGAGGTTTTAGCCCTTGGCGGAGTTTGTTGTCAATGTTAAATGGGCCTGCTCGGTCTGCTTAGGTGGTTTAAGTTTGATCTACAATACAGTCTCAATAATAGCTGTGCTGGGAAATGCAAGCTGCAATTTGCCGCTTTTGCATGGGGGATTAAGGAATTTATGGTGATGTCACAACAACACAGAAACTGGATTAGTTGAGCGTTATGCATGGGTTTGAAACAACACAAAACAAAAGAGCATTTCCTTAATAATGACCCACAGTGTGCTGGATCGATTACAGCTGACCTTTATTTAAGAGAATGGACATTAATTGAGTGCTGCGTTCGCAACCACTGTGTGCAGGATTTAAAAGCACACGCAAAGCTCTGTTCCCCTTATTTTAATAAACATGACGGATTTCTACGCCTGGAGAAGCACGAGAGGAGGCTTCCTCTTGTATAAACAATTGTAATGAGCTGTAGAAACGGTTATTTTTGGCTTTGTCTTCTTTTTTTATGTACACTTTACATTACACCCTCGCATACATACATGCATACATACTCCTTTATAATGTGCACTTACTAGTTTCTGCACATTTTATCGGCTCCACATGCCTTATGTTATATTAGAATAGGATGTCAGGTGGCTGGTTAAACAAATGCGGTGTCCTATTATGAGATTTAACAAGGCAGATCCGCTCTGCTTTGCTTGGTATTCTTAACCTTGTAACTTCAGCACGGCTTCAACAGAACAGATGTTCTCCATCAGTCCATTTTGGAGAAACACCGTGAATTCTGCTGAACAGCCCCTCAGATTTAATGAGGAATGGAGGCTCTTCTGAATGCGTCTCATCGACATGTCATCAGTCACCAGAACTGCATTTAATTTCCCATGAGGCTTTGTGTCTGTTGATTTTGCTTAAGACTACTCTATCAGCCTGGGGTGAACCAAGATCAACAATAGGCGCAGTGCTGTTTAACCTGCAGTCTATATCATACAGATATCTTAAAAAGACTTGTTTAAGCTCCAGCTAAAAACATTACATGGCCAAAGTTCGGTGGACACAAAGGGCATGGTATGCTGAGACAAAGCCACACACACCCCCACACTATATAGGGGCAATTTAAAGCCAATTTACATTGAATCCATGTATTTGGACTGTGTGAGGAAACCCACACAGACACAGGGAGAACATAGGTATGTGATGGGCACATTGGAGACAGAAACACCTACACTATATAGGGCAGTTTAAAGCAGCCAGCTTACCTTGAATCTATGTTTCCTCATAGGTAAAAATGAAGCAAACTTCACCCAGACCAGGATTCGATCCTGCATCCCCTGTGCTGAAAGGTGCACGTGCTAAACACTAAGCCAAAGAGCGTTCAGATGGAAAAAATATATATTTTGCTACACTAACCATGCCCAGATGTTGGGGGAGCCGTTGTCCTCCCCAGCCACACAGAAAGAGCATTGCCGAAAGGATAAGAGCTGTGACACTCTTGGCACATGGGGGAGTGAGCATCATGGATGGTCCCCAGATTCCATCAACATCCAGTGATCTTACTAGACCCTGGGAGGAAACCAGAGAACCCGGAGAAAATCCACGTGGAACAACATGGGAATGTGATGAGGCAGACACACATAGATTATATTGGGCAATTTGGAGCATCCATTTCACGATGAATCCATGTTTTTGGACTGTGGGAGGAAAACCAGAGAACCCTGAGAAAATCCATGTGGACACTGGAAGAACATGGAAACTTTACATGGATCGGAATTCGACCCTGGATTCCCCAGACGTGCTGCCCATTACTCCACTGTGCCCCCCAGTGTTTTTTTATATACAATTTTTAGACACGACTTTGGCATCTCGATTTCTCGATATCATATTCTTGCTCAAACATTAATATCTTTAAAATTGGCTTCGGTTAAGCCCAGGTCTGAATCATTGTTGTCTCATGGCGGTTTTATATTATTTGCTTTTTAAAGCTCTGTCATTTTATTTATTGAAAACTTTCTGTACAGTTCAGGGAATGCCTGTATTGTCTTTATATATTGCATTAGGACAGGATGACTGTCCACACACACACACTTTGGCTTTGTTGTGTATCTTGGACCGAATGCAGTTAATTAGTGTTTGTAGAAGACATTGATAAACTGGATCCGGGTCAGGACTAATCCACGGTTAATCCACAGGAGTAAATTCCAACACCCATGTGCTGAGAAGTAATTAAAGTGAGGCTCGAAAAAGAGTTCCCAACAGAGCCGTGTGCCATGACAGCTGAATAAACTCATCAGCTTATTAAGTCCATTAGAAGCGGAATTAGTTGTGCAAGAGCAGCACGGGGCCCTTGGGTTCGGTGAAAATTTGCTTTCATGGAATGAAGAGACGTCAATTTCCAGTTATTTGTAGAACAATGCTGGGAAAAGTCAGGAATCAAATGATGCGATTGATTTCTTCTGTTTGATGTATGAGGTTCGGTGCTGGGTCCTCTGCATTCCTCTATATACATTTGCGTCGTTTAGCAGACATTCTTTTTCAGAGCTTCTTTAAAAGGTCATAAGTGTGTATCCTGAGTCGCTACAGTGTTAAGGACTTCTTTCAACAGTTCAGCGGGATGTTATGCACTGTTTAAACCTCTAACTCCTCACTTTACCTTTAAACACCTTGGTATACATGCCTAGTCATTGTGCTGCCCACTGCCCTCACTACCTACTTCACTTATCGGCCAATTTATTAGGTATATGTTGTTTCCTTGACAATGCATTATCCATTAGGACGTGGTAGCTCAGTGGTTAGGGTGTTGGGCTATCAATCTGTAGGTTGGGGTTTCAAGGCCCCTAATCCTAATTGCTCCAGGGATGCTCCCTGTGCTCACTTTGTAAGTCACTTTGGATAAAAATGTAAATGCAATCCATTCATTCGTGTCTGATTCTTGGAAACTCTATAGGTGAGTTTACAGTGATTCAGATCCATAGAGTTTCATGGTGAAGGTTTTTATAAGGTGGGTCACCAAGTCTGTCCCAACCATAGTTTACAAATGATACTGTAAGGAGGGTGTCACGGGGTGGAAGGGAATGAGGATCGGAGACAGGAGTTCACATAACAGGAACAGCTTTATTGCCAACACGAACACCCAAGCCTACAGGGCTTTACATTCGTACATTTGCATGTAGACGTTCCATGTCCACCATCCCATCAGTCTGTAGTGTTTAGATGGAAACTCTGAGCACACAGTCTGAATCAGGTAAGATAATCTATCTCCCTGATCAGCGGGTCAGCTCTGCCTTTTCTCCCCAAAGCGCCATCGCCATCGTCACCTATGTTCTCCCTGTGTCTGAGAGTCCATCCATCCATTATCTTCCACTTTATCCTGTGCTAGGTTCGCGGGCTGGGTTCCCCATGCCCATCCAGGGGAGAATGTTTTGGGTGCTGGGCAGATACACCCAGGACAGGGCGCCAATCTATCACTGGGCACACAAACACACTGGGGCAATTTAGAGCAGCCAGTTGACCTTGATCCATGTTTTTGGACTGTGGGAGGTAACCCATGCGAACATGGGGAGAACATGGAAACTCCACCCAGATTGGGATTTGAACCGGGAATCCCTTGTGCTGAGAGGAGAACATGCTAACCACTAAGCCCCTGTGTCTGTTAGTTCAGGTTTATTAATTTATATTACACTTTTTACAATAATCTTCTCTTTACAGTGTTCTGATATAGAATTCTAGATGAAACAGCTGAAGCGACAGTAGCAATAAAAAAAACTATTATTGTTGGTCTGTGTGGGTTTTCTCCATCTTTGATTTTGATTTCCTTCCACAGTTCAAAACCACGGATTTAATGTCAATTGACTGCTTTATTTTGCCTGTATATAATATGTGTGCATCTGTGTGTGTGTGTGTGTGTGTGTGTGTGTGTGTACCCAGTGATGGATTGGAGTCTGTCCAGCACCTGGATGAATAATAAGATGTGAAAACAGCAGACACAGTGTGGGGTCATCTTCATATCCCTGAGCCTTAATAAACCAGGTAAGTGAGTTTACCTACTGAACTGACTAGTAATTTCTCCCCAAAACATTTGATCCTGGCTTAACTGTACCCCACTTGTCCGCCCCAGGAACAGCATGAAAGCCAAAACACCACAGCTGTAAATTATTAATAAGTTCAGATATTGATGTAATATTAAAAAGCAGATGCGTCACCAGGATTCATCTCTCTGCTGCTCCAGACGGCAGTCATCTTTTCACTCTTTAATACATAATATTCCAATTGCGTGTGGCTTCATTTTTAAGGGCAAAGAATCGGTTGGCTAGAAGTAGCAGTGCAAAATGAAATCACATTGCCATTTTCAGAACAAAAAAACCCCTAATGTGACTAATGTGACACCTGCAGGCACCTGTGTTTTATCACTGTTGGCAGTTTATTGCTTTCAAATGCACTAGATTGAGGAAATGCCAGATCATTACAAGCATTTTGCATAATAAGTGATGATCTTTTTTTAAGCTCTTAACACATCTATGTTTTTAACGATTCAGCTGCAGTCACATTATCCCTTTGCGTGATACAATTCCATGTGAATCATGAATGAGCAGATTCCATTGAGCTCCGCTCGCATTGTTTATTGCCCGATGTCTGGTTGCTTATTTGATTTACATTGAACTTTACAAAAATAAAAGTGAGCAATAATTTAAATATATATTTAATATATATTTAAAACCATTTTTAAATATAAAAACCAAGTCATTTTCACAATTACTAATCCACGAAACACAGTCAGTTGCCACTCTGCTGAGTTAAATGTACTTTGAGAAATAGTACTTGTAACAAAAACGGTTCTTGTAAATTAAATGTACATTTTGTAAGAAAAATAGCTCTTATTTTTTGTTATAATACATACATTTATAATTTAATTAAAATCTGTTTTATACATCTATATCTATCTGTCTGTCTTACTAGTTTTCTCTAGGCATGTATTTATTCACATAAATCTACAGTACCAATAAAGTTTAGACACGTCCCTTTTTTTTTTTCTTTTTTTTTTTACAAATTTTATTGTCCATGTTCTCAACTTCACTTATCGTAAGGATGAACTTTATATTTCTACAATTCCAGACTATAGTCCATCCATTTATGGACTACAGTAAACACAGTGTACGTCCTCTTTATTCTGTTCTCTAATCAAGTCAAGTCAAGTAATTTATTTGTATAGCGCTTTTTACAACAGTACATTGTCACAAAGCAGCTTTACAGAATGAAAAGCCTTTAAACCCCCAAAGAGCAAGCCGAAGCGACAGTGGCAAGAAAAAACTCCCTTTTATGTTGTTATTTAAGGAAGAAACCTTGGGAGGACCAAGACTCAATGGGGGACTCATCCTCCTTGAGCGGCCGGGCAGCAACAACAGTGTAGAACAGCCATGTCCAGATACTAAACAAATGGAAAAACTAACAACTAGAAAACTATATGTGAGTCCATTAGGGGGCGTCCTGCAGGACCGCCTTGTCAGGATCCATACAGTAATGGTCAGGACCCCAATAATCGCACCACAGAGCAGGTAATATTGGGTTGATGCATTATTCCTATCCCAGCAGTGTAACTGTGGTGTTTAAATGAAACTACAGCAGCACTGCTGCACTAAACAAAAACAAAGAAATCTGATGTTCTACAGTCTGTAATTGTAAATATTATTTGTTAAATATTATATTATATTAATATTTTATTTATGCTTTTCTCCTCTGTAAATGACAAATGTACTTAGAAAGTCTACATTTGTTTCTTCACAAAAACACTGTGTTTGTAAAAAAGAAAAATAGAGAAAAAGATCGATTTGTAAAAATAAATGAATAAATAATACAATAATAATAATGATAATACTTTCTTTGTGTAAATAAATGCTGTGCTTGTAAAAATAATATATGCATTTGTATAAAGAGACTGTACATGTACATAGTATATAAAGACTGTACATGTAAAGGTTTGTGTGCAGAAAACTCATTTGTGTGTTTGTTTTAGTCTATCTGACATTTGGGATCAGTTAAGATCCCAACAAGATGATATTTAAATCAATTTTAATGATGCACTTCAGCTCTGGTTCCTTTACAATGTCTTTTAATACATATGTCCAGCAACTCACTGCCTTTGACATCACATACGTAAATGAATCGTTGCCATAGTGACATTATCATGAACCCTGAACAGTTAAGTGAAACAACAATGATGTCTTGCTATTAATAAACATTCTAATTCCAGTATGATGGATGTTAATTTGACATTTGCAGCCCTCTACGACATTTGCAGTCCCCCACGACTCTTAAATGATGGCTCATAAGCTGTCATGTGCTTCTTTAGCTGAGAATGCTGAGCGTTGACACGTCTGTCAGGATTAGTTTATCTCTGGATGTTCTGCAGCTGCTAAACTCCGAGGCTTAAAGACCTCGCTAAATGCTGAAGTGACTGACTCACGGGCAGATTTTGGGACTAAATGCCTCAACAGATGCACTCTGAGCATTCTCTGAATACTAACCCTCAGGTTGAGAGCCCCAGGTTTGATAGGAACATGGGTTGATCGTGAAGCGGGCAGAGCCCTGACCAGTCCTTTTGTTGGTTCTATTAAAGACCTTATAGAACATGATGTTCTAGCCCTAGAGGAGGAACCTCATTGGTCACTGCTTATGGATTTGAAACAGTGTCTGACAAGCCCAGAACATTTAGTCGAATTTACTTTGAGCGTAACTAATTCCTCAGAATATTTTCATCAGCACAGTTTATAGAAGCCTCACATAGAACGTCACAGTTGCTGTTTTTGCCAAGTTAAATCCCTGCACCTTGACAGAACATATATCCCTGGGCCACAGTTGGACAGATTTCATTTCGGGACTTTCCATTACTTAACACTTTAGGAATACCTGTGGGTATTACCTAAATTAAGAAACATCCCTCTAGCTCTTGGTGACCTTTTAGCTTATTTCAGCAAACCCTCTACTGTGTTCTGATGCAAGTAACAGGGTTTGGTACACATGATTAAGGAAAAAAACTTTTGCACTTTGCGCTATTCTGCAAAATGTGTTACAAAGCGGCTTTAAAGGTCAATTGATGTAGTTTAAATTCATTTTATGGAAAAAATATTAGGGCAGACCTTGTAATAATTGAATTTGGATATTTCATTCAGTCTCTTTGTAACAGATACAAGGTATTAAAGTTCCCACTGTGATTGTGTGTGATACTGAAATAAGAAGGCACTAAATGGTTTCTTCCTATCTTGATGATGAATGGCTGCTCCTAAATGCCCCTATATAATGTGTGTATGTGTGTCTGTGTGAGTGACACATATGTCACTTGCGCAGACACACATACACATATGTATATGCATACACATAAGTGTATGTATGTACGTGTAAAGCACGCCGGCACCGGACTCTAGAGCAGTGGAGAGGCATTCTCTGGAGTGACAAATCATGCTTCATCATCTGGCAATCTGGTGGACGAGTCTGGGTTTGCCAGGTGAACGGTACTTGTCTGAATGCATAGTGTAAAGTTTGGCAGAAGGGAAATTATGATGTGGGGTTGTTTTTCAGGAGCTGGTCTTGGTCCCTTAGTTCCAGTGAAAAGAACAAGAAAAGACAATTTGGACAATTCCATGCGCCTAACATTGTGGGACCAGTTTGGAGCTGACCCCCTTCCTCTTCTAACATGACTGTGCACCAGTGTACAAAGCAAGGTCCATAAAGACATGGAGGACAGAGTCTGGTGTGGAGGAACTTCACTGGTATGCACAGAGTCCTGCCCCTAACACGAGAGAACATCTTCGGAATGAATTAGAGCGGACACCGAGAACCAAGCCTTCTCGTCCAACATCAGTGTGAACTCACAAACATGCTTCTGGATGAATCCTAAACATTGTGGACAGCCTTCCCAGATGAGTTGAAGCTGTTCTACCTGCAAAGGGTGAACCGACGTCATAATGAAGCCTATCGATTAGGAATGGGATGTCACTAAAGATCATATGCGAGTCAAGGCAGGTGAGCGAATACTTTTGGCAATATAGTGTATAATAATAATAATAATAATAATAATAAAAAAAATAATAATAAAAAGTAATTTAAATAATGTATATATATATGAATTATTCACAATACAGCAATGCAATAATTATTGCTTTATTACATGGGTCAGAAACTCTACGAGCTCAGTTATTATATCCATCTGTCTCGAGTCTCTTTTTGCCAGACATAAGAATCTCATTGACCTTCTTCTTCACATTAAGTAAAAACAGTCTTATTGCGTTCTTAATGACACTTTATGTTGGAATACTCCAGATGCAAATGTTTTTACATCTCACATCAAGTTTCCTAATTTTCCTCAGATTATTAATTCATATTAATCGATTGATTACTGCTCCGAATGTGCTGAATCTGTTGATGACTTTAACTCTCCCTTCTGTTCCAGGTGAAATGATGTCACCTAGCATGTGATTACTGCCAGAGCGACGATCAAAGTCGTTCTTTGATTTTCCGCTTGACTTTAAATGGAAAGATCTTTTCAGGACCAGAGTTTGGCAGCACTCATGTTGTTACTCCCTGTGCGGCTGATGATGGCAAACACAGGAAAGCTGTTCACTTCTTTGCCAAGAGGCGGAAAGTTTTTCTCAGCTGTGTCACAGTGCTGGAGACAAATAGAGGGGATTTTGCTATCTTATCTTTTTTTTTTTTCTTTTTTTTCTGTGAAGCAAAACCAGTGGTGCTTTAATAGCCTTTATCCTAATACACACTCGTTACTTGAAATCTTAAAAATGTTGTACATGTTTTTGTGCCTTTAACCTTTAAAACCTTAAATTAACTTCAGATCCAAACTATTTGTTATTAAAAGTGTATATTCAACATTAAGTGTATATTCAACATTTTTTTCTTTTAATCCTCGTTTACCCTGTTCTATTAAAGTTAGAACTTGAATTTTAAAAGAAAATAAGATATAAAATAAGATATAAATACAAAATTGATATGTAAAATATACAATATACAACTAAAAACAACTATAAATATATATAATATACAATATACAACTATCATTATAATATAGAATATACAAGTATGTAAGTTAAGTACGGTCTATCAGTGGCAGGCCATGCATTTTAGTAATGCTCCGTCTTAATAAATCCACCTGGCAATCATTTTAAGGCTATTAAAAACATCTTATTGTACAGAAATATATAAATATAAAGAGCTGTTGAAATGCAGATAGATAACTTGTGTAGCCACAAGTAAAATCAAACGCAGGCAGAATATGAAAACTATATTTACATAGGGATTCGAACCTGTATCCCCAGTGCTGAGAGGCAAACGTGCTAACCACTATGCCAATGTCCCACATGATGCTTAAATGTGATTGGTTTAAATGATTTAAGAAGAAAACACACGTCTGGAAGTGATGCAACCAGGCAAGAGCATTTGGAATTATTTAATTTATGGACAAAATATAATTAACATCAGTCTGTGATTTAGATATCTTTTATGCCTGCAGAGAAGGCTTTAAAGACTCTAATGGCCTACCACTGAAGTCCATACAGGTATCTGGTTTTGCAATAAGAATTCAGACTTTAGCAAATGACTTTTCTAGTATTGCTTTACCTGGGTAAACCAAGTTCTAAAAGTTCTATAAAGTAATGGTCTAAGTATAGTATTTTTAGAGTGTCCTTACAATAACCTCACCAAATGCCATTAGTTTGAATTGTGAGCTGAGCATTGTTATCCATCATTCATGCCTGACCTGCTCTTTTCCCTAAATAGTCACAATTTTCCAGTAAAGTATTGCAATGGTTTGTAAAGGCCCAAAATTAAAAAAAATATAATAATAGCAAGGCACAGATTCCATCCAAGCACTAAGCTGCAATCAGGTCCATTATTATCTTGTGTTGATAAGGATCACACTCAATGAGGAAGGATTCTTTAAAAAAGTTGACCTTTATTTTGAGAAACAGTTAAATAATACATTGATACCTTCAAAAATAGCACTGCCCTTTTAGACAATAAATTATTCAAAACGTCATAGCAAAATAATCATTCGACTCTGGTTTACCTCAACACAGACTCTACACACGACAGACAGTAGGTCCCGGACTGTGGATTATCAAATTAATCCAAAAAATACAAAAAAAACAAACCACACAGCTACCTCGTTCCTCATTATTTACACCAGTTCAACTGCTTAAGATTGGACTCGTGTTGATTCATGGATTCATGTTTTCAAGTGGATTCATGGATTCATGTTTTCTAATATTTCCCTTCTTCTGAAAGGATGGTTTGAAACCCTGCGTGTATGCTGATTAATCACCTGAGCTTTTGGTCCGTGGGACTCGTGTTATAAGTTCAAATCAAAAGAGATACAACTTCTTCAGCTTCATACCATAATACCAACTGATGACCAATTGCTGATGTAACCCCCCTTATAGTAACTATGCAACAACTCTCTGGTGGTAAATAAAAATGTAAATTAAATAATTCCCTGCCCAAATTTCATACCCCAAGCTTGCATTATTCAACACACCAAACTGGAAGAGTACTTAATATATTATTGTGCTTAGCTAGAGGAGCTGCACTGTACTCCTTATATTCCTCCACACCTTAAAGCGAATATACAGTACCAGTCCAAAATTTGGACACATCCCATTTTTGCTCCACCTAAAATGTGTAAAGAAGATGTTCTACAATTCCATACTGTAGTCCATATAGAGTACATACTGTGTACATCTCCTTTACTCTGTTCTTTGATGGTCAGGACCTCAACAGTAGCACTACAGCGCAGGTATTATTGGTTGATGCATTATTCCTATCCCAGCAGTGAACTGACCATAAACAATCCTGCACCCAAATGATACCTGTTCTGTGATGGTCTTGAACAATAGAGAACAGAGAACCAACTAACATAAACTAGGAAAACAGGACTACAGTCTATAAGTGTAAACCTACAAAGTCCATCTATATGGCAAGAGGAGGGATTGACTGGTACTGTACTCTATGATATGCACCTCCTTGAAAACTTTACTCCACATAATAACATTATAGACTGTGATTGGCCCACTTGGTAGCACCACATTTTTTCATTTTCTTTCTTCTCCTTTTTGCTTTCAGAACATTATGAATTTAACAGGTGGCAGTAAATAGCACACTGTCCAGTATACACTGTGGTATATTAATAAGACAGATATATATTTTGGAGTTTGGCATTTGGCATGTTCAAATACTACACATACTACAGAGGTTTTTACATCTTTTGGGTTCAATTAGTACACAGCCATAGACCAAATAAAAAAGAAGATGATGGATAAAAGTCCATAAATCTGTGATTTGTATGACCAACATGACGCAGACACACCATCCCACAGTGTAGTCCACGTAGAATCACAGAAGTATAGATCACCTCGTGTCCGACTCCCTTATTAGATAGTGGAGGGTTTATTTGTAAGATTTTTACATTAGCCTACCCAACGAACAGCCACACGGCACAGCGGGAACTCCCAGTGGTAATGGGTTACACATCAGTCCACATTTACAATTAAGTACCATTACAAAAGATACAAAAAACAAGATTTTGAAAATTTGGTGCCTTCTGTTTCTGTTTATGATCATTTTTCACAATGTCAAGTTTACAGAATGTACATTCACAGCAGCACTCATGGCAGTGGGTTGCGAGATGTCAAATCTAGTTCAGGGTGAAATAATCCCCAGCATAGTAGCAGTACTTCATCAAACAGTCTTTGTACCTGTAGTGTGTAGGGTTCCAGAAAAGGTCCCTTAAAATCGGGTCTCAGACGTCCCTCTTTTCAGAGTGCTGCTCATAAACTCGTCATGTTCAAAACTTAGATTGTTATGTGATCTGGAGATCATGAGCAGTTTCTCCTTTTTGGTGTAATCACGCTTAACTGCGATTGGTGGTACCAGAAGCCTGTCCATTGGGTCCTCTTTGTTCTCCAATTTGGTGTAGCCTTTGCTGTTGCTGCGATCCAGCCTAGGCCAGCTGGGATGCTTTCGCTGTTCCGGCTGTACAGTCAACATAGTAGGAGCTCGTTCCAGATCCAGGGACTTCGAATGAGCTGAGAGCATGTGAAGGGAATTATTAGATCCAAAGTCTCTCCGGGCTGCTCCTGGAGACAGGAATCGACCGCTGCTGGACCCAGGAGACAGGGAGGATTGTGAAGCGGTGGATATGGATGCTCGGGATTCTGTCGTGGAATTGCTCCGGAGGAGAGTACAGGGTGGTTTAAAGGCTTTAGAGATATCTGGGACTGGCACAGTCAAAGATTCCATGGTTGGAGGTCCCGATAGGTCTCGCAGCTGCTCAGATTCTTCAGTTATGTGGTCGATATCCGGTTCATCGATGACGCAGTTGTTAAGTTTGATAACAGGCAGTGTGAAGGCGCTAATGGAGGACGAGACAATGGAGCGTGTTTGACATTTCTTAAGGCCGATATGTTTGTCCTCCCAGTGACGGATACCCTCTGGCTGGAAACCAAAGATAGATCCAGACCGTTCCCTGTATCCAGCCGAAAGCAGCCCTCCTTCATTCATCAGTCCTTCCTCATCCTCGGCTGAGCTGGTCCTCCGAGACAGCCGCACATCGCCTCCCAAACCTGAAAAGGTCAGCAGTGTGTTGGCAGCCAGTCGTGAGGTGTACTGACTGTCCTGACTGTAGGAGCGGATCTCCCGATCGCCATAGGAACCCATGTAGGCCCCGTTCATACACTTCTGCTCCTGAATCCTCAGGCTGTGGATGTCAATTACAGTCGAGTACATGTCCCTCATGTGAATGACCTTGGTCTCGCGGTCTCTGTTCTCATGCAAGATAGCATTAGCACAGATGAAGATAAATATCCCGATGCCCATCGTAAACGGTCCGAGCATCTTCATTTTCTCCGAGTGCAAGTGTTGCTCCAAGAACTGCGCCATCCTCCCAATCTGGTCCTGAGCCACCTGAGTACTGTTGCTAAACTCCTTGCTGTCCAGTGTCCTCTGCTGGTCTTTGTGAGGCCAGTACCCCAACACAGCCATGGCAACACCCACCATGAGAATCAAAATTCCAAGAACGAGGAAGAAGCCAGATGCAGAATACAGACGGATTTTTCCGCGCACCACAACAATATCAGTGCGGGGTTTCCTCTTTGGACGCTTCTTCTCTGAAGTAGGGTCCGGGCTCTGGATGGGCAAATGATGCTGGGAGCGAGATGAGTCTTGTCGTTTTAAGGCTGCAAGGCCCGTGATGACACCCCCGGTTGCAATCATAGCTCAGACAGCAGACAATCCTGAAAAACAAATGGAATACGTTAAATGAAAGTGTGCATGAGGTCCCCTTTGTTATTAAGGTCTTTGGGTTTAAACAGTACTACCAATGCCGTGGGTGGCGATGTTAAGCTCTGAGAAACACCTCCATCCAAGTAGTACTTACACTGTCAATTAGACACCATATTATACCCCTTAATTATCCCAAGGGCTTTAATGTGACTGTTATTATTAAAACACAAATCACAACAATTTAGCATATTGCTTTTGCTGCCTTTATTGTGGAAGAGCGTGTCTTCAGTAGCTTAGTAATTACATGCTGTGTTACAGCAACAGGAAACAATGTGAATACCCACACAAATATAGATTCATCAAGACAAGTCTGGCTCTTTTTATGGTGAAAATAACACTGCCCTGGACAGAAAGCAGCAGAGGATCTGGCAACAGGGACGGATGTGGCAGGCACACAAAGATCAATAAACCAGGGCTGAAATTTACATTTGTATAAATGTATTATCCTGCTTCCAATCTTCAGAAAATCCATCTTCTTTTAATATACAACCACCCTACACCCCATTAGCTGTTTTGGGTTATGTATAAATTACTCTACAGTAGACCAAATGTTTTGCACAATATTAAAAGTATTTGGACACCACGGCCCTAATTAAATCTATGAACCTGCCATGCTGTGCTTTTTTTATTTTTATTTTTTTATTTATTTATTAAATAGGGGGTAGAACAGTGGCTTAGTGATTCGAACGTTCGCCTCTAGGCTTGGGGGTTCCAGGTTTGAATTCCAATCTGGGTGGAGTTACCATGTTCTCCCACAGTCCACAAAACATGAATTCAAGGTAAATTGGATGCTCTAAATTGCCTCTATATAGTGTGTGTATGTCTGCCCAGCGATCAATTGGTGACCTGTCCTGGGTGTATCTGCTCAGCCCCTGAAACTTTCTCCTCTGGATGGGCATGGAGAACCCCCTGCGACCCTAGTAGAGGACAAAGTAAAGAGTTTCTAGGTCAGAAATTGCCAGAGACACCCACCAGCTAAAACCACAGACTGGATTTTCCGTTCACTTTTTATCACTGTTTAAAAATTGCATTCCTCATCCTCACTCTAACTATACCCTATTACCTGGCCACGGCCACTTTTTTACCTTGTGTGTTGTATCGCTTTAATGTACGTATGCACTGTGTCTCCTCTGGCCACGCTGAAATCACACTAGCATTTCTTTAGAAAATGCACCTCTCTAGTTGATTGATGAAACCACAATGGCAACAAAACTAAACTGGTACGATCATTTAAGACCGAATTAGGAGGGCAGGCTATACCACCCCACCACAGCCCAATGATAAAGGTCCTCCATCTGCATGAACCTTGAGCAGCAGAGACTCTTATATAATCATCGTGCCAGTTAAAAGCTTAAGGCTCTGTTTTATGAGCTGGCAATGACAGAGCACATAAATCCACAGAGAAATGGTCCTGAAAAATACATAAACACCGATGCCTGGCCAACTACATCCCACAGAGTCATTCTAATAGCTCCTGCCTGTTATCCAGCCTTTCAGCAATGATACAGAATCGTCTCACAATACAATATTAATGGCTGAAATGTCCCGCAGCCCTCTTTCAACATGTTGCCAGGTCTAGTACCTAATTGGAAAGTGTACCAGGCTTTTCATTACAGTGAACCAGGTTTTTAGGCGATGAAACTGGTTTAATCCCAGCACTTCCTTCTGGTGTAAGACCAGAGATAAAGTTCACTTTGGTACAAGTTTTTCTTTAGGCTTAAAAAAAAAAAAAACAGGCTTTATTCATAGGCTAAATAAAGAGGACAAGTTATACCGAACAGTGATAAAAAAAACAAAGATAAACACACAAAAATAATCCTCATTCTTAATCATAACGATTATACAATAAAGCTTTACACTAAAAAACAGAATGTTTAAATAAAAACACAAGCTTTGCTTCACACAATTCAACAAAAGACTTTAGTAAAAAAAACAAAAAAACGAGATATTTCTTTCTAAACAATAACAAAGCTTTAAACATATAAGGCAACAAACAAGACAAGAAAGCACTAAACGCTAAATAATAAACACAGACTTTGCTCTGAATAAAAACAACATTGAACAAAACCAAAAACGATTGTTTTTCTTTAGGGCTACGATTTTGTTTCTATTTTAGAGCAAAACATTTTTGATTGTTTAAAAAGTAAAATAAAAAAAAACATGTTTAAACTAAAGTTTTATGTTTTTTTTGCCTTGTTTTGATTCAGAGCAAAGCCATTGTTTATTAAGAGTTTAGGGCTTTTGCATTTTGTTTGTTGCCTTTGTTTAAAGTTCTTGTTTATTGTTTAGAATGAAGTTTCTTGTTTTTTAAGTGCAAATTTGTTTGGTATATTTTTACAAGATTTTTGTTGTTTTATTTGGAGCAAAGCTTTAGTTTGCATTTGAATTTCCTGTTTTTATTTAGAGTAATGCCTGTGCTTATTTGGATTTTAGGGCTTTCTTTGGATTTTAACGCTCCTCTTTATTGTTCAGAATAGTTTCTTTTTTTTGTGTCTTGTAAGTGTAAAGGTTTTGTTTGCTTTGCTTTTTAAAGTATTTTTGTCATATTGTTTAGAACATTTCTTTTAAGCGTAAAAGTTTTGTTTTGCTTATTTTTTACTAAAATATTTAGATGTTTTTTGAAGCAAAGCTTTTGTTTTCGTTTGAAGTTCTTGTTTTTATTTCACATAATGCATGTGTTTGTTTAGAATTTAGGGATTTTATGTTCTGTTTATTGCCTTATTGGTTTTTGGTTATCTTGTTTATTGTTTACAGCTAATTTTCTTATTTGTTTTTAAGCTTGAAGGTGTTTGCATTTTTTTTTTAAGTAGTCTTGTTTGTCGTAATATGAATGTCTTGTTTTTGTCTTGAGTAAAGTTTTGTAGTTCATTGTTTGTTTATTGTTGTTTGAGTAAATACATTGTGTTTTCTTTGGTTCACAGGTATTTTTGTTAAAAACGTGTATATATATATATATATATATATATATATATATATATATATATATATATATATATATATATATATATATATATATATATATATATATATATATAAACAATTTGGTAAAAGTGTCTCTTGTAAAGTTCTGATGTAATGACATGATGCTTTTTCCATTGTGTTGCTTCAGAGTAGAAGCCAGGTTCTCTGGTGGCTTCTGGGACGAGATGGATGACCTCAGTATTCATCGGTTAAGCTGCCTTTTTCCGGTGTCTTTTCCTATATTATCCATAACTCTATATTAAATAACAAGAAGAAATAAGTCTTGTTTTGTGATCCGTATTGATTACCCTCTCATTAGAGAGTAAATCAGCACTGGCAACCCAGTCATGCTAGAAACAACCACGATGGAATGCTTCTGCATCACCAAGGCAACAGCACAAGTTTGCGCGGGAGCGCGTGGGTGCGCGACCCGATTGTAACCGTAGTGTAAGCTCATGTGCAGTGAAAAATAATGATGTCCTTTTGTGCTCCAGAGTTCTGGTGTTAATAAGTACAGCCATGGTGAAGGAGCGACTCTGATGTATGTGAGAATTAATGGCAGTGACGTTCCTCTCAGAGACAATGCAGAACACCCTGCCAAAGATCATAATACAGAATCTCAGTTTATAGTCAAAAGCTGGCGTTTTCCACGCTAATCAAAAACAGGATCAGCTGTATGTGATTAACCTATTTAGCAACAGAGGCAGACAGACTCTGGGTAAGTATTCACCATGCAACTCAGCATAATTTCGTTTTGGGAATTCGGCAATGCATATTTAATGGCTGGTGTTTATTTATGCAAACCTCGAATCTGTTATTTGGGGGTGTGCTTATTCGAAATGCTCAATCACAGAAATGTTTTAAGCATTTTTAAATGCTCCAGGGTTAATTAAAATTTTCCAGCAGCACCATCTCAAACTTGCATCTGCACATTTTCTAACCATTTACATCTGCATTAACTCTCCAGAGAAGTGCAAAGGAAAGTCTTTAACACTGAAGGAGCTGAGAATGATCATTCTCAGAATGCTGTTTTAAGAGTGTTTTTGTATCTCCAACTTCGGGGTGGGTACACTCCTAGCATAACAGGAACCAAGAGTGATGTAAGCATAATGTGATTCATGTAGACATCAGACTACAGACACATAACGTCTTTGCAAAGTTGGAAAAAACTATGCAATAGAGGAAATAGAACACCATTTTGTCACAGCTAAGCTAAATATAAATGTTTTTAATAGTAGTTGCAATATCAGGCATCCTTTGAAAAGCAATGAGAATTTGGATTAATTCACTTTATTTATGTAGCAAATAAAACCAATGTGGTCATCAATCGTAACAAGCAAAATATAAAAAATATTGTTTTAAAAACCACCCCTTTATCATGTTAAATTACTTTATCCTAAATTAATTCTGCTTGTAAAATGGTTGCAACCATTTAGTTGAAAATGGGAAATTTATCCATTCATTCATTCATTTATTCATTATCTCCCGCTTTATCCTCTATTAGGGTCACGGTGGTGTTCCCCATGTCCATCCAGGGGAGAACATTTCGGGAGCTGGGCAGATCCAATCCATCGCTGGGCACACACTTACTCACACAGACACACTCTATATGGGGCAATTTGGAGAACTCAATTGACTTGATCCATGTTTTTGGACTGTGGGAGGAAACCGTGGACACGCGGACACGGGGAGAACATGGAAACTCCCCCCAGATGGGGATTCGAACCGGGAATTCCTAGAGCTGAGAGGCGAACATGCTAACCACTAAGCCACCGTGCCGCCCCAATTTAGCCATAGAAAAAAAAAATTAATTACCACTAATTAATTGGTAATTTTTTTAATTCATGTGTTGTCATTGACAATTAACAGTTGTGTAAAGTTTCATCTTAAGGGACATATGTGAAATAGCATTTACAAACTTTTTACCAGACACACACAAACATGAAGCTAATATAGGGGTGGAAATAAAAAAAAAGAAAAGTTTAAAGCTGAAATGATGTCACTATAATGACTGTTGGCTGGTTTGTGTCCCATCAGCGTATTTACTGAGAGTAAACTAGAAGAAAACCAAGCGGGTGATTGATTCTTTTTAAAAAAAATTGCCTACATTATTACATGAGGTCATTTTGAAGAGCTGTTATCCAAAGCAACTTACAAGTATCACATCTTGATGTTTGGGGTCAGAACACAGGGTCAGTCATGATACGATTTGTCCATTCAATCTGCAGTCTATAAAATACATCTACCCTATACCACATGTACATCTAAAGTCAGAAACAGTGACTCATGTTTTGTTATAGGATTTACCGAAGTCATCCTCAAACCCTTCAATAGTGCTGACATGATGCTGCTGCCTACAGGATGCTGGCGGCCGGATACTTCTTGTCGGTGTTTTATTTTTAACCAGCAGTCAGTGAGGTGTTTCCAGCAGCACTAACACCCCACCACCATATCCATGTTATCACAGTGCTTAATATGTTTCATAACCATAAATACCTAATGTGTGGTGGTCCTGTGAAAGTTTCTGATTATGAAAACAGAGTATGTATTATATTAGAGGTAAATATAAAACTATATGATAAATGAAAATAGGTGTCTAGTCCATGTGGGCTTCCTTCAGTTTCCTCCCGCTGTCCAAAAACATGGATTCAAGGTCAGTAGGATGCTCCTAATTGCATATATATATATATATATGTATATATATATATATATATATATATATATATATATATATATATATATATATATATGGGATTCAAACCTAGAGAGAGAGAGAGAGATGCAGGCACCCTGTTCTTGGTGTATCAAAGGAAATACTCCCTCCTGCGACCCTGGTATGTTATTAAGTGAAAATAATGTATGGATGGTTAATTAAAGTTGATAAATAGATGTCCCAGTGAGTGTATATTTGGACAGATTTGTAACATTTAATTGCACTGTAAGGTGATGGGTACTTCGGATTCCTCTCACATTCTAAAGTACATTGGGTACATTGTATTATTTGTAAACTACGTTTGAGGAAAGTTCAGAGAAAGATCCGAATCATTGTAAGATTGAGTGGATAAAACACACACACACACACACACACACACACACAATGGACTGTAAAACATTATAAGCTGTGATTAACTAGCGCAGCAAAGTGAAAAACCCGTAACACAGAAATAAGCCTGAGAATTTTTGGCTGGCACATCATTCATGACATCAATCCACTGTGCATGCACATCTGCAGCATTCAGTTTTCGTCACTCGCAAGCTGCGTGTGTGATGGAGCGGAATGTATAATCACAACGTGCTGACAGGCTGAAGTGTGATCATGAAGACTTTCTTTCCTATGGCGAACTGCTCTGTGCTTTAGCGCATGGCTGCAGTTGAGGGTTGAGTGACCACGGCATAAACGTGAAACAGAAACCGCACTGAAACTACAAACAGTTAAATGGATTGTACGCTCTGCATGAGAGAATCAAAAAATTCAGGCTGTCCCGTCCAGAGGTCCATGCTATTTAATATATACTGTAATATCATTAACATTATTTCATTACCAATTTCATTACCATCAAGTTGCTTAAGATTTTTAGCATAAAATAAGTTGGTACAGGCGCAACACTGAAGCATCAGCACATCTATTCCCCACCGCACTTTACAGTAGTGCTGGTTGCTCTTAACATCTGAAATCAACATACTGTCATTGATTTTTTTTGTTATTCGGTTTTGTTTCAAGGGCGGCATGGTGGGTTAGTGGTGGCTCCAGGTTTGAATCCCAAGCTGGGTGGAGTTTCCATGTACTCCTCGTGTCCATGTGGTTTCCGGGTTCTCAGGTTTCCTTCCACAGTCCAAAAACATGGATTCAAGGTAAACTGGCTGCTCTAAATTGGATGCTGAAATTACCACTTTGTAGAGTGTGTTTGTGTCTGTGTGAGTGAGTGTGTGCCCAGCGATGGATTGGCGCCCTGTCCTGGGTGTATCTGCCCAGTGCCCGAAACGTTCTCCCCTAGATGGGCATGGGGAACCCCATCGCGACCCTAATAGAGGATAAAGCGGAACATAATGGATAGATATATATGATTCCTATGGATAGGAACCTTAAACTCATAGCAGGTTTTCATCATCTGGACCGAGTATCTACATTCTACATGACTTGTTCATATTCAGCGATTTTTAGCTGGAAGTTTTATGACACCCTGAAACTTCAGCGGCATGCAGTTTTCCCCCTTCCCCTTCTCCCGCTCTCTGTGTTTCCAACTGGCTGCTCCAATTTGACGAGCTTTCATAGAGTCAACATCAAAGACATAGAAACACCCACTCTCATTTCCCAGTCTGCATCTCTGTAAACCCGTATGCGAGTGCAAGATAGCGAGTGAGCTTGTGATTGTGCGTGGGTGCAAGTTATGGAGAGTTCTGAGGTCCATTTGTTTGTGTCAATATCCGCCAACACACTGTCCTCTTGTTAGGGACGCCTTAAAAAAAACAACGGGGACTCCTGAATGCTGGCTGTTGCAGCTTGAAGCTTAATGCTTTATTGTTAAATCCTGATCAGTTATCAAATGGTGGATGTTTTACCAAAAAAGTATAAAATATGAGAGTGTAAAATATTTATCTTTAATGATACTGCCAATGTGTTGTTGGTCTTATACCACAGACACAGTATTTACTTCTATTACATAAAAGATGAATTCTGATTGGTTCAAATGTACAGTTTGATATTCCTGAGATGGAGAAGACCCTTAACCTTCAAGATCATCTCATTATTTTCTGCATATTTATCTTCAAGGGTCGCGTGCAGGGGGAGGGGGGTCGTTTTCGGGTGCTGGACAGCATTACGCGGACGAGGCACCAATCCATCACTGGGCTTACACTCACACACACTATATGAAATATAGAGAGAGGCAATTTACAGCAGCCATTTCATCTTGAATCAATGTTTTGGATTCAAGGTGAAAAGGGGGGGGGGAAGGTGACTGTGGGAGGAAACTGGAGAACTCGAAGAAAACCCATGTGGACACGGGAAGAACATGGACACTTCACCCAGATTGAGATTCTAACCTGTATTCCCAGCACTGTGTGGTGGATGTGTTAACCAATAATTTCTCTGATCTAATTATCTTATTCTTTATACTCTATACTCTATGGGCTGGGGGTACTTCGGGTGGCGGACAGATACACCCAGGACAGGGCACCAAACCATCACTTGGCACACTCACACACACTCACGTGTATATATATATATATATATATATATATATATATATATATATATATATATATATATATATATATATAGCTGCGCTCAGATTCAATGCTATTTAATTTATACAATACGGAGTGCAGTGGATAACTTGCATCCAAATAAACAGGATGAAGATCTTTAGATGAGAGTGCCCAGCATAACAGCCTAGACATAACAGACCTTCGACTCCTCATCATTAAATGAAACACAAAGTCGTAGATCTTGGTTGTTGTACCTGCAGGTTATTCCAGGTGTGTTAACTCTCTCTCTCTCTCTCTGTATTTATTGTACCCGCTGCATCCTGTATCAGTATGACATCATCTTTATTATTGTGGAGGCTCAGTTATGCTAAGAATGACTGTTTTGACATTTCTCATTCAATTCTATCTTTTCAGTGAGGAGCATATAGCAGCTGGATGAACTCTACAGATAAAAGAGATGCTCAGCTAAGTCTGTGATAGGTCACTGTAAAGGAAATGGGTAATCTACGCAGGAATTGGTGAGTTTGTTTTGATTGACATGCAACTAATTTGTGATAGATATAAAAAAAAAGCATGCAGTTTTAACAAAGAGATTAAAGACATACATATCTCCATCTATATCTCATCTCAGTCATGGGGGGTGTTCCCCATGCCCAATCAGGGGAGAGTATTTCAGGTGCTGGGCAAATACACCCAGGGCAGAGTGCCAATCTGACTGGGCACACACTCAATCACACAGAGACACATACTATATAGGGGCAATTAAGATAAGGACAATTTAGAGCAAACAATTTACCTTGATTCCATGTTTTTGGACTGTGCGAGGAAACCCATGTGGACACGGGAAGAACATGGAAACTCCACCATGGGCTCGGGTTTTGAAGCACTGATAGTCGAACGTCCTAACCACTAAGCCGCCTGTCCTCTGCCATCCCTTTTATTTCTATACTTCAGGCAGCTTGACCTGATTCTCTCATTCAGTCATTCTAACAGTTTCAGTATGAGAAGCTGCACAGAATAAACTAATTCACACAGGTGATTCACACAGGTGCTAATTCACGAAACCAGCCTTGTGAAATGAAGGTCCCTGGTTCGATTTCCATTTCCAACATACATTTACTATGGCTGAAGTGCCCTTGAGCAAAGCACCAAACCCCAATTTCTCCCCAGACGCTGTATACAGGGTTCATGCGTTCACTTCACTTAGTGTGTGTGTGTGTGTGTGTGTGTGTGTGTGTGTCACTGCAAGGAAGGGTTAAAGGTGGAGGACAAATTTCTGTATGTGAGAACAGTAGACATAATTGATCACTTTACCTTTAACTTTACTTCATGCACTGAACTTAAAATGATAAGGAAACCTTGTTTTGGATTAAATCTTGATAACAGTTTCTTGTGCAGCTTGTTTTGAACAAACGAGTCAGTTAAACACAAACCTTTATCAGTCTAAACCATCTGTTTAATTACCTCTAAAGTTGCTGTTAGGTGTTAACAACTGTTTTGATATTCAATCATATTTTTCTGGAGCTGAGCCCTGTGTTCGTTCTTCCTCACATAGAGCACTTGTTGTGCACACTGTAGAATCTTTGTTAGTTTGTTCAGGTTTTACTGACAGAATCTTCCAAAAATCCTATATTTCCCTGTTTTGTTACATGTTGCAATTAAGGTTACCTCTAAAAAACACGTTTTAAAGTAAAGAATATTATAGCATGCTGTTTTTAACTGATTCTAACCTCAACATGATCTTGCACACATGAGACAAAATAATCCATTTATCAGCAAGCCTCCCAAAAATAATAATTTAAAGACTGTTTTGTTTTTTTAATTAAAGAAGTTCAAGGGGCGACAAGGTGGCTTAGTGGTTAGCACGTTCTCCTCTCAGCGCTAGGGATTCCCGGTTTGAATCCCAATCTGGGTGGAGTTTTCATGTTCTCCCCGTGTCCGCGTGGGTTTCCTCCGGGTTCTCCGGTTTCCTCCCACAGTCCAAAAACATGGATCAAGGTCAATTGAATTCTCCAAATTGCTCCATAGAGAGTGTGTGTGTGAGTGAGTGTGCCCAGTGACAGACTGGGGTCCTGTTCTGGGTGTATCTCCCCAGCGCCTGAAACGTTCTCCCCTGGATGGACATGGGGCGACCCTAGAACAGGATTAAGCTGAAGATAATAGATGGATGGATGAAAGAAGTTCAACAACACGAGTGAAGCGTGCTTCTCGTGTACGTCTGTTGTAGTTAGTGATTCGAACATAGGAAGGTCGCTCGATTGCTTGATGAGCAGGTTCTCACCTTTATGCGCACAGAGAGCCATGGGAGAACGCGCGCCTAACAGCCATCACGCTTCCAACCCGCTTCATCCCGCGCGAAGCAGCCTCGTGGTCGGAAAGCCCGAAACTCCAGAAGTGCGTCCGGCACGCGTGGCCATCTCCAAAAGCGCGCACAGCACACGGCTGCCCGGCATGGCGCGCGCATCACGGGCTCCACGCGCAGCGAGCGTGCTCGCGGGTCCCCTCTGGGTCCACTCTAGTTTCCCTCTGGTTCCCACTCTGGTTCCCACTCTGGTTCCCCTCTGGTTCCCCGGTGCCGTTGCGCCGTACCCACAGCCCCCCTGGTTTAGTCCGGTCAGCCTCGGGTTCTCCAGGCGCGCGAGGACAGAACGATCCGCGCGCTGGGAAAGATGGGACAGACGGAGCGCGTGCGTCACGGTGCCGACCGACGTTCTAGCAGCTGAACGCGCGCAGTTGTCCTGGAGACGCCGCGCTGCGCGTATGATGATGCGCAAAAGGCGAGTCTAAGCGCACAGAAGGCGGAGACGCGGGTTGCCAGATTGATGGATTCAAAAACGATTGGTGTAGCGGCAGTGATTGGCAGTGATTACATTGGCAGTGATTACGAATTACACACACACACTATCCATCCATCCATTACCCCATGCACATCCAGGGGAGAACGTCTCGGGCGCTGGGCAGATACACCCAGGGCAGGGTGCCAATCTATCGCCGGGCACACGCTCACTCACACAGACACACACAACACACTCTATACGGGGCAATTTGGAGAATTGAGGTGACTTGATCCATGTTTTTGGACTGTGGGAGGAAACCGGAGGACCCGGAGGAAACCCACGCGGACACGGGGAGAACATGGAAACTCCACCTAGATTGGGATTTGAACTGGGAATCCCTAGTGCTGAGAGGAGAACATGCTGACCACTAAGCCACCGTGCTGCTACAGACACTACATAGGGGCAATTTAGATTCACATTAAATCCATGTTTTTGGATTCCTGGAAAAATAAACCCACACAGACACATGGAGAACATGGAAACTTCATCCAAATCGGGAGTCGAACCTGCATCCCTCCTAGTGCTGAGGGGCCAGACACGCTAACCATTACACCTTCATGCCGACCAGGAGCTGATCTGTTTGTTGCAGTATGAGTGTAATAGCATGCAATATAGATTTTTAGAACGGACGGCATGGTGGCTTAGTGGTCAGCATGTTCTCCTCTCAGCACTAGGGATTCCCGGTTCGAATCCCCATCTGGGTGGAGTTTCCATGTTCTCCCCGTGTCTGCGTGGATTTCCTCTGGGCTCTCCAGTTTCCTCCCATAGTCCAAAAACATGGCTTAAGGTCAATTGAATTCTCCAAATTGCCCCATATAGAGTGTGTTTGTGTGAGTAAGTGAGTGCCCAGTGATACATTGGCGCCCTGTCCTGGGTGTATCTGCCCAGCGCCTGAAACATTCTACATTTATATTTACATTTAGTAATTTAGCATATGCTTTTATTCAAAGCGACATACAAAGAGAACACCACAAGTCAGTAGTTATGAAGAAAACCTGATCGTTATCAAACCCTTTTTTACCCTTTTTTTTTTTTAAATAACAGGTATTTGTTAAAAAGATGTGTCTTCAGTAGCTTCTTAAAAATGTCAAGTGACTCTGACTTACGGACAGAGTTGGGAAGATCGTTCCACCATTTTGCAGTGGTGTACGCCACGGAGTGAGAATTAGCTCCTCGGTGAGGTGGAATCACCTCTGGATGGGCATTCTCCTCTGGATGGGCATGGGGAACCCCCTGCGACCCTAGTAGAGGATAAAGTGGAAGATAATGGATGGATTGATGGATATATTTTTAGATTAAATACTAATTTCTGTTCTGCTTTTGTTCTGGTTTTCATGATCATCTAGTTTTCCACACTGGTCTATGGTAGGGTTTTTGTTTTTGTCATGCCACGGGCTCTAAATTAGGGAAGATCTACAGTTCCTTGGTTTTAATGAGAAGCTTTTCTTAGGAGCCAAAACAGGAAAAGGGGAGGTTGGTATGCAAATGCAGAGCAGCTGTGAATGGCCTTTATATCAACAAGAGAGTGAAATCTCCTTATCCAAAAGATTACAGATGTCTGGAGAAGTCGCTTTTCCTTGTTTGGGCACCGATTCTGTATCCAGAGCTTTAAAAAAGTCCAGCGCATTCAAACAGGCTTCGCATCTCCCATACCTGCATCCATCAATTCTCAAGAGGACGTAAACATCGGAGTTTTCTATTATATTATACAAAGCTTTTCTTTTCTATCTGATTTAGACTGACTGACTGCTTAATTCTGGTGAATTAACTGTTTTCCCTCTTTTTTTGCGCTCCTCCCTGAGGACATACAGCTCATGCCAGATTGCGTTTATGTCCTGGATTCCTTTTCCGTTCCTCTTTAGAAAACAATAATTTTTTTTCTTCTTGCTAAACACCCATTGCTTCTTCTGGCATTTAGGTTTGAGGAGAAACTGAAACATACTGTATTTACATAGTGCATTTCCATAATAATGAGATTCCTTCAGTTTTCTCTCCTGATAAGCCCTTTTCTTGCAGATGTTGCTGCTGCTTTGCCTTTTCACTAACCTGCGTAAAGCTTCCTAATTGACAGATTATGATTACTTTAGGAAGGAAAACATACAATCTGAAGTATAACATATGTGGGAGGCTGAACAGAGTGTAATATTATACAAGCATAATTTTATTCCAGTCCTCTGAAACTGTCTGTGGAGAGATCGGTGTGTACTTTATGTTCTCTGCTGTCCTTTCAACAAACCAAAAAAAGACAATTTAACAGTTAATTTAAATATGAGAGATGTTCAAACTGACTGACTGTCTGTACAGATTAATAACTTAGTGATTAATATCGAGAGGGTGGTGCAGTGGCTTGGTAGTTAGCACATTCGCCTGTCAGCACTGAGGATCCAGGTTCAAATCCCAATCTGGGTGGAGTTTCCATGTTCTCCCCATCCTGGATGTATTTGTCCAGCGCCCGAATCATTCCTCCTGGACTGGATGGGGAATGTCCCAGTGATCCTAAAAGAGGATTAAGAGGTTGAGATCTATTCATTCATTTATTCATTATCTTCTTCTTAATCCTTTACTTTCCATGTTCTCTCTTTTATCTGTTTGGGTTTCCTCCGGGTTCTCTGGTTTCCTCCGACAGTCCAAAAACATAGATTTAAGATAAATTGAATGCTCAAAATTGCCCCATATAGTGTGTGTGTGTGTGTGTGTGTGTGTGTGTGTGTGTGTGTGTGTGTGTGTGTGTGTGATTGAGTATGTACCCAGCTATAGATTGGCGTCCTGTCCTGGGTGTATCTGCCCAGCGCCCGAAATATTCTCCCCTGGATTGATGTGGGGAACCCCTCTGCAACCCTATTACAGGATCAAGCAGAAGATAATGAATGAATACATCTTGACCACTTAATCCTCTTCTAGGGTCACTGGGGTGTTTCCCATCCAGTCCAGGGAGGAATGTTTCTGGCGCTGGGCAGATACACCCAGGACTAAAAATATAGAATGAAAATAAAAATATAGAATGAAAAAGGTACGTAGTGGTTAGCACATCATTCTCTTGGCGCTGGGGATCCAGGTTCAAATCCCAATCTGGTTGGAGTTTCCATGTTTTCCTCGTGCCTGTTTGGGTTTCCTCCGAGTTCACCAGTGTCCTCCAACAGTCCAAAAACAATGAATTGGATGCTCTAAATTGCCCCTATATAGTTTGTGTGTGTGTGTGTACAGTGATTGATTGGCGCCCTGTATCTGCCCAGCGCCTGAAACGTTCTCTCCTGGACAGGTATGGTGACCCCCTTACGACTTATATAGGATTAATTGTAGGATAATGTATGAATTTATGACTTGTATTTTCTGCTGTCATTATTTGGGTTCTTTCTGCAATGTCACTTTACTGCACTCACCCTGAATAATTAGTTCCTCTTCCTGGTTGGTGGTAAATTAAATTAATTTGTGTTGGGTCTCAGAGATAATTGTCTTTTTTATCTTTCAACTACCTGAGCCATCCAGCATTACTCTGTATCTCAGCGTTACCTGAAAAGAAAAGAAAAGCCAGTTCTTCGTGAGTTGCTTGGTTCTCCTTTCTCGCTTGCTTTAAAACAGCTGCGCTTGCAGGCCACGCTTGATTGCAAACCAAAAATTCAGGGTTTTTTTTGTTGTCTTTTTTTCAATCCATGAAACGAGGATAGAAAGCCAGCGCACAGTTCCACAAACGTCGACAGATTCTTTGTCAAAAGTACCATAAAAATTCCATTAAAAACCAGCTGTGTGTTGAGTGGTTCTGTGGTATTTTAAGAACAATGATGAAACAAACATGTCAATTTGAGCAAATGATTGCTATTTACAAATAACTAAAAGGCAGGCGACCATGTTTAAGCCTGAATGAACCAAACACTTAAACCAAATAATATTTAATTTACTGCTGCCTATAAAGTCGTATATTCATGCAGTGGCCTCTGGACTTACAACCTTATTTCTTCTTATTTGTATTTTATCAGCTTCACTCACCATGCAGTTCGTAGTCCATCTGTTTATAAACACACTGTGTCGGTTCTCTAATGGTTGGGACCTCCACAAAGCAGCTATTATCTGGGAGGTGGATGATTCTCAGAACTGCTGTTAGAATGATGCAGTTTGTTGTTGTGTTAGGTTGTTTAATCAAACTAGTAGTTCCAGTCTTTAAATCTGATTGGCTGAGCCGTTTGTCCAGCCGTGGCATTATTGACAATAATGCATATCTCTGAGCACATTCATATCAATACGTGATATACATTATATTATATTAAATAAAAATAAAAAAAGATGAGCACTAAGCCTGTTTTTAAATTATATTCTGTAATTTTAGTAATTTCGCCACTGGATTGCATTTTTGATTGTTAGAAAAATCGGTATCCTGTTACGCAGCGATCAGCGTTCACAAAAAAAGGCGCTAGATTACATTGTGAAAGACCAGTTTATTAACAATTTTGTTTTTAATTACCACATTTATAAAGCATTGTTTTAAATATTGTGTTTGGAACCATTTTTTAATTTAATTTATTTAAAGTAATAAGGCACTTGAGGCTGTGTATTATTGTTAATTAATTACAAGTAAGAGCTGTACTCTGCTTTGCTTCGGGCTTGACAACACCACTTTCTTGTGATTTATTCGCAGACACATACTGTATATATGTTCTATATCTGCTCTCTAATGGTCAGGACCCGAATAGTAGCACCACAGAACTTTGTATTATTTGGTTGGTGCATTATTCCTATCCCAGCAGTGTTACTGAGGTGTTTAAATGAAACTACAGCATCACTGCTGCACTAAAACCTCCTCACTGCATCAGTGTCACTACAGAACTGACAATAAACAATCCACCACCCAAATGATACCTGTTCTGTGATGGTCCTGACCAATAGACAGAGAACCAACAGGGACTAACAAAAACAAAGAAAACAGATGGACTACAGTCTGTCATTGTAAAACTACAAAGTCCATCTATATGGTAAGTGGTGGAAATAGACAATGGAGCAAGTAATTTACAATATATAACACATTATCCATAATTTAAGTTTTGTTTTTGTAATGTTCAAAAATAAAAAATAAAAAGTTTTTTCTCTGCTTGGTTTCTTGTCATCCAAAGGAAACCTTTAAATAAACCAATGTGAAGTCAGAGCGCTGTTGGTATGTGAGACTCCTGTTGAAGCACTCGGACACTTTTTTGGCAAAACATGTCAAGCTCTTGCTGAACTGTGGCCCTGGAGACCTGACGCTTTCCAATCAGTAAGTCAAATTTTCCACAGTGATAGCAGTTGATTCGTTTTTTCCTTAGCAGTACTCTGTGCTGGTGATGATGATGTAAGCGCTGCTGTTCCAGACTGAACCTCCTGAAGATTAACAAAGTCAAGACTTGGTATTTATAAATGGCATACAGTTCGGGCCTCAGAGCAGTGTAGCTGCACTGAGTCACTCTGTTCTAAACATGCTTTATGGAATGCCAATGCTATGAACATTTGTATCTTAGGAAAAAGTAATCTGTTGTAAGCTGATGAATGAACATGGTTTACGAGTGTTTCTATAATTCAGGTTTTTACAAACATATTAGAGCAATCAGTTCTCCTTGAATTCAGGTTTTACACTGTGGGAGGAAACCAGAGAACCCGAAGGAAATCCACACAGACACGGATATATATATATATATATATATATATATATATATATATATATATATATATATATATATATATATATAACCAGAGAACCGGGAATCCCTAGCGCTGAGAGGCGAATGTGCTAACCGTGCTGCCTGGATATATATATTCGAATCCCCATCTGGGTGGAGTTTCCTTGTTCTCCCACAGTCCAAAAACATGGATCAAGTCAATTGAGTTCTCCAAATTGCCCCATATAGATAGAGTGTGTTTGTGTGAGTGAGTATGTGCCCAGCGATAGATTGGTGCCCTGTCCTGGGTGTATCTGCCCAGTGCCCGAAACTCACTCCCCTAGATGGGCATGGGGAACCCCCCCAACCCTAGCAGAGGATAAAGCGGTAGATAATGGATATATATATATATATATATATATATATATATATATATATATATATATATATATATATAAATATAATATATAAATCATATACACTCACCGGCCACTTTATTAGGTACACCATTCTAGTAACGGGTTGGACCCCCTTTTGCCTTCCGAACTGCCTCAATTCTTCGTGGCATAGATTCAACAAGAGAGAGTAGATTCCTCAGAGAGTTTGGTCCATATTGACATGATGGCATCACACAGTTGCCGCAGATTTGTCGGCTGCACATCCATGATGCGAATCCCCCGTTCCATCACATCCCAAAGATGCTCTATTGGATTGAGATCTGGTGACTGTGGAGGCCATTTGAGTACAGTGAACTCATTGTCATGTTCAAGAAACCAGTCTGAGATGATTCCAGCTTTATGACATGGCGCATTATCCTGCTGAAAGTAGCCATCAGATGTTGGGTACATTGTGGTCATAAAGGGATGGACATGGTCAGCAACAATACTCAGGTAGGCTGTGGCGTTGCAACGATGCTCAATTGGTACCAAGGGGCCCAAAGAGTGCCAAGAAAATATTCCCCACACCATGACACCACCACCACCAGCCTGAACAGTTGATACAAGGCAGGATGGATCCATGCTTTCATGTTGTTGACGCCAAATTCTGACCCTACCATCCAAATGTCGCAGCAGAAATCGAGTCTCATCAGACCAGGCAACGTTTTTCCAATCTTCTATTGTCCAATTTCGATGAGCTTGTGCAAATTGTAGCCTCAGTTTCCTGTTCTTAGCTGAAAGGAGTGGCACCCGGTGTGGTCTTCTGCTGCTGTGGCCCATCTGCCTCAAAGTTTGATGTACTGTGCGTTCAGAGATGCTCTTCTGCCTACCTTGGTTGTAACGGGTGGCTATTTGAGTCACTGCTGCCTTTCTATCAGCTCGAACCAGTCTGGCCATTCTCCTCTGACCTCTGGCATCAACAAGGCATTTCCGCCCACAGAACTGCCGCTCACTGGATGTTTTTTCTTTTTCAAACCATTCTCTGTAAACCCTAGAGATGGTTGTGCGTGAAAATCCCAGTAGATCAGCAGTTTCTGAAATACTCAGACCAGCCCTTCTGGCACCAACAACCATGCCACGTTCAAAGGCACTCAAATCACCTTTCTTCCCCATACTGATGCTCGGTTTGAACTGCAGGAGATTGTCTTGACCATGTCTACATGCCTAAATGAGTTGCCGCCATGTGATTGGCTGATTAGAAATTAAGTATTAACGAGCAGTTGGACAGGTGTACCTAATAAAGTGGCCGGTGAGTGTGTGTATATATATATATATATATATATATATATATATATATATATATATATATATATAGTCACGTCCTGTCCATAATCCCCCAGAGGGGAGCGGGTCCGCCGGAAATCGCGGACGCCGCTCGCGCATAATGAGCGTCTCCCGGGATCTAGACAGAGGGAGAATGTGACCTGCGCGGAACGCCCGCGCAGCGACACACCGTGGCAGGAATGCGGCAACTGAAACACCGGGATAAAATCCAAACTGAATTTATTAAAAGATGGTGCCGAAGCACCAACAGAACGGGGATAACAGAACAGAACGAAACGTTGGGTAGAGTAACCACAAAGCAAAGACGTGCTCAGACTTACGGGCGAAAACAGATTAAATAGGAACCCAAACTAAACACGTGACAAAAACAACCAATCACCCAAGTGAGATAATGAGAACCGAAAACGAGGGACAGGTGCAGCAGGTGCTCGTTACATAAAAAAAAAAAAAAAATATATATATATATATATATATATATATATATATATATATATATATATATATATATATATATATTATATAATATATATATCTATATATATTATATATATATATATATATATATAGTGTTATATATATATATATATATATATATTATATATATATATATATATATATATATATATATATATAATATATATATATATATATCCATGTCTGTGTGGGTTTCCTATGTGGGAACGTTTTGGGTTCTGGGCAGATACACCCAGGACAATGCACCAATCCATCACTTTAAGGTCCATCCCGACCTGAAGACCATGTATCCTCATTTGCTTATAGCATCTTTACTTTAATTATTTATTCAGTCTTGTCATCCATCACAACATTATCTCAGTTTAATCGTGGGGTGTCTGAAATTCAGTGATACTAAGTGCTTAACAGCTTAACAAGAATCATTAAAGTTTTATCTACCATTCCTGACGGAGACTCGGGAACATGTTCTCTAAATATTTCATTTAATCGAGACTCTGTGAGGAAAGACATGAAAAAAAAAAACACTCAGCAATTCTGAGCGTGGCTTCAAAAGAGCCCGTGTTTAAACCACAGCAATGTTGTTTATCTCTATTGATTGCGGCGCTCGGTGGATGAACGTCTTGTTTAATTTAAGAGAATGAATTGGCGTGTGGCTTGAAAAGATCACATTGGGATGATGTGTGTACTGGGAGCCAGACCTGGTGTCGCCATGGAGACATCACATTCTGAATCCCACCAGCTGAATGCAAGAGACCCTTTTTTCGTACACGGTCACAAATAAGAGCAGGTGAGTGTGAGGGTGTGAATGAGAGAGGATGCACAAAAAAATAAACCAAGGGCACAGGGAAAACTTGAGACTGAGGGTTAAGTTTGGTTTTTTTCACTTATTAAGGATGTTTAAATTAAATTCATACGTGACTGGGATCCTGATTCCTTAGTGAATATAAAATAAAAGCATTGTTAAAGTAGACAGAATGTTTAGGAACCACATTTGATTGGCACCCTGTCCTGGGTGTATCTGCCCAGCACCCGAAACCTTCTCACCTGGATGGGAGTAGGAAACATCCACCCACCCCCACCCCCAAGGATTAGGTGGAAGATAATGAGATGAGAGGTGGCCTGATGGCTTAGTGGTAAGCATGTCAGCCTCTCAGCGCTGGATTCAGGTTCAAATCCCAATCTGAATGGAGTATCCATGTTCTCCCTGTGTCCACATGGGTTCTCAGTTTTCCTCGCACAGTCCAAAGACATGGATTTTATGTAAATGCTTTAAATTGCCCCATATAGTGTGTGGGTGTCTGTGTGAGTGAGTGATAGATTGGCACCCTGTCCTAGGTGTATCTGCTCAGTGCATGAGAATATTCTCTCCTGGATGAAGGGAACTGCCAGTGTGACCCAGGTAGAGGATTAAGTGAAATATAATGAGATGAGATAAAACTTTAAAACAGTCTTGTGTTATTTTTTCCAGAATAAACTATCTGCATGTTTTATTTGGCATTGGTTTTCATGCTGGCTTTCCCTCTGAAAACAGTCCTCAGTTTTAATCTATGTTAGAGACTGGAACTGGGACCAGCTTCAAAACCCAGCTTCAAAACCTTATTGTGCTGCAGACTCATGAGAGCTGCAAAACTGCTTTGCATCAACATCTCTTGTTAAAAGCACTGCATTAAATAAAAAGGTAAAGCTTCATCTCCTGATTTTTTTCAATTTAATTTCCCTTTTTTAAAATGATTTCCTCTTTAGTGTTGTTGTTTTAACGTTTCCTTTTTTTAAGGAGAGTTACTAGCTGCAAAAAGTTTAATTAACAATTATAAATGAATACAAATTATCAATTGTTTATGAATCAAGTAAAACTATTTGGTATTACAATAAGTAAATTTATTTTGTTAAGATTTCTTACAGTAGGGGCTTAGTGTGGCTTAGTGGTTAGCACGTTCTCCTCTCAGCGCTAGGGATTCCCGGTTGGAATCCCAATCCGGGTGCAGTTTCCATGTTCTCCCCGTGTCCGGTTCCACGTTCCCCCGTGCTTCTCCGGTTTCATCTCACAGTCCAAAAACATGGATCAAGTCAATTGAATTCTCCAAATTGCCCCATATAGAGTGTGATTGTGTGCCCAGCGATAGATTGGTGCCCTGTCCTGGGTGTATCTGCCCAGCCTCCCCTGGATGGGGATGGGGATGGGGATGGGGACCCCGCCCCCCCCCCCTGCACAACCCCAATGGAGGATAGAATAAGTAAAAAAAAATATATTTATTTTTAAAAAGATTTTCTCTATTGTTGAGCTTTCTTTTTTGTGGTGTAGCACATGTATGCTTCTTTTCATTAGCAGTAAAGTTCTGGTATTTACTCACTGTTGCCCTATTGCTCCTCATGCTGAGTTTCAAACCACCCGTTATTGCGGTTGCAACATGAGTAAGGAGCTCACAATCTGGCATCCCATTCCCTCAGGCATGGCTGATCATTCCTGTGAAAGCCACCCCAGCACAAGTGAAGTTTGGCTCATTTCAGTTCTGCAATCTGTTTATGTTTATTTATTTATTTATTTATTTTTATTCTTTTAGCAGTAGCAGTGATGTAACGTGGCAGAAGGCGTGTTTGCCGTGCCGAAAAGCCACTTTTCTCAAGCAAGTCCACACACTAAGTTAATTACAATGAACCTTTGCTAATTTAATAGGAGGCTCATGCACAATGCTGGCCCAGTAAAACCCAGCAGAGGGGGAAAGTTTGCGTTCCAGTGGCTTGTTTATGGAAACAAGTGAGGAATTTCAGTCAAAATGGCTGTGTGCGTTTACCGTGACGGCGAATCCGAAGAGAGGTTAGACGTAAAGCCTGCAAATTGCTGCCATGTGCCCCAACTAATTAACAAAGCACAGCCCCAAACACTTTTTCAAGCTGTGCATATGGATGTGCTCCTTTTTGCTGTTCTAACAACCTCCACTTTTATGGAAAGCTACTAGACAGCTATATTATTGCTGATTCTTTTGTTTCAATTGCTGTACAGAAGCATTGTTGTGCTGAAACAAGGAGAAGACACATAAATGTCAGTAATGCACATGATTCTATGGAATTCTATCACTGAGCACACACTCACACAGAGAGAGTGAGGCACACACACACACACACACACACACACTATATGGGTCAATTTAGAGCATTCAATTGACCTTGAATCAATGTTTTTGGACTGTAGGAGGAAACTGGACAGGAAGGAACAGACACGGAGAGAACATGGAAACTCCACCCAGATTGGGATTCGAAGCTGGAACCCCAGCACTGAGAGATGAATGTGCAAACCATTAAGCTGTGGTTCTTGGAAGAGATCATGAAAGGCTCAGTTCAAGTTACACAGGACTTTCAGTTGCAAGGTAATAAAACCTGAACACCATTTACAAGTTACTATCCCATTAAAATTTATTTAAAGCTGTTGTTTTATGTTTAAATTGTTACATTATGTTGCTTCAATTTTACCTGTACTTGGCAAAGTAAGGTGTGTGGGTGGGCTATCACATTTTGTTACTTAAAATATGTTTTATTAGGTTTTTATTTCCTCTCTGAAGTTTAGTCAGATTTTTTGGTTAAATAGTTATGTGCTTTTCTCAGTCACACAGTGCAGGATATGTCCAAACCAATGCATATTAATATACACCATTTGTGGTGAGTGGGATAGATTAGTGGTTAGGGTGTTGGGCTATCAATCTGAAGGTTGTGGGTCCAAATCCCAGATCCATTGATGCTACCAATGTGGGTCCTTGAGCAAATCCCTTAACCTTCATTACTCCAGAGACTCTGTCTTACCAACCCTGTGTTGTAAGTCACTTTGGATAAAAGTGTCTGCAAAATGACCAAATGTGTGTCCACAAAAATGTGTAGGTTTTTAATAGGCCATTTCTTTTTGCTTTTTAGGTTTTAAAGGCAAAGAAAGTTTAAAATACAAAACATAACGACTGTTATATGAATAATAGGGTCATTTAAAGAAAGCAAAAAATGTGGAAAGCTTAAGTGCACTGTTGCCTTCTTTATTATGCAACCTTTTTTTTTAGCAATAAATCTAGGTGGCTTAATGGTTAGCAGGTTTGCCTGTCAGCGGTGGGGATTCCAAGTTCGAATCCGATTCGGGGGGGGGGGTTTCCAAGTTCCTGTATCCGTGTGGGTTTCCTCCAGCTTCTCTGGTTTCCTCCCACATTCCAAAAACATGGATTAAGGTAAATTAAATGCTCTAAATTGCCTCATATGTGTGTCTGTGTGAGTGAGTGTGCCTACCGATAGATTGGCACCATATCCTGGGTGTATCTGCCCAGCGTCCAAAAAGATCTCCCCTGGATGGGCATGGGAAACCCCCCTGATAATGAATGGATGAATAAATTTAGGATAGTGTATCATGATTAGTACTTACATTCAGTTTTTCAACATAAATATCATTTTATGTATATATGGAATTAGAATATGGAAAACAGTTAAGTTTGTATGAACAAAACATTTATCTATTGAGTTGATAATTTTTGGTTATTTACTCGTTTTTAAAGTAGTTTTTTGGTCGGTTGTATAAAAATTCTGTTATATTCGTATAAATAACAAGCCAAACAAAAAAAAAAGCATATTTTTACGCTCGCTGCTTTCATATTTATTTATTTGCAGCTCAGGAACACTGTGTTAAGCTCTGAATCTCTCCCAGTCACCAGCTGTAATAATGCTATTTCCACATTTAATATATCTGCAATCTATACACGCTCTGCCGAGAGCTCATCAGCTCTATATGGTGAAGTCTATCCTCTCCTGATAAACACTCATGAAATACTAAACCGGCTTGTGCATGGCTCTGAATCAAACTCACAGTGAGTCAGTTTGGGTCATGGAGCTGAAGAGGGTTCACAACGAGGTACTTCAGAATAATGGCTGGATTTTGCTAAGCCATTCTGTCCCTTTAGAAAGCGAAGAGGATTGTGAGCAGTGCTCTTCACATTCAAAGCCACTTTACGAGCCTGAGGCTTGGATCAGAGCGCATAAAATAAAAAATCCCACAAATGGCACTTCGACGGAATTTGTCCAGATCACATACGCCTGTTTAAAATGACAAGATTTGTGCATTTGCGCATTTCAGCTTAATCTGAGGAAACACCTTTTATTACTTTAGTGCTTTGCATTTTTTGCCTTACAAGCTGTGAAGGGTTTTGAGAAGAGGCGAGATAATAGCAGAAATAATTCCAAAATGTGGTGATCTGCAGATGGAAGCACACCCACACCCAGAAAGGAACTTTTGTTTACCTCAATTGTGGATCAAACCCGGGACTTGCAGAGGAGATAAAGAGGCATCACTGTGCAGTCCCATTTTAATTGGATGGTCACACATCCCCACAGTTGATTAATAGAAGCTGTTTTATAAAATAAGAAAGCAATCTCATCTCATTAACTTGCTCTTAATCCTCTACTAAGGCTGAAGAGGGTTCCCCATGCCCATCCAGGGAAAACGTTTCAGGTGCTGGGCAGATACATCCAGGACAGGATGCTAATCTATCACAGAAAACAGACTTACTCACACAGACACGCTATATAGGGGTTATTAAGAGCTTAGAATTTTCCCAGAGAAACGGTAAGAACATGAAAACCCTGGAAGTTACAAATTTGGATTCAAAAGCTGCATTCCCAGCGCTGAGAGGAGATATTGTTTTTTTATTGTTTTTTTGGAGTTAACAACATAACTTGTGGCTTAGTGCTTAGCACCATATAGGTTCAAATCCCAATCTGGATGGAGTTTCCATGTTGTGGCTATTTCCATGGGTTTCCTCCCATGGTCCAAAAACATGGATTTAAGGTGAATTGGCTGCTCTAAAATTGCCCCTGTATAGAGATTGATTGATTGTCCTGGGTGAAACCTTCTGCCTGAAACTTCCCTAGTAGAGGATAAAGTGAAAGATAATAGACGGATAGATGGATGTAATTTGACCAGATGTCCAATTTACATTTACACACTTCGCTTAAATAATAAATAAATTAAACTAAATAATTTAAAAAAAAAGCATCCACATCAGACTTCAGTTTTCGGGTTTATTTATTTGCAGCTCAAGTACATTGTGTTAAGCTTCGAATCTCATCCAGTCAGCAGCTGTAATATCATTCACACCCTTTACATTTATACACTTTATACACACTCCACTGAGAGACTCAGCACTACATGGTAAAGTCCATCCACTGTTAATAAACACGCAACTACCCCCCGCCCCCCCCACCGATCCAACTCATCCGAGCATAAGAATGACTGAAATATAAGAATTACTTTAGGTTTCATCAGCTCGTTGTCGTTTATAAGCACCGGACCGTGTTTTGGAGCGTGAACAAAAAGACTGGAGGCTGAAAACGCGGCGAGATTGTGATCATATTAAAACCAAACGGCCTCTGAGCGGTCAGTCGAACCCACACACAACACTTCCTACACACAGATCCTGCAGCAATGCAGCAATGAAATAAATAAGCAAACAATTTCATGGAGCGAAAAAAATGATTAACAGCTCTAATGCGGCTTTAAGAAATAGCAGCATGTTGACTGGGGCTGCACTTTATGCACAAATAATGAGATGCGTAATTGGGTTTGTGATTTCCCGTAATATTAGGTTCCAAACTCATGGCCATATTATTGGATAAACCTTGTTTTAACACTCACTGTCCATTTTATAGTTTTACTTACAATAAATGTATAAGTATACACTTTGGTAGTTCCTGTTCCTCTGTTCTCTAAAAATTAGGAGGCTTACAGGACCACCTTGAAGACAGTATTATTTGTGGTGTATGCTTGCATATGAGTGTATGAGTGGTTTGTGCCAAAACAATTGGCTATTGAAGGTGTGTATGGGAGGTGACCCTGTATACTGGTGGATCAGACACAGTGCTGCTTGAATTTCTTTTCCTGATATCACTGAGAACAATCCTCCTAAAACCATCCCGCCGGAAGCATCCTGTCCATCCACCTTGTTAGCACTGATGGAGGATTAGAGGATGATTAATGCAAACCACCTTAAGAAATAAGGTGGAGGTGTCTAATAAAATGCACCATGATGGAAATTCAGCAGCACTACTGCATTTGATCCATGTGCACACAACCACTACCCTATCTCTATCACCAAGAATGCTGGGTATAATCTACCACCCATTTACCTGCACTATGCTGACCCTCTGGTGTCCTGATTATAAGATGATTAGATAAACTGATGGACTACAATCTTTAAGGAGGTAAACCTACTGTTAACCTAAAGTGGATCGTGAGTGTATGTGCTGGTTTACGCCTTAATTCATCCTCATGCTTAATGTAGACTGATTTATTTTTGGTAATATGTGACATATCACTCCCGACCGGATGCTACAGAGCATATACAGTGACATCACTGTGCAGTTCAGGAGACATTTTTTTTACATCTAACAGAGACAGAGATGCTGATTCTTATGCTGGGGTGAGATAAGGAAAGATGATCTCTCCTTTTTCCTTTTAAACCACCTTCACTGCCGCTTTCCTCAAAATGAAATTAAAAAAGTGACTTGTGGAGCAATCGCACTGGCGGGAAAAATATAATACTGATATCGGAATCAAATCATTCCACCACTGTAATTCAACCCCAGGATTATGGCAGAGCGTAACCTCTTCCTCGTTCGTGTCCCGTCACTTCTGTGTACACTAAAAATACATTTAGAATGAAATCCACCCCTGAAACAGCGCTGCAAATGGCCCTCGAGTTTTAGACCCATTTGCTAAAGTGTTGACATGGACTCAAAAAAATAAAGCAACCTGAAGAAGCAGGGTGTTTAGTCGGTGTGTATTACAAAACATACCCCCAACACAAAAAGAGACGTTCGGTATGCGTTGTAGTGCATCATCAGTACAATCCAATCATAAATATGTCACGGCCGTCAAATTAGTAATCCAGAATCTGATCCTCTAAATGGTTCAGCGTTGTCCGCTCCTCCACATCGCTCCAGCATGTCAGCCGTCGCATCTGA
Source organism: Corydoras sp. C115 (assembly GCA_019802505.1). Classification (NCBI taxonomy): domain Eukaryota; kingdom Metazoa; phylum Chordata; class Actinopteri; order Siluriformes; family Callichthyidae; genus Corydoras; species Corydoras sp. C115. Next base: position 165,074 of record JAFMOC010000009.1, on the reverse strand, counting down.
ATTTTGTCTGTGTTCATCAGGATCAGGAGGGTTTCTGACCTGCAGTCCTTGCAGGGCGTCGTTGGGGATCAGAGCTCGTTAGATGCCGACTTCTCCGCTGTCTTGAACATCAGGATGGAGTTGTAGATCTTCAGAGCTGGGCCGAGTTTTATGCTCAAAATCTTTACCAGATCGGTCTGGGTCAGGAGGAGGAAGGCCTCACCATCGATTTGCTGCAAAAACACATTGGTCAATACTCAAAAAGATACATTTTTAAAAGAATGAACTCATTAAGATCTTAAATACAGAACTAAACAGTCAAGAGAGGTTTGATTCTTTAATGTTGTACCAGATAATGGAAACCTCCATCCAATCTCTCTTTATTTGTTGGTTTGTGTATTTAGGAGTTTATTGTTCAGATTGTGAGCAGCACAGTGGTGTAGTGGTCAGAATGTTCGCCTCTCAGCGCTGGAGGATTGAGGTTTGAATCCCAATCCGGGTGGAGTTTCCATGTGCTCCCAGTGTCCGTGTGGGTTTCCTCCCACATTCCAAAAAAACCCATGGATTTAAGGTAAATTAAATGTTTTTGTGTGTAAGTGAGTGTGCGCATAGGTAGATTTGGTGAGCTGTCCTGTGTGTACCTCCTCCTTGAAGGTGTGCACTTGCTCCCCACAGCCTTGCAGACCCTGGATGAACTCGATCACCTATGAAAGAGAAGTTACATGTGAGGGTCACACAGAAGGCTGAAGATTGAAAATACACTTTAGACTCAGGTAAAAACGTCCTAAATTTACATTCACTTCACATTTTGACTTTCAAACATTTTTTACACCGAGCAGAATACTAAGCTGCACTGTAAACTAATTTGCTCTGTAAGCAATGGACAAATTTTTAAACATGGAAAATTCAAATTCAAATCATAGCACAAAAGAACCATCTGCATGCAATCAAAAGTTTGGACACACCCGCTTTCTGCTCCACTTATTGTCCATGTTCACAGTTCCACAAACCATAAAGATGGACTTTGTAGTTCTACAATTCCAGACTATAGTCCATCTGTTTGTGGAAGACGGTACATACTGTGCATGTCCCCTTTACTCTGTTCTTTACTATGTTCAGGACCCTAATAGTACCACCACAGAGCAGGGATTATTTGGTTGGTGCATTATTCCTATCCCAGCAGTGTCATTGAAGTGTTTTAATGACATTACAGCAGCTCACCGCATCAGTGTCACTGCAGAACTGACAATAAACAATCCATCACCCAAATGATACCTGTTCTGTGATGGTCCTAATATAAGATAAACCTTTATTTGTCCAACAATGGGGATATTCACAACTTTCTGACCAATAGAGAACAGAGAACCAACAGGGGACTAACAAAAACTAAGAACACAGATGTACAGTAGTCTGTAACTATAAAACTACAAAGTCCATCTATATGGTAAGTGAAGAAAATAGACAATGGTGGGCATGTCCAAACTTTTGACTGGTACTGTACTCAACTGAGGCCACTTTAAGTATTCTGATTACCTGCTCTACAGTCCAAGTGGCCACCTTGCTGGCAGTGATTCCAGCAACTGATGGGAGGAGCTTACTGTGCTGGTCCCAGCAGTGCGTCATACTGGGTGAAGGGGTAGAGCATGGCATGAAGACGGATTGGTGGAGGGCCTGCTGCAGGGTCAGCTCTGAAAGAAAGGCAGAACAATGGTAATGTTTTTGTTTATCAGGTTCTCTGTCATGCTTTTTTTATACTGGTTTTAGATGTAAAAAAACAATATGGTGCATTTAATAATGCACCAACCAAATAATACCTGCTCTGTGGGGGTACTATTGGGGTCCTGACCATTAGAGAACAGAGTAAATAGGACGTACACTGTATTTACTGTAGTCCACAAAGATGGACAACAGTCTGGAATTGTAGAACTATAAAGTCCAGGTTTTTTTTTTTTTACTTTCCTGTGATTTATTCATAATAATGCACACCCTACTGTGACTTATTGCTATAAACACACTCGAAAATTTAGAAAAATACCATCAATCAAAAATACTTCAATACTTGAAGTACACTAGTACGTTTCATTTTAATATTTAAACCACTCAGAGTTTTCAATTGCTGGTTCCGGCTAAGTTTCTTGCCATTTAAAACCATTGACAGTCAATATGCACACACCTTACAGGGAACATTGCTGGTTGACAATGCAAAAATCTGCAGATACGGTAGCTAGTTTGGCATGCATATTGTCTGTAGCGACCTCTCTGGTCAAAGAGTGTAAATTGTTAGCAGCAACAGGATTAGAATTGAACTTATCAGGTTACACATTTAATTCTTAGCTTTTGGTGTTCAGAAGGAGGTTCTGTTAAACATCCATGTTTACCTGCACGGAACTGCTGATGGTGGAGAGAACGACGAGGAGATGTATTACAGGGTTTAATGGGAATAGAATCAAGTTGATGGCAGAGCTGGGAATTTGTACAGCAACTGAATCTTGATTATTGTGTGCGCTCTGATTTGTTTAATCTCATTAAGTCATAATGAAGTCTTTAATTAGTGAGCGCAGCCGTGGCTCCGTCCACCGAGGACAAACTGACAGTTCTGCATTAGTGAGCGCTGTTCTTTTTGCACAGGCTTCATTTCTGACATTCTCTCCGTCTCGTCACGACAGGATTCTCACGCCGTCTGTGATCTCAGCTCCTCTGGATGTGATAATTAACTCTGTGATTTTTAATAAGAACCGTGAGACACTAAAGAGGCGTCATAGGGCGAATGGGGTGTTAGTTTGTTAAACAGGAGTTCTGGCTCACAGTCGAGATTCTAATTCATGACGAAATATGTTTAAAAGTGCAGATTGAAGTCGGAACACTTTGCACTATGTACTGAAGACTTACACCAAATTAGCCGAGTGGAGTTTTAATTTAATTCACAATGTGCACTGTACTCTTCCTTAGTATAGTATCACTACTCAGTATTTAAGCACTTCTCTTGGCAATAAACTGGATTGAGACATTACTATAACAACACAGTCCTGGCACGTCTCTTAGTTACAGCTGTAAACTAGAGTTAATCAGGATTTTCTCTATATCGTCATATCATTCCCTGAAAGTGGAACTCATGAGAACGCTTAATCATCGAAGACCATAGCAGTTACAAAGCAAAATCTCAGGAATTCAGTGTGAAATCGTGTTTACCATCAACATTCTGTTTTTCATGCTCCGTCACAAATACAAAGCTGTGTAATTTTCGGAATCTAGTCAGCTGGAGATGCATCATGGCACCGATTCAGATTCCATGCTTTATTTATGCATTTATGCAGAGTTTGGGTGAGTTTGGTGTAGATGAGCTTTATGATGTGATCATAATGCATGCTTATGTGATCCTGCAGCATGCATAAAGACAATCATATGAATATCGCACACACACATTATATATATATATGGGCACGGTGGCTTAGTGGTTAGCACATTCGCCTCTCAGCACTAGGGAATCCCAATCTGGGTGGAGTTTCCATGTTCTCCCCGTGTCCGTGTGGGTTTCCTCCGGGTTCTCTGGTCTCCTCCCACAGTGCAAAACATGGATCAAGGTCAATTGAATTCTCCAAGTTACCCTATATAGTGTGTGTTTGTGTGTGTCTGTGTGAGTGAGTGTGTGCCCAGCGATAGATTGGCGTCCTGTCCTGGGTGTATCTGCCCAGCGTCCGAAAAGTTCTCCCCTGGACGGGCTTGGGGAACCCCCCACGACCCTATTAGAGGATAAAGCGGAAGATAATGGATGGATATATATATATATATATATATATATATATATATATATATATATATATATATATATATATATATATATATATATATATATACACAGTGCATCCGGAAAGTATTCACAGCGCTTCACTTTTTCCACATTTTGTTATGTTACAGCCTTATTTCAAATTGTATTAAATTAATCTCTTTCCTCGAAATTCTACACAAAATACCCCATTATGACCATGTGAAAAAAGTTTTCTTGAGAGTTTTGAAAATGTATTAAAATTAAAAAACAAAGAAATCATATTTACATAAGTATTCACAGCCTTTGCTTAACACTTTGTAGAACCACCTTTGGCAGCAACTACAGCCTCAAGTCTTTTTGAATATGATGCCACAAGCTTAGCACACCTATCTTTAGGCAGTTTTGCCCATTCTTCTTTGCAGTACCTTTGAAGCTCCATCAGGTTGGCTGGGAGACGTCTGTGCACAGCCATTTTCAGATCTCTCCAGAGATGTTCAATCGGATTCAAGTCTGGGCTCTGGCTGGGCCACTCCAGAACATTCACAGAGTGGTCCTGAAGCCACTCCTTTGAGATCTTGGCTGTGTGCTTCGGGTCTTTGTCCTACTGAAAAATGAACCGTCGCCCCAGCCTGAGGTCAAGAGCGCTCTGGAGCAAGTTTTCATCCAGGATGTCTCTGTACATTGCTGCATTCATCTTTCCCTCTATCCTGACTAGTCTGCCAGTTCCTGCTGCTGAAAAACATCCCCATAGCATGATGCTGCCACAACCATGCTTGACTGTAGGGATGGTATTGGCCTCGTGATGAGCAGTGCCTGGGATTTCCTCCAAACATGACGCCTGGCATTCACACCAAATAGTTCAATCTTTGTCTCATCAGACCAGAGAATTTTGTTTCTCATGGTCTGAGAGTCCTTCAGGTGCCTTTTGGCAAATTCCAAACTGGCTGCCTTGTGCCATTTACTAAGCATTGGCTTTTGCCTGGCCACTCTGCCATACAGGCCTGATTGGTGGATTGCTGCAGAGATGGTTGTCCCTCTGCAAGGTTCTCCTCTCTCCATAGAGGAACGCTGGAGCTCTGACAGAGTAATCATCGGGTTCTTGGTCACCTCCCTGACCAAGGCCCTTCTCCCCCAATCGCTCAATTTAGATGGCCGGCCAGCTCTAGGAAGAGTCCTGGTAGTTCCAAACTTCTTCCATTTACGAAAGATGGAGGCCACTGTGCTAATTGGAACCTTCAAAGCAGCAGAAATATTTTTGTATCCTTCCCCAGATTTGTGCCTCGAGACAATTTTGTCTCAGAGGTCTACAGACAATTCCTTTGACTTCATGCTTCGTGTTTGCCCTCTGACATGCAGTCAAATGTGGGACCTTATATAGACAGGTGTGTGCCTTTCCAAATCATGTCCAATCAACTGGATTTACCACAGGTGGACTCCATTTAAGCTGTAGAAACATCTCAAGGATGATCAGTGGAAACAGGATGCACCTGAGCTCAATTTTGAGCTTCATGGCGAAGGCTGTGAATACTTATGTAAATGTGATTTCTTAGTTTTTTATTTTTAATAAATTTTCAAAAGTCTCAAGAAAACTTTTTTCACATGGTCATAATGGGGTATTTTGTGTAGAATTTTGAGGAAAGTGGAATAAGGCTGTAACGTAAGAAAATGTGGAAAAAGTGAAGCGCTGTGAATACTTTCCGAATGCACTGATTATATATATATATATATATATATATATATATATATATATATATATATATATATCCAGCGGAGAATGCATCGGTCACCGGGCAGATACACCCAGGACAGGGCACCAATCAATTAGGAGCATTCAATTGACCTTGAATTCATATTTTTGGACTGTGGGAGGAAACCGGAGAACCTAGAGGAAATCCATAAGGACACGGGGAGAACATGGAAACTTCCTGCAGCAACATCAGTGACTGGTGGCCAAGAGTGTTAGTGCTATTGCGTGCAGGAAAAACTTATATTCAGGTGATGTGGAAGTTGTTTTCTTTGGTGTTTTCCCCCTTCTTAGTTAATTCAATAAATTTTTCTTCTAAAAAGGGACCAATTATGCATAAATTAATGTTTTAAATTTCATTCATCACAACCTTGGGCCGAGAAGGAGCTGGTTTGGAAACCGGTTCAAAGCTGATTTGGATAAGATTTGGTTTGTAATTGATCTCCTCATAAGGTCCAGAACTGGATCCCAGTGATCCACTCATTGGATGGAATTCCAAACGGCTGGGTTTTTAACTCAGCTTCTCTAGACTTTTATTTCAGATCAGACCCTGAGGCGGCTTTATCGGCACTACTGCCAAAAAATAACGAGCCACGGACGCGCGGCCTAAATCTCAGTCTTATTAGCACTGCGGCCTTAACCTCTGAGGACAAAGAGGAAGTCGGAACATTGGCCACAACACTGAAGAAGAATAGAGATTAAACAAAGCAGATCGGAGCAGAGGAAAACAGACAGACAGCTGTGACAATCTGAACGGGCCGTCTGCCGAGACCATGCAAATGTGGGATGAAAGAACGGCGCCCCCGATGTGTGGACATGATCCAGTGCAAGAATCACACAAAGCAAAGAAATAAGACTGATGTATGATGGCTGGCCAATCAACAACAGAGAAGCAACAATGCCAGATGTGTTCAAGTGGTATTACAAGTATACAAAAACTTTCAACTTCGAATAATCATTCAAACCCAAAGCACCATTTATTGTCCTCCTCACTTTCAGCTGTAGATACTAGATTGCCCTCTGATCTGAGCTGCAGCATTGCACCCAGACGGTGATTTTTCATTGTGCACCTTTTCGCTCTAATCAGTATTTGTCAGATAAAGTTCAAAGGGTGAGATTAGCCATTTAAGGCAGACCTAGGCATTTAATATGAGTGTAGCAGCTCCGTGATTAGGCTGTTGGACAAGCAATCTAAAGGTTGGGGGTTCAAATCCAAGGTCTACTAAAGTTACCAATGAGCAAGACCCTTAACCCTCATTGCTCCGGCGGGGGGGCTGTATCATGACTGACCCGGTGTTCTGACCCCAAACATCAATTTGGGATACTTGTATGTCGGTTTGAATAATAGTGGCTGCAAAACTACCAAATGTAATGCTAATGTACCTGAGGCCACAGCTGGCCCTTTGAGCATCATTCTGGGATTTGAACCCTTAAATTTCAGAGCAATCTGAAGGTCTACTGAAGTTAACAATGTGGTCTTTTTGCAAGGCCCTTAACCCTCATTGCTCCAGGGATGATGTATCTTAACTGACCCTGTGTTCTGAACCCAAACATCAAGTTGGGATATTTGTTAGTCATTTTGAATGAAAGTGAAATGACCAAAATATAAATGTAATGTTATGTTAATGGACCTGTGTGCACATATTAAAGGCAATGCAGCTGTATCATGTGCATGGTGAGTACTGTAGGCCGTGCATGCAGTACAGCTGCATTACTTTCATTTTGGATTATACTCAGCATGTTTGTTTCGGCCAATGAGCAGTTATTCAACCAGGTGTAATTGCACTACTAAAAGAACCAATGAATTCATTGGAGTCACCTTTGGGTTCCGTGACAGATGACCTCTCACTCTCTGGTTCCTCGTCCTGTCTGAACTCCTCCACCTTCCGCACCTTACACGGCCGTCCAACCCTAACACAAGACATGATGACATCATCAGAGTGGTTCATTTTCCATATTTATACACAGTCATACACATGTGGCCCCTATTCTATAGTATATATTAATGTAGTATACCTACTATATCTATATATTAAACTAAACTCCATGTATACACTGTGTGTATACCACTATAAATTACTGATCACATATCCAGAATGCTCACTAAAACTCCTGATAGCCATGTCATCGACATTTAAGCACTGATAAAGCACAATAACCAAGACTGATCTGAGAGCCATAGGACCTCCTGAAAGCGCATTACTGCCCATTAAAGGGAATTATTATTTACCATCTCACTGACCACATTCATAAACCTCCTCTTTTTTGGCTTGGTGGTTCCATCTTTAGCATCCTTTTGCCAATATAAATCCTATCCCATCACGTAAACTTCACCATGAATCTATATTGAGTGGAATTATTGTGAACTGATCTATAGACTATCCAAAGGTCAGATATGACTAAAAGTGTGATGTATATTTATTAAACAGTAGTTCTGGTCCTTTATTTGATTGGCTGAGCCGTTTGTCCAGCTGTAACATTATTAAAATACCACACACCTCTGAGCGCTTCACGTTCGTATACGGAAATCCAGATTAATATAAACAGCAAGTCCATTCCTGATAAGAACAAACTAACTTCTTTATAAATTGTGGTCTGTATTTCGGCCACTAGATGGCTTCTTTTTTATAATTGTTAGTGAAACCGGTATTCCCGTTACTCAGAAATCAATGTTCGCTTTAAAAAACGGACTAGATTAAATCGTGGAAGACCACCAGATCATTAAAATTTATAAATTAAATCTTGTTTTTTTTAGTATAGTGTGTTTGTAAGCATTTTATAAAAGCAATAAGTCACTTGAGGTTGTACATTGTTGTGACTAAATAACAGAAAAAAGGTGTAACTGTGCCTAACAACACCTCTTTCCCATCATTTATACACAGTAATGCATGCCCTCTCATACCTCATTTATTAAACGTCACACTTTATTAAACCAGACATTAGTATGCAGCAGAATGGACAGCACAGAATGACTGTGCACCTGAATATATCTTTATATCTTCTTCATTTCCAAGCTGACCAAATGTGAATACCAATGACAGCATGAACCATGCAGGGTCTGTTTGGACTCCTACCATCAGCCTCTAAATCTGATTCATTTATTGGAGGGCAGTAAACAGTGAGTGATCAGAATTACTCAGCGAATTCTCAGTCAGCACTCTGGTGACACTACCAGCCAATCTCAGGCGGTTCAGGGCTATCTGAGAGAGATTACACGCTGTGTTACTCTCAGAGTGGATCCTGCATGTGACCACTCCGCCTTTAACACCTGTGCCACATGCCATGTATGTAATTACTACAGGGCCGTTTCAAGGCATTGGGGGCCCCAAACAAAACTCACCAACCAAATATTGCATACTTAAGTTAACAAAAGTAATATCTAATTGTAAACATTTGTAACTAATCAACTTAATCCTATACTAGGGACTAGGGTCAGATGAGTGTTTTGGGTGCTACACCCATACACCCAGAAGAGTGTGTCAATCCATCGCTGGGCATACACTCACTCACACAGACACATGTTATATAGGGAAAATTTAGAGAGGGGCGTTTTGGAGCAGCCAATTCATATTAAATCCATGTTTTTGGACTGGGGGCGGAGTGCACTATGATAATTGGTGTACTATTATAATTAGTGCATTATAATAACTGGTGTACTATTATTTTACTCACAAACACACACACACACACACACATAATATGGGGCAAATTAGATAAGGGCAAGTTAGCGCAGTCAATTCACCTTAAATCCATGTTTTTGGACTTTGGGAGAAAACCGGAGAACCCGGAGAAAACTCACACGGACACGGGGAGAACATAGAAACTCCACCCAGATCGAGATTCGAACTCGGATTCCCATTTGCTAGGAGGAGGATGTGCTAACCACCACACCATCATGCCAATCTAATCTAATCTAATCATTATATAAGATCTAATCTAGTCATTAGAAGTCCACTTTTTAAAGAGGTTACGTTTCCTCAGTCTTATCTTTTCAGGATGTTATTATATTTCTTTCTAGTCAGTGTCACGGCAGCTTGCTCTGCAGGGTTTCTAGTCCCATAGCTCTATATAACTGCATTAGAAAATGTTGGATGGAAAAAAAAAGCTATAAAATAAATCTGACTAGAATAAAGACAATAAAACGATACATTATTTATAAAGAGCCTCGGTTGGAAATTGATCCAAAACACTGATCATGCTTCTTTGAAAGAAATGTCACAGTGACAAAAATGAACCTCTTTACCTTCTTTTAGTCTCTGTACTAACAGGCTTCTTCAGAACCGTTTCCATGGCAATGGTTGCTGTGTTGGTCTTGTCCAGGTGACAGACAGGTTTGCTGAGTAAAAGGACACAAAATAGAGATCAACGTGTGAATGCATGACTCTTAACTTATCCATCATTAGAAGCTGACAGAGAGACAGACAGACCATGTGTCATAGCACCACACACACACACACACACACAGACACGATCAGGCTTTCACAGCAGGTGATCTGTCATCGTCTTTCCGATATCTGTCTCTATGTAAACAATGCTGCAGTTATCTCAGTGGATGTTTTATCACATAAATCAAACACAGTCACTCTGTTTTTATAGTTATGTAAACATTCATATATGATATAAATTTGTTTAGATTTATTAATTAACATTTTTGATTGCATGAATGTATTTCAAGCTATTGTGGCTCTAATAACTGGTGTACTTTAATACTAGTGCACTATTATAACTGGTGTACTTTTATTTTAAGTGCACTTTTAATAACAAGCATACTATTACAACAAGTGCAATATAATAACTGGTGTACTATTATTTTAAGTCCACTTTAATTACAAAAAGTGCACTATAATACCTGGTGTACTATTATTTTAGTGCACTTTAATAAAAAGTATATAATTACAAAAAGTGCATTATAATAACTGGTGTACGATTATTTTAGTGCACTTTATTAACACGTACTATAATGACTAGTATTTTATTAGAACATTTGAATATCAGGAGTACTATTACACCTATTGCACTACTAATTACAGGTGCACTTTATTATTAAGTGTATTATTACAAATAGAGCACTATAATTATTGGTGTAATATTATTTTAGCGCACCTCCGCAACAAGTGTATAATAAAGTTTTCTGATTATTACTATGCACTATTATTGGCTACTTAACTATAATAAGTAGTGTATTCTAATAACTAGTGTTTTATTGAAACTCTGCTCACAAATAGCTAGTGATACTTCACTTCACAGGAGGAACATTTGGGTCGTGTTTAAACCTGGTGAAGGTGAATCACTCACTCCTGCATCTGAGCACATGACTCCTGGTTCGGTTCAGCTCGACGGACACGACTCAAACTGGGACCTGATGGTATCTCTCCACTCAGGCGATCTGGTAAAATCAAATCCTTCTTTATGTTGATCTCGGAGTATGGACAGCCAACGGCACTGAAAATACACGGAGCAACATAAAAAAACGACATAAAACCACATGAAAGAAGATTCACCTGTTTTAATCAAAGCTGCAGGAGGAAGAAAATCTCATTTCCACATCTACTGTTACAAATCCCACCATGCTGCAAAATATGCAGATTACATTTACATTACATCGTCATTTAGCAGACACTTTTATCCAAAACCACTTACAAATAAGGGAACAGCAGGAGTCAGTAGTTAAAGAGGAACCAGCTACACTATAGTTTTATAGAAACTTGATGGTTTCTTGAAGATATTCAATCGTATTCAAAAATATCAATTTTTATATTGCTAAGTTAATAATTTAATGTTTCTTAAATATTGTTCTCAGAATTTTAATTAATAGTTTTTTTTATTGCTATCTTTTTATATTTCCATTATTATTATACGCTGCTATATTTAATTTTTTAATTGCAATTTTACTTTTTTTTTTTCTAACGTAATATTTACATGTTTTAATTCTACCAGGGTAGGGTAATCTGGGTCCGTGAAACGGAATTTCGTTTACATTTCATGTACCACATGTTACGTAAATGACAACAAAGTCTCCTTGAATCTTTGAATCCTTGAAAAGATGCTGAATGTCTCAGCATTACAGACAGAGTTGGGAAAATCATGCCACCATTTAACAGCGGTGAACATTATGGAGGGAGAATTGAAGGTGAGGTTGAAGCACCAGCTTGAGGCAATAGAACACAGTGAATGAGTTGGGGCGTATCATTGGAAATAAAGTAAGAAGAAGCAGATCCAGAGATTGTTCTGTAGGTCTAATTCAGTGACTACTGCAAATAGGCAGCTACAGGGAGCCAACAGAGAGATGAGCTCGCTTGGTTGGGTTGAACACATGTCAAGCCACTGAGTTTTGGATCAGCTGTAGAGGCCTAAATGTGCAAATGCAGATACATAAAGGTCAGTATAAACTTGACAACCTATTTCCTGAATGTATTTATTATTTATATCTTCAATGTAAGGCAAAATTATATTGGCTTCACTGTGAGCATATGGAGGCTGGATATAAATAATTAACAACTTAATTAGTCACCAGATAAAAATATGTATCGCCAAAAGTCATGTGCAACAGCAGGGGCTAGGAGACATTCAAAATAATGAAAAAGCAGCTCTGCAAATTAAAGTTGGCGTCATGAGTAAGCAAAAAGTAATTACAGATTTCATACTGAATGGATTTGAACCTGATATTGCAAACAATCCATCATAGCTGGTTCTAATCCGCACACTGTGCTGAATGCTGGCTGGCTTGGATTATGTGTGGAACATTTCAAAGCTGGAACAGTATCAGCTGTAGATACACAGGCTGGGTTTGTGCTCGAGGACGCCAGGGCGGGAGATGAATAAGAAAAAGCCTATTTTAATTTATTCTTCCATGAGTAAGCAAAAGAAAGAATGAGGTAGGAAATTAGCATTCATAGCAAGTAGCATTCAAATGGAAGAACATGGAAGAACACGCAGACACGGGGAGAACATGGAACCTCCACCCAGATGGGGGGATTCGAACCGGGAATCCCTAGCGCTGAGAGGCGAACGTGCTAACCACTAAGCCACCATGCTGCCCAGGTTTCATCATGACTGGATAATTAACAATAAAAGTGATCTGTTGTTAACAGGTTAGTTAATAGTCATATACCAAGCAGATATTAGTCGGTAGATTCCTTCACGGATTGATGACAATTTGGACCAATAGTATACCACCATATAGTAACCGTCTGTCATTTCATAAAATCAATGATTTCTGCAGATTCTTTTCCAGATTAACTAATAAATTGATGAGGAATGGACAGATACAGGGTCAGTGGGAAGTCTAACAGTAGATGCGCAAATTGCAGAATTAATTAAAACAATTATATGATATTATATCTTTCACACACGCACATATTCACACACACCTGTGGTGTCCAGAGTAGCGAGCTCCTTTGATATGTCCTATTCCTTTGCAGAAAGGTGTTGGACAGCCGCCCTGCTCTGATTCAAATGCGTCATCGTCACCTGTAGATGGTAACAGAAGAAATCAAACAGCAAGATCAAACAGAGAAATCGTACATCAAAACAATTCATACATCAAGATCAAACAGACATCAAAAATCAAGATCAAACAGAGAAATCATACATCAAGATCAAACAGATATCAAACATTAAGATCAAACAGAGAAATCAAACATCAAGGTCATACAGATATGAAAAAGCAAAATCAAACAGACATCAAAACGCAAAATCAAATAGACATCAAAAATCAAGATCGATCAGAGAAATCATACATCAAGATCAAACAGAAAGACAAAAAAAGTGATCAAGCACCAAATTTAAATTTAGAAATCAATAGAAGGGATCAAACAAATTTTAATAGAAAGAATAAACATCGAATTCTAAAATTAATATAAAACGGAACAGCTGAGTATAAATAGAGAGATAAAACAGCAATTTTAAGATCTGAAGTGATTTAAAATCTCCTTAATGTCCATCTCTTGAATTCTTTCATTAGCATGTCCTCCCTTTGCATTTCTTCATCCCTCTGCTCTATATTTCTACCCCTAAGAACTTGTTTCATGCTTCTCTTTTTACATTGCATGTTGTGTTACTATGGAGACAGCAATGTGTGAAGTGACAGAAGGGAATTACAGGGGGAGAAAAAGAAGCTATTTTAAAGTTTATTATGCAAATACTCACACCTGCAACCCAAATCGTCATCTAACACCCTTCACCTCATGCTGTCCCTCACTTTGCTTTGAAATGAGCTTGAAATGTTAAGTAGAATAGAACCCAATGGGGAGAAGGTTTACTGGGTCAGCCTGATCTTGTAGACTACAAATCTGCCTCAGTTATTAATTGACCTGCACAAGTTCCCTTTAATTTCCACCCATTAAAATAGATTTCCTAAACACCAGACACATAGGTTATATGTAAAAAGTATTTATTTACCATTTCCCATATATGGTCAACACGCAATGGTCCGATTCAACCCTAGTTATGTTACGTTAGCCATGGCATAAAGGTATAAACTACAGGTATACTTACAGATTGGTGGCTGTAAAGGATGTCCTGTTTTGGTGCACCACCCTGCAGGATGGATGTCCGGGCTGTCAGCATCCACCCAGTAATCATATTCATCTGTCCATCCATCAATATGGATCTGAGAATGAAAAAAACCATCCTGAACATCTTGAACATTCCTGAATCCAAACAAATGAAATAAAACTAATAGCTGGCTTCAGCAAAATAAAAGTCCTCACAGATAATGATAGGGTCTGATTAAACTGGCAGGTTATGTTCTTTAGTAGCACTTCAATGATTTTAGACACACATTCAAACACACACACACACACTTCTCTTTTATGGTAGTGTGACTGTGTATGACTGGACATAGTGCTTCTGAAAATTTTACACTCCACTTTTTAGTTTTATAATTACTGACCATAGTCCATCTGCTTCTCTGCATATATTTAGCCCCTCATACATTCCATTATCCATACATTATTGTCCGCTTTATCCTCTAATAGGGTCACGTTGGGGGGTTCCCCATGCTCATCCAGGGAATGTTTCGGGCACTGGGCAGATACACCCACGACAGGGCGCCAATCTACTCACACATTCACATAAACACACTATATGGGGCAATTTGGAGGATTCTATTGACCTTGATCCTTTTTTTTTGGATGGTGGGAGGAAACTGGAGAAACCGTAGGAAACCCACGCGGCCACGGGGACCTTTAGATGGCAAAAGCTGGGTCCTTAATCACAAGTCTATGACTGCCCAAAAGTACATTACTATGTTACAATAATACATAGTCGCTTTTTGCCTGAACCGAAGCGACAGTGGCAAGAAAAAACTCCCTGGTATTGATGGTTTTTAAGGAAGAAACCTTGTGAGGACCAATGTTCAGTGAGGGATTTACAGATTGTGCAGTGATCAGGTGTATATTTTCAAAGATCACAAAACTCAAAAATCAGTTCCATGAGGTCATCCCCCAATAAAAATGTGTCACTGCAATGCTGAGAATCAACCTCCACCTAAATACCACCTGCTTGCGGTGGTTTTGCCTTACATCTGAGAATTAGAGAACAGGTTAAGGGGGGGCCAACTATATACGTAGACAAACTGATGGACTACAGATATAGTACATCGTGCATCTATATGGTATGTGAAGTGTTCAATCCTCATCCCTTTGGATTATTTACTATAGCGTTTCCTCAGTTTTTAGAGTTTTGTTCTACATGTACACTTTGCACTATGCAGTAACTGTGTGGGCAAAGCTTCCTGTCGCTTAGGATCAAGTGAGAACAAGTACGAGAAAATAAGGTGAAGAACACTGGCTCGTAAATGAAATGCTTGGAACTGCCTTAAACAGAGTGGGAAAACAATGCAGCTGGTGCAGGAATATTAAAAATGGCGAAACGCTTAGTAAATGATCCATGTATGGCAAAGTCTCCCCTCCTGGAAAGACTAAAAAGTCTAGACACTTGTTCTGCTTTGGAGACAGAAGGCATTCGACCCTGAGCTACAGGTCTCCTTGGAGACCGTGGACAGTGGCAGACAAGAAGCCTTATGATATCGTAGGTGAAGAAGAGGCCATGCAAGATGCACATCCATCCATCCATCCATTATCTTCTGCTTTATCCTCTAATAGGGTCGTGGGGGGGGTTCCTCATGCCCATCCAGGGAAGAATGTTTCGGGTGCTGGCCAGATACACCCAGGACAGGGCGCCAATCTATCGCTGGGCACACACTCGCTCACACAAACACACTCTGTTTGGGGCAATTTGGAGAATTCAAATGACCTAATCCATGTTTTTGGACTGTGGGAGGAAACTGGAGAACCCGGAGGAAACCCACGTGGACACGGGGAGAACATGGCAAGATGCAAATGCCTGAAATAATTCATCATAGAGGTGGTAACACTAATTTGTAAATAAGAGGTGAAGTGAAGGAAGCCGGTGAGGTAATGGATCTCATTTGTTGATTCGCTGTGTTAACCATCCGTCAGTGTGAAGGTTCGAGAGAATAGTGTGTATGTGTTGGTTAACTGTCTGCAGTTTTCTGGGATGTCACGCCAAATATGGGTGAAGTTTCCATGTTCTCCCCGTGTTCACGTGGGTTTCCTTTGGGTTCTCCGGTTTCCTCCCACAGTCCAAAAACATGGATTCAAGTTCAATTGAATGCTCTAAATTGCCCATTTACCTGTATATCATGTGTGTTTGTGTATATGTGTGTGTGTGCCCAGCAATAGCTTAATGCCATGTCCTGGGTGTATCTGCCCAGTGGCTGAAATGTTCTCCACTGGATGGGCATGGGGAACCCCCCACAACCCTATATACAATTAAGCAGAATATAATGAATGGATTTTGCAGTGACGTTTCCTGCAAACGGTATAGATTTTTGCATAACTGGTTGCACTTCACCGTTAAAAATGCAATCTGCCAAGGACAGACTGCACCAGGCTCTTGAAGAGAATGGAAAGTGACACGCTGATTGACTTATTACACGTGACGCTCAAAACACACCCATGAATCACATCACAATAGCCCAATAACACGCTGTTGTCATGGTGATGTTGAGGCACTCCTATGATTAATAAATGACTAAGATTTTTAATTGGTAAACAAAACATCAGTTCATTGCATTACAGTGTTTCTGTAGTGTGAATGCGATTTGTATACTTTAATTCTGTAGTCTTCCCGCTCCGCCACCGTCACCACTCTGACCAGCATGGGGTTCCGCTTGTCGACGGCCTCCAGCTTCATATTAACCTGAAAACTATGGGGAGGTTTCTACAGAAAGCGAGAAGCAGAGAGAGACACAGAGATTAAATCTGACAATGTGAAATAAAAAAAAAATGCAGACTTTTCTAGAACTTGAGCACAACCACAAACGCGCTTACCACTTTGAAGGACCTGGCAGGAGCGGCTAATGAGCTGCTTTCCTCTAGATACCTCTCCCAGGAGAAGTTCTTAGAATCGTGGTAGCCTGTAGTGCACATGATCACAGCTCACTGTCAGAATGAATCCAAAACAGATATTTTCATTCCATTCCTAAAAGCATGCCATGCCAGGGATCAAAGGTTCGGAGTGCTCGGAGGCTCATGCATAGTAAATATGTACCATCAAAAGAACATTTAAAGTAGCATCACAGTGGAACAGAGTGGAGTTGTCACTCTTATTATTAATAAATTACTTAGTGTACGCTGAACAGACCAACTGAACTCAAACAAATAATACAAGTTGACAGTACCTGGGGGCGTGGTCAGGGTTTTGCCATACTCCTCACACCAACCTACCGGATGGATGTATGGACTTGTCACATCACACCTAGAAAAAAACACACACAAGGAAAATACTGCCTAGTGTCCAAAATGTGTTCTTATACCATCCATCCATCATCTTCCACTTAATCCTATACTAGGGTCGTGGGGTGGGGGATGGGGGGGGTTGTTCCCTATGCCCATACAGAGAATAATTTTTTTGACGCTGGGTAGATACACCCAGGACAGGGCGCCAATCTATCGCTGGGCATACACTCACTCACCCACACACATTATATAGGGTCAATTTGGAGAAGCCAATATATCTTAACTCCATATTTCTGGACTGTTGGAGGAAACTGGAGAACGTGGAGGAAACCCACACGGACACGGTGAGAACATGGAAAGGTTCACCCATGAGAGGCAAACAAGCTAACCACTATGCCACTGTGCCGCCCAGACCTTATATCAAGTACCAAAATCACACGATAGAGACAAATTCATTGGGACACACCTTTCAATGATTAATACCCAGCCAGGCATTATGAACAACTGCAGACTTTCAACTAAGTGGAAACACTTTGGGGAAGGTCCTTATCTGATTCAGATTGATGGCGCTTGGTGCACAAAGCAAGGCGCAAAGTTCTGGGTGGATGAGGAACTGGACTAGCCCACATAGAACTCTCACCCCATTCAATACTTTGAGGATGATCTAGAACTACAGACCCTCTTGTCCAAACATAAGTGCTTGACATTATGAATGCTCTTCTAGTTAAATAGGCAAAACTCTTACAGACCTCCAAAATCTTGTAGAAAGATGTTACAAATTTACACATTTAACAGGTATCACGGAAAATCATAAAAGGTTATGCGAGTGTAATGTGTAGGTTTCTTAATATTTTTGTCCTTGTTAAACATGTTAATATATTATTATGTGGAAAGTCCATGAAGAGATAAAACCTAATCATTCAAACTTAAATACTGTGGCAAAAAAATTGGTTTAATATAGTGAGGTGGGGGCGGCACGGTGGCTTAGTGGTTAGCACGTTTGCCTCTCAGCGCTAGGGATTCCCGGTTCGAATCCCCATCTGGGTGGAGTTTCCATGTTCTCCCCGTGTCTGCGTGGGTTTCCTCCGGGTTCTCCGGTTTCCTCCCACAGTCCAAAAACATGGATCAAATCAATTGAATTCTCAAAATTGCCCCATATAGAGTGTGTATGTGTGAGTGAGTGTGTGCCCAGCGATGGATTGGCGCCCTGTCCTGGGTGTATCTGCCCAGCGCCCGAGACGTTCTCCCCTGGATGGGCATGGGGAACCCCACCGCGACCCTAATAGAGGATAAAGCGGGAGATAATGAATGAATGAATAGTGAGGTGGGGTTCTGGGTATCTTGAGATGTGAGGGGTCCCATAAATTTGACCACATGATGTATATCTGTATAATAAGCAAAAGCACATTTTTTTTGACCAAACATATTTTTTTATGGAAAGTGTTTTAGATAAAGTAATAATAAGTATATTCGAATTATATTATAATTGTCCATAAATAACAGTACAGCAATTTACAGTGGTTCAAGTTAAGGGTATTTTGGTGAGACACTGCCCTCTAGAGGAACATTTCCCAAAGCACACCTCTCTGTCTTAATCCATGAACACCAGATAGCGTTTCTCATTACCAGTAATCGTAGCTCTCGTCCCAGTTGTCGAAGTGCACGAGTAGACGGCTGTCCACTATATCTTCAATGGTGGCGACGCCAACGAGTGACAGATTCTTTCTGTCCACTGCCTCAAGCTTCATCCCCACTCGGAACCCCAAAGGAGTGACAGTCTGCATAGGACACAGAGTTACAGAGGAATTGATCTTCCACATTTAAACCATCCGTGCAGTGAAACACACACACACACACACACTAGTGAAGTGAGCCATGTGCCGAATGGTGGGCAGCCCTGTACACAGCACCTGGGGAGCAATTGGGGTTAGGTGCCTTGCTCAAGGTATCTTCAGCCACTGTACTTGATGGAGCCAGGTATCAAACCTAGAACCTTCAGGTCACAAGGCCATTGCTAGGAACACACTCACTTACATACTAAATAGGGACAATTTAGAGCAGCCAATTCACCTTGAATCCATGTTTTTGGACTGTGGGGGGAAACCGGAAAACCTGAAGGAAACTCTCAGAAACCCCCAGATCGGTATTAAAACCTGGATCCCAGCACTGAGAAGCAGACGTGCTAACCACCGTGCTCTGACGACCTTAAGCCTCAGATAAATTGCTCTGAATGCAAACATGCATATTACACGCATTATTTTGTTTCATCAAGCTCATCTGATGATTACAACGATTAGAACAGTAGATTTTGGCAGCAGTATTTGTTGGGATCACACAGGATTACACCATCTCTCTTTAAGCTTTGTCACTCAAAATGTAGCTGCTCTCACCGTGTTGTGGCTGTCGAACAGAGATTTGGGAGCGGCCTGCAGTTTGTTCGACTTCAGATACGAACACCAGCTGAACTCCTCACTTTTCAGTCCTATAATCACAGAGTTTACATCAACATTCTATAACGTTCAGATAAAAGTAATGCATCTATTAATTAGTAACAGGAGGAGATACCATTGTTTAGGTTGTAATTCCATTTTAAATGAACATAATACTGTCATTAGGAAAGTGAATCACCTCAGTCCCATTATTCTGTTGGTTAAGGGCATGTTATTTGATTTTCCTATACCACCAGATAATAATTAGTTATTTATAGTGTAATTAGTTATCGATATTTACTTTATCAATTTCACATAAATCAATTTCATTCATTCATTCATTATCTCCCGCTTTATCCTCTATTAGGGTCGCGGTGGGGTTCCCCATGCCCATCCAGGGGAGAACATCTGGGCAGATAGACCCAGGACAGGGCGCCAATCCATCGCTGGGCACACACTCACTCACACATACACACTCTATATGGGGCAATTTTGAGAATTCAATTGACTTGATCCATGTTTTTGGACTGTGGGAGGAAACCGGAGAACCAGGAGGAAACCCACGCAGACACGGGGAGAACATGGAAACTCCACCCAGATGGGGATTCGAACCGGGAATCCCTAGTGCTGAGAGGCGAACGTGCTAACCACTAAGCCACCGTGCCGCCTTAAAGTGGCTTAGTGGTTAGCATGTTCGCCTCTCAGCGCTAGGGATTCCCGGTTCGAATCCCCATCTGGGTGGAGTTTCCATGTTCTCCCCGTGTCCGCGTGGGTTTCCTCCGGGTTCTCTGGTTTCCTCCCACAGTCCAAAAACATGGATCAAGTCAATTGAGTTCTCCAAATTGCCCCATATAGAGTGTGTATGTGTGAGTGAGTGTGTGCCCAGCGCTAGATTGGCGCCCTGTCCTGGGTGTAAATGCCCAGCGCCCGAACCGTTCTCTCCTGGATGGGCATGGGGAACCCCCCCGTGGCCCTAATAGAGGATAAAGCAGAAGATAATGGATGGATGGACAGCAGCACTGCTGAACTAAAACCCCCTCACTGCATCAGCGTCACTGCAGAACTGACAATAAACAATCCACCACCCAAATGATACCTGTTCTGTGATGATCCTGACCAATAGAGAACAGAGAACCAACAGGGGACTAACAAAAACAAAGAAAACAGATGGACTACAGTATGTAATTGTAAGCACATGCCCCTGCAACCTGACTGCCCCGCTAACCTAAAAAAATTTTTTTGTTGTTGATAAAACAATAAGATCATTAAAAGGTTTACTGTGTTGCCATTTTGTCGACTCAACCACCGACTGTAATAAGAAAACTGTACTGAAGGTGAAAGTACCTTTCGGTGGCTGTAGCTTATGGCCGGTTTTCTCACACCAACCAGCGGGATGTATTTCAGGATGGTTCCAATTCACCCAGAAATCGTAGCAGTCGTTAAAGTTATCGAAGTGCAAACGCATTCTGTGTCCTGATACCTAAATGATACACAGTATAAATCTCACAAATCTATAGTCAGACGACAGGAAGGCTTAAAGTCAATGTGGAGGTGGTGAGGTGATAATGGTTACTAACCTCAGCAATAGAAAGCACACAGTACAGGGAGGGGTGCTGGGGGTCGACCCCCTCCAGTCTCATAGCCACTCTAAAGCCGTTCTTACACTGAGGAAGCGACTGATACTGCAAAACATTCACATTATGAGTCATTCTCATCATTAGGAGTAATGATTCTTCATTTTTCATTTTCATTTTATATATATATATATATATATATATATATATATATATATATATATATATATATATATATATAAATGGGGCGGCACGGTGTCTTAGTGGTTAGCACGTTCGCCTCTCAGCACTAGGTATTCCCGGTTCGAATCCCCATCTGGGTGGAGTTCCATGTTCTCCCCGTGGGTTTCCTCCGTGTTCTCTGGTTTCCTCCCACAGTGCAAAAACATGGATCAAGTCAATTGAGTTCTCCAAATTGCCCCATAGAGTGTGTATGTGTGCGTGTCTGTGTGAGTGAGTGTGTGCCCAGCGATAGATTGGCGCCCTGTCCTGGGTGTATCTGCCCAGCGCCCAAAACGTTCTCCCCTGGATGGGCATGGGGAACCCCACCGCGACCCTTTATAACATCGGTTATTGTCTCCTCTTCTTGTCTAGACTATGTGCTGCACCTGATGGTGTTACCTCTTTAAAGAGTTTAATTGGAGCAGCTATGGATTTCTCCTGCTCCAGATACGAAGCCCAACTCCATGACTTCTTCCTTCCTCCACATGAGATGGCTGTGACAACAAAATAAGCATTTTACTCTTAAAATCATTCAAACATCACTCAGAAACATACATTGAGGATGGCAGGACTCACTCTGTCTGAGCAGAGCAGCATCCCCCCTGCGCTTTCGCCGACCCCTCGGAGCGCCACGTCCTGACCGCCGCCCATCTTTCTCTTCCTAAAACACAGATATTATAACTTATTCATTTACATACTTTATTTTTTGTATGTGTAGAAAATCCTAATTTCTTCCCCTAGGTTCTTCTTTACAATTTATTCAGAGATCAGGAGGCGTGGCTTCTTTACATTTTAATTAACGATAAGGAGAAGTGGCATCTAAGTCAGAAGTGGCATTTAAGTCAGCTTTTTTACATTTACGTGGCTTTTTTACATTTAATTTAGAGTTCAGGAGGTGTGGCTTCTTTTTATGTTAATGAGAGATCAGGAGGCATGGCCATTTTATATTTTAGTCATATTTTAGATGCAGCTTCTTTACATTTAAGTCAGAGTTTAAGAAAGGTGGCTTCTTACAATTTAATCAAAGTTAAGTAGACGTAACCCTTTTATATTTTGGCCATATTTAAGGAGGTGTAGCTTCTTTAAACTTTAGTCAGGGTTTAGGAGGCATGGCTTCTTTCAGTCTGAGTTAAGAAGATGTGACTTTAAAAAATATTTGAATACATAGTAATATAAGTTTATTTTTTAGTTCCACATTGCAGATAAGAAAAAAAGAATGTGGGAAAGAAAGACTTAACGCACATTGTCTTCTTCAGCCTCCTCCACCATCTCCATCACACCGTCCACCTCTTCATCCAGTCTGGTAGCCGCATGTGGCCTCTTCCTGCCTGTCTTCACCACCTCACCATTCATTTTGGAATCTTCTTTCTCAGGCTTCAGCCCACTGAAGGAGAAGAGGTGAGAAGCTTCATGAACATATGAGAATGTTTTTTTAAATGTTTGTTTTTTTGGTAGCTCAGAGGATCTGTGGAGGCGTTTGACTTTTGTTAGGTTTGCTTTGCTTTTTAAATCTAGTACTTTACACAAATTTCTGTATATCATCATCAATCAATATCATCATCATCATTATTATTATTAGTAGTAGTAGTAGTATTAGTATTAGTATTATTACATGGCTACAATTACAATTGTACTTTTACTAGCCTAGTGTTTAAAAAAGATTTCAGCATCCACTGCAACATTATTCCAGATTGGAATAGTACATAATGAATAAAGTCATTAATAAAGTCTATAGAATAAAGTATTCTGCTTAATCCTCTATTAGGCTTTAATAACTCAATTATTAAAACAACAATTTTATGTAATTTGAATTATGGTAAATTATTTTATTACTTTATGCTTCTATGGAGTATGTATTGACACTAATGGTCTGTCGTTGAAGCCCTTTATAAATATTTTTGCACCTTGCGGCTCACACCACTAGGGGGCCACATGCACCCTGCCATTTACTGAATGTTTAATGTTTATTGACCTGATTATTGTCTTGTATTCATTGTAATTCTTGTTTTGAATTAAACACATCACTAACATGCCAATGTCACTGCAGAGCTCAAAACATTTACCACCTAATAATTAAAGGGTCCTGGCAAATAGAGTAAAAAAAAGTAATTAGTGAACCAAATGAAGTACAATCTGTAATTGTAGAACCACAAAGTGCATTTATATGGTAAGTAGAGTGAATAAAATGAACTATAAGTGCAGAAACAAATGTAAATATTACTAATGACGTTAGAAGTTACACAGGAATTAAATTAAAATAAAATAAATTAAAAGAGGAATTAAAATAAAAGGCTTAGATTGAAGTTATTGGCTCAGTATCTTACTCCTGATGTTCCTTCTGAGGACATTTCTCACTGCTTTGACGTCCGTCAGACGGGGGGTGTACAGCAGATTCAGTCTTGTTTGAAGACACCGACACACCACCACCCTGAGCCTTCTCTGACAAGGCTGTGAACAAAACACATGTACTCTGTCCATGTGACTGCATTTTAATATACAAAAGTTTGGACCCGCCCCCTTCGTGCTTCATTATCTATTTCCCAAATTTATCATATAGATGGACTTTGTAGATTTACAATTTCAGACTGTAGTCCATCTGTGTTCTTTGTTTTTGTTAGTCCTCTGTTCTCTATTGGTCAGGAGCGTCACAGAACAGGTATCATTTGGGAGGTGTATTGTTTATTGTCAATTCTGCAGTGACACTGATGTGCTGAGTGGGTTTTAATGCAGCAGTGCTGCTATAGTTTCATTTAAACACCTCAGTGACACTGCTGGGATATGAATAACGCACCAACCAGATAAAACCTTCTCCGTGGTGGTGCTATTAGGGTCCTGACCATTAGAGAACAGAGTAAAGGGGACCTACACAGTATGTACTCTAGTCCACAAACAGATTACTACAGTCTGGAATTGTGAAGCTACAAAGTCCATCTTTACTGTAAGTGGAACTGATAGGCTAAAAGGAGGCGTTCAAACTTTTGACTGGTTCTGTGAGTCTTCATACCTCATATTGACCATTTTTGCAGTGTACTTACCCTGTTGTGCAGTTGGTATACTCCATGTGGTGGTAGCATGAGCCTTCTTCAGACCTTCCTCATCTCCCTCTTCTGTTATGGCCTCTAGTGCACCAAACTCATTCACACGAAACTGGAGCACACAAAGCCATAATTATTAAACTGCCTTCCAAATGCATTTTGAATAGAACTGGTTGTGTCTTAAGATACCTTAAGCAAACAGACTCTTCACCTTCCTCCTAAATGCAAAGAAAGGTCCAACGCAATCACTGATTCCCTCACATGACTTCACGCAGCTAAACCTCATCATGTGCTTCCATTACAGTATGTCACTTAATGCATCATTAGGGGCAGTTGTAGGCTTGTGGTTAATTAACCGGCCTTGCAACCTGGCGGTCTCCAGTTTGATTCCCAGGTCCCAACAAGTACTACGGCTGAAGTGCCCTTGGATCAGGCCCTTATTGATCTTTTGGAACCGTATACAGGGCTGCCCACCACTCTGGGCTCACTTCACTTAGTGTGTGTATGTTTGTGTTTCGCTGCATGGATGGGTAAAATGTGGAGGACAAATTTCTCTGTGTGTAAGAACTGTAGGCAAAACAGATCTCTTGTTCACTTTATCCACCAAGGTCGGGATTCGAACCTGGATCTTCAGCTCTGAGAGGAGAACATGCTAACCACTACACCACTAGCTCATACTGGGACATGTGTAAGCAGAGTAGACAAAATAGACAACTTTATCATTATCTGACCAGAGCCACACATTTCAATGATTACAATCCGTGACTTTAACCTTAATTAATTACCCAGAGCATTTAGAAGTATTGTGCAATGTATTGTGGGTTATGAGTACAGACCTTCATCTGGCTGCCCGGGAGTGTCCCCACGCCATTATTCCACTCCAATTCTCCATACATGTCGAATTCAGTGGTTGACTTCTCCATGGCAATGACTCAAACTACAGATCCTAAACAAAATAATAGTAATGGCATTGTTATCTAAAGGACATTATAGTTAGGACAAATAATTTCCTGTTGCACCACTTTGGATAGAACGGTCCTTTCTATAGCGATGTGAATTTTTGTCCGATTTATTTATTGATTAATTATATTTATAAAGACATTAATTCATTCATTCATTCATTCATAGCCCGCTTTATCCTCTACTAGAGTCGCGGTGGGGTTCCCCATGCCCATCCAGGGGAGAATGTCTCGTGCGCTGGGTAGATAGACCCAGGACAGGGCACCAATCCATCGCTGGGCACACACTCACTCACACAGACACACTCTATATGGGGCAATTTTGAGAATTCAATTGATTGATCCATGTTTTTGGACTGTGGGAGGAAACTGAAGAACCCGGAGGAAACCTACGCAGACACGGGGAGAACATGGAAACTCCACCCAGATGGGGATTCAAACCGGGAATCCCTAGCGCTGAGAGGCGAACGTGCTAACCACTAAGCCACCGTGCCGCCCTTATAAAGACATAATAATAATATTATTAGAATATGTATATCTCATAAAATTGCAGTTTTGTAAATATACTAAATTTATTAACACATTTTAAGTAAAAAATTAAGGAACAAGTCAGTAATGGAATTATTAGTGTTATTAGTGAAAGTAGCAGGACAAGTAGTGAATGAAGGTGGTGATTGTAGAGATAGTTATAGTACACATGTACCAAAATGCTATGAATAAGTAGGTCATTATATATATATATATATATATATATATATATATATATATATATATATATATATATATATATATAATTTAATTCTAGTTTTTAATTTAAATAAAAAAATGTTCATATCCCCATATTTATTAATTAATGTTGTTTCGGCTTTAAAATACATACAAATACATACAACAGAATGCATAACAAATCCAAGTGTTCACATTTTGTTAGGATATCTAGGTATCTTGGACATCTAGACAGTATCACTCGCTACTTCCCCAACAGGAACAGACACGATACAGTCATGAGGCATTTTCTTTCAAATCTTCAAACTACCAATCAGCATGTCTTTCAAATGTGGGAGGAATCCCGAGAAAACTATAAGTTGTACGCCTGAAAAAATATATATAAGTTGTACGCCTGAGTGAGTGAGTGAGTGAGTGAGTGAGTGAGTGAGTGACCGAAACATTCTCCTCTGTCCCCCGGATGGGAAACCCCCCTCACCCCGGCCCCAATACCCTAGTAGAGGATTAAGTGAAAAATAACGAGATGAGATAAATAATATCACCATAAATAAATTTGGAAATAAAAATAATTGTTATAGTCGCATACTTTATGGTCTTCTCATTAGCATTATCGATATAAAACGCTAGGGGGCGCCAAATCCCACAATTCTGCAGTGTAAACTTTCAAGCTGCAGTTGCAACAATAAAATCTGAAAATAAAGATAAGTGCATTTATAAGAATACGAATCGGTCATTTACCAAACCAGGCGATCTTTATAAAATACCAAAGGTAGCTAAGGTGCACATTTTTTTAAAGACTAAGAAAAGCTTCAGACGGAGTTGGAAAATCTTTTACACCGCACATGTTTATTAAGCTGGAGAAAGCAGAAGAGGCAGAGGAGCGCTTCCTGTGTACTGAACTACAGACTCACATCA
The DNA here is from genome assembly GCA_019802505.1 of Corydoras sp. C115. NCBI lineage: Eukaryota > Metazoa > Chordata > Actinopteri > Siluriformes > Callichthyidae > Corydoras > Corydoras sp. C115. The sequence continues at coordinate 137,960 of JAFMOC010000009.1, read as the reverse complement.
AAGCTCTGATCACGTGTCATCTATTATTATTATTATTAAAACCACTGTTAGCACTATTTCTATTATGATTATTCTTGCTTGCTTACTAGAAAGCCATCCAATAAAACGGATTTACTCCTGAACTGGAAAATCCTGCACAGGGTTATATTTTGACCTATTAAATTGCTGCGAATATCAAAATATCTGCTACTTTAGTTTTACAACATTGGTGGAAATCTAATATCGTGGTTACCGGCTGGCTTTTATCCCGAAAATAGGGAGTTTTCGAATTAGCGTCACTTCGCATTTACTATTTAATGTGTATTTATAAAGGCAGTTTTGTCCAAAATGGCGGAGCAGGAATTATTTCTAACTCTCTGTATAGCATTTCTATTTAAACGTTTCGGTCGTCTAACTGCGACTTTAACTCAGATGGCAGGTTATAGGGAAATAAACAAGAGGGAAATTAATCGCGTCATTTTTTTTTCTCCTTCGGGCTCTGGCTGCATAAAAAGCCAAAATAAGCGCTAAAGCTTTTCGGTTATCGCACATAAAGAGTGCAACGCCGCACGCACGCCCCGAGCAACATTAATGCGTTAAAAAAAAACAACGTGTCCTTTATTAGATCGGCCTCGTTTCTCGTTGTTTTGACTCGAATGTCACGTTGGAGCGTTTTTTATTCTTCACACTGAAGCTCTTCCTGCCTCGCGCAGGGCGTTTTGGACTTTTATAGCAGAGTTGAAGTCGAAATGCGTCGCAATAAACACCGAGCGAAAGCCGAAGCCGCCGCAGAACGCTGCCACGGGCCGACACGAAGCGCACCCCGCAGCTTAAACACTTTGATTCGAGTTTTAATTTGTCTCTTACCTAAATTCTCCCACGACTAGTGCCCAGTTGCCCAGGCAGCGGACACAGTGCGCATGCGCCGCCGAGCGCTGCTGGAACAGCTTCTGCTGCTGTACACACGCGAGAGCAATATTCCAAAAAAGTTTCACTTATTTTATTATCCGCTCTCAGCTTGCGTTTGCTTGGTGTGTCCAAGCTCGGCTACATGTTTAGTGGTTTTCTAGAGGAAAATGCGAGCTGCCACATAAAAATAAAGAGTAACCGTTTTTAGTTAGCTTGGTGAAAAAAGATAATCATAGTGTGACATCACATGTTGAACACGATGCTGTGGCGTCATAACACAAAACGAGGCAGTTTAGCTTTACAACAAATATCTACAAAGCCTTTTAAACTTGTTTTGGTTTCCAAAAATCTTTAAATTATTTTAATACCATGTCAAGCGAATATTGATTGGGCTCTTGGTAAAAGAAAATAATAAACACTGGTTTTATTTTCATTATTTATTTTGTTTTCTTGGCGTGTCGAAGCTCGGTTACGACATGTTTAGTGGTTTTCTAGAGGAAAATGCGAGCTGCCACTTAAAAATAAAGAGCAACCGTTTTTAGTTAGCTTGGTGAAAAAAGACAATAATAGTGTGACATCACATGTTGAACACGATGCTGTGGCGTCATAACACAAAACGAGGCAGTTTAGCTTTACAACAAATATCTACAAAGCCTTTTAAACTTGTTTTGGTTTCCAAAAATCTTTAAATTATTGTAATACCATGTCAAGCAAATATTTATTGGGCTCCGGTAAAAGAAAACAATAAACACTAGGTTTATTTTCATTATTTATTTTGTTTTCTTGGTGTGATGGACCTCGGTTACGTCATGTTTAAGTTTTTTTAGGGGAAATGCGAGGTGCCACGTCGAACTAAACTAATCGTAGAACTAAACAGTAACCATGTGACATCACATGTTGAACTCGATGCTGTGGCGTCAAACACAAAACGAGGCCGTGTTAGCTTTACAATTTCAACTAGACTTGGTTTCTAAAGGCTTGGCGTCCGGTAAAAAAAAAAAAAAAAAACACTGGGTTTATTTATTTTTCAGATTTAGTTTTCTTGGTGTGTTGAACCTTAGTGTTTATGTTTTTTTTTTGGTGGGGGTGGGGGGTGGGGGGGGGGGGGCCACAAAGAACTAAAGAGTAACCGTTTTTAGTTATCTTAGTGAAAAACAAGATAATAGTGTGACATCACATGTTGAACACGATGTAAAAAACGAATAAAAAACGAGGCTTTGCATCAAATATATACAAAGCCTTTTAAAATAGTTTTGGTTTCAAAAAGCTTAAAAATCTTTAAACAAAGTAATACCATGTCAAGCAAATATTGATTGGCCTCCGGTGAAAAAAAAACAATAAACACTGGGTTTCTTTATTTTACAGGTTTTGTTTTCTTGGTATGTTGAAGCTCGGTTATTGATATTGATTGATGATTGATTGGTGATAAATATTGATTAATAAACAAAGTAATATCATGTCAAGCAAATATTGATTGGCCTCTGGTGAAAAAAAAACAATAAGCACTAGGTTAATTTATTTTTCAGATTGTGTTTTCTTGGTGTGTTGAAGCTCGGGTACGTCATGTTTAGTGTTTTTTTTTTTTTGTTTGTTTGTTTGTTTTTTTTTTTGGGGGGGGGGGGGCGAGGTGCATCATAAACAATAAACACTGAGTTAATTTTTTATTATTATTATTATTTTGAAGATTGATTACGTCATGTTTAGTGTTTTTTTTCTCATTTTTTTCTCATAGCACAATATGTTTATGGAAGTCTTTTTTAAATGTGCATTGTGTGCATTTTGTGAAGTGTGTAACATATTGCTGAGGATAAGAGCAGAGCCTGCACAAGAAAGCTGGTTTGCATTTAACATTCCAATGGCTCCTGAGTGTTGTTGACTTCACTGCAGGCTCCTAGAATTTTTGCAAACCCTATATTTTGATTGCTTACTTGCACCTACACTACCCATGCATTTTTGCAAAATGTTTGCTGAAACCTAGGCGTCTTTGTCAAAAATACACTAAATATACAATAATAATATTTCATCCCATGTCACTATATTGTCTGTGTAATCCTATGCTAGGGCCACAGGAGGAGTTACCCATGCTGGGCAGACACACCCAGGACATGGCTTAAAAACCTACTTCTTTTTGTTAAATATAAATACATATGAAAATTGATGCCTGCAAGACTTACTATATATTAAGATAGTGGCATGTTTACCACTGGGTCACATCATCATTGCTTTAAAAATATTAAAAAAAGAAAATACAAATTTTTGCAGGTTTGTGAGTGAAATGTTTGTTATTTCTTGCTGATTCTGAGAATTATTTTGCTCAAGAAATTGTCATGGTTGTCTGATGCACTACTGTATATAGCCCATAGTCCATAAAAGACAGATCTGGACTGCGATTACTAATGTCAATAAAAAGACCAAATATGTTTTTATTTATTTTTATTATTTAAATAGAAGACTTAATAAATTTTAAAAACATTTTAAAACATTTTGTTATATTTTTATTTTATTTTACAAAATTTGACTGACAGCTTTCTTGGAGGGACATATTTTGTTGTCTTATTATATTTCACTTAATTGTATACTAGGGATGAGGGTCACAGGGGAATACCCCATGCCTATCCAAGGAACGTCTCACACACACACACATACACACACAGACTATGTAGGGGCAATTTAGAGTAGCCAATTCACCTTAAATCCATGTTTTTAGACTGTGGAAAGAAAACAGAGAACCCTGAGGGTACCCATGCATATATGGAAGAAACATGGAAACTCCACCTCCACTCCACTTGTGGCAATTGAAGGGTAAAATCAGTAAGAAAGTTTTTCTTATGGTTTTTGTTAGGTAGACACTTTTATCCAAAGTGTTTTACAAATAAGAACAACTGTAAGTTGTCAATAATTTAAAAAAAATATCCAGCTGAAATGCAGTATCATCAATCCTGATCCTTTGCTGATCTGGTTTTAGTGCTTAGATGTCTCCCCACCCTGTTTGGGATTTAAAAGGTCTAAAGTAGGTAGGAAAGTAGGTTTAAAAAAAAAGAATGATGAACTATTGGAAGAGACAGAATCGTACTGAAAGCTTCTCTTAAACGGTCTTTGTGAAAGCAGAAGACACAGTTGTAAAGTACATCTAAAAATTCTTCACATCTTCAGATAACAGGTCTTTCATAAAAAATGCTTTGTGCAGCCACAGGTATTTAAAGCTGGTAGCTGATAGGCCACTAAGAACATGCTTGTGTTGTGGGTTTAATCCGGCCCAGATTGAGGCAAACATTTAAGCATGTTACTAATCTCATTAAGTCGTCACAGAAACACAAACTGTGTAAGCACAACTCTGCTTGCTGGGTCCTGCTTGACTGTAGTGGAAGCTCGCCTCGGTGCTGGGCAATGCGCTAGAAACCATCTGCCCCTTATGTTTTTGGATTACTGCTGTCGCTGTTGTGGGAGTGCTCTAATCAAACGCCATGGCCACCTGCCAATCAACAGCAAGCTCAACGATACCTGGGTAAAACTCTTCATCTCGGGTCGATTCTCAGAACCAGGTGCTGCTGCCTAGCTCAAAGTATTTTGGCTTAAGGTCTAGATTTAAATAAATCAGCTAGTTCATGATAATACAAAGAGTTTTATTTGTTCAGAGGAAATACTATCTGATTATTTGCTCATATGAGGGGAGGGTTCACAGCTTTTACTGTCTTACTTGCTCATTTTGGCTGAAATGGAATACTATTATTTCGATATCTCAACGCTTTAAATGCGAGAAATCCAAATTAGCCTTTTAAAAACGACTCTCATCTTATCTCATTATCTTACACTTTATCCTGTGCTAGGGTCACAGGGTAAGTAAGTTTTCCATACTCATCCAGGAAAGAACGTTTCTGCCGCTGGGCAGATACACCCACGGCAGGGGACACACATGAAGACCACCCATACAAACATGGGGAGAACATGGAAACTCCATCAAGATCGATATTTGAACCTGGATCCCCAGCGCTAAGAAAGGGGCGCGGCATCCTAACCACTACACCATAATTGATCACATCATTCATTAATTCATTTATTCATTCATTCATGCATTATCTTCTGCTTAATACTCTCATAAGGTCGCATGGGCATTCCTCATGACCTTCCAGTGGAGAACAATTTGAGTGCTGGGCAGATAGACCCAGGACAGGGAGCCAATCTCTTGCTGGGCACACACTTACTTAAACACACACACACACACACACACACACACACACACAATTAAGAAGTTAATTAAAAATCCCCTGAGCTAAGGCTGAGAAGCGCTTAATTAATCACATCAAATTAATTCAAATAAATAAGTAGTAAATGTTAATATAATCAAACATAAACAACAGCATGTGGTATTGGGACACATACTGCACCTACACATAAGTTTTTGATATTTTAATTTAAGTTGGCTCCGCCTTTGCAGGTATAGATGATTGATGTTTTGCAGCGTCCTGTAGTCTAAGCATATTTTCAAGAGCAAAAATGAATATGGTTTTCTAAAACTCACCTCCATCACCTAGAAGGCAATACCTTTTCTTCTGTATACATTTTTTGTTTTTACATTTGTTGGGCACCAATCAGTGGTGTTGGTGTGCGACACACATAGAAGTGGTAAGACATCTTGGGCACATTTTGGTGGTTGTAAAGATTAAATAAAGCTCCAAAGGGTCCAAAAGTATAAGTATGTCAAATGTGGTGGTAATGACAGCAACAGTGTGGATTTGTACAGTATAGGGAACACACAAACACACACCTTAGACGTTTTATATAGTATATATAGATTGGCTAGCAGCACTGTTGCCAATCTAAAAGTTTAAAACGTCAGTCCCAGCTCCAATTTGCATATGTCACATTGTCACCGCTGTGATCCATTGTATTGTTTCATTTTGTTTTTTATGCTTGTATTGTGCTTATCAGGTCGTTCTTCAGAACCTGTTTATGTGCATGCTGTGTTTCTACTCTCTTTACTACATCGCTGTCAGTCTGTGCATCGGAATCCTAAAGTAAGACCTTCTACTATTTAGATGCACTACTTCCTCTGTCTCTATTTGTGTGTGTGTGTGTGTGTGTGTGTTTTGTGGCAGTGTAAAATCGACATTGACTTCCTGTAGTGTGATGTCTGTCCCCCTTAAGCCTCTTAAAGGTACAGGGTTTTAAAGTGCACATTTCGCCCGCAGCAAGGCGTAAGTGAAAATGCAGGGGCCCTCTGTGGTAAAAGTACAATGTTGTCAGTAGACAGAAGAAATTGTTGCATTGTCTTTTCTACCGGTACATTTTTTTCTTTTTTCTTACCTTCCTGAATAAATTTGACTAAAACCTAATCAGATTTTGGACTAGCAATTTTTTTTTTTTTTACAAAAAGGTGTATCATGGCAGGAGGACAGTTGTTGATGCTCATCTAACTCGAAAAGGTTTGCACAGTCAGACAGATTCTGTTTAAACATACACAGTGTCTTGATAATTTGTAGATTCTGTATATACTAAAAACATTGTTCCATTATTAAGGACAATCTGTTCTGACCCAGATGTAACAAAACAGGCCCAGCCATGACACTCCCACTACTACTACCACGTTTCACATATTGGATGAGGTTTTATGCTGGATTTTCTTCAAACAGAACACATTTAAATTGAATAGATCATCTATCCACAAAACAGATTTCTTGCTTGTTAATGTAACATTCATTACTGTTGTAAGAGAGCTGCATTGTTTTATGTAGAGTAGCTTACAGAGGTCATAACATCATAGAAGCTGACATGTCTGTGTTTAGGGCAATGCATAAAAATCCAGTGCTAGCAACCTAACAGTAGTCAAAATGCTCAAGTGATTTGTTTTGTGCACAGAGGAATTTGATTGTACACTGAAACTCAATCACACACACACACACACATATATATATATATATATATATATATATATATATATATATATATATATATATGCATATTGGAGCACTTCATCCATAGTACCTGTTGGGACCAGGAATCAAACCGGGGACCTTCAGGTCAAAAGTCTGGTTCCTTAACCACAAGGTTATGACTGCCCCTACTAAGAGCTAACCCATTATTGGTTCCATTACTTTGGTGAGCTTGCGAAATTAGTCTACTGTGCTAGAGTGCAATAGAGACATACTGGCTGCACAAAGCAAGTGTGTGTGTGTGTGTGTGTTTGTGAAACATGCCTAGTAACACCCTTTTTAATAGTACTTTCTTAAGTCTTGTTCAAAATGTGTTATTATCTTCAGTGTTTTGTGATTATTATGGGATGTATCAGGGTTGAAGAGATGAACAGTTTATTAGCTCCTTTCGACTACACCACACAACCATCATGGCACAGCCCGAAATATTTAGGTAAGTCTTTTTTTGCTGGATTTTTCCAAATATTTAGTAAACTGTTTTTTTTTTTGTTATTTTTCTATTGAGAGATTGCTAATAAGATATCATTTAGATATATCATTGTGCCATAAAAAAGATCAGAATATGAAAACGAATCTGTATGATCTTAATACTGTCAACAAAAGATTGTATGCAAGTGGGCAAAATGTTTTTCTAAGGTAAGTGAGACATAAAACACCAAGAGTGATCGATCATACAGTTTAAAATAGGAAAATCCACTGTTTAAAGATAATTTGATGGAAAAAAAAACAATTAAAAGCACAACCAAAGAGACAAAAATATTATGATAAAAAATTCACATGGACACAAGGAGAACAATCCCAGATAGGGATTCAAACCTGGATCCCCTGCACTGAAAGTTAGATAAATTAACCAATACGGCGACATAGATTTTTGTATCACTTTTAGGTTTTTTTCTTTCTTAGTAATAACAGAAGTAATGAAAAAATAATGTAACTATACAACAGCAAAGCTTAAATGTAGCAGTTTAAGTATTATGACATTTCAACAACCTCATATTTTAAAGAATCCAGTGATGTACAAGATTAAAATATAATGTAAGATAAAGGTGATTAAAAAACATAAATTTTTTGCCATTGGAAACACTGGTTGGAGTTTCCATGTTCTCCCTGTATCTGCACAAGTTTCCTCCGGGTTCTCCGGTTTCCTCCCACAGTCAAAGTCCAAAGATATGGATTCAATGTAAATTGTTCCATATAGTGTGTGTTTGTGTGAGTGAGTGTTCCCAGGGATAGATTGGAACCCTGTCCTGGGTGTATTTGCCCAGCACCCTAAACGTTCTCCCCTGGATGAGCATGTGGAACTACCCAACAAGAGGATTAATTGAAAGATAATGAATGAATGAATGTTGGAAATCCTGTTTTGATCAAAAATACCAAATATGGACATAACTAACATAGAACCAACCTCAAAATGACAACCTGCCTGATCTAAATGTACATTCACTCCTCTTGTTAATTGTTTTCGACAGTGAGTGTGATCTCGATGGAGGTGACATACATCCTGGGAGGGCTTATCTTCGCCTGGATTGTGGAGGAGTGGGTGTGGGACTATGCCATTACCATCACACTTCTGCATATTGGCCTCACCTTTACTGGTCTGAACCCTATCCTCAATAAAGAAGTAGCCTTCACTTGTATATGTATATGTAGAGACAATACTGTAAACAATATTGGCCTAAATACAGGGCAGAATTACACTACAGTTCCGAAAGTATGTGGACATACATAAGACACCTATATAATCAGTATATATTATATACATTGTACAGTACATTACACTACAATATGTTTTCTCCTAGAAGCAAACCTATATGTTGAAGTTGGTTAAGAAATTTATGTCTGTTTGGTTCAAAAGTATTTTTCAGTTGTGTAAATGAGAAAATTTTATTTTTTCTTTCTTTGCTGCTGTAGTCATGGCTGATTTTCCTTCCACAGAGCACTGGTGGATCGCGCTCGGTGAGTTTATTTGGTTCGTTTTTGTGGTTATTGAGTTTATAGTTATCCAAACCAAACATCTAAAGCATTTTCTTGTTGTTTTTAGGGTCAGGTTTAGTGATGATGATCTTCGGGGGCCAGCTGCTGGCCTATCACCTTTTTCGGAATAATTTTGTTTATCCCGCTGACTTGCAAAACTTCTGACTCAGTTTACATGAAGCATCCTGTACAGTTATATGTATAGATTTGTATGTACATATTTCTGGTTGTATTTTTTACACACTGTAGAATGTTTTGTTACTGATACTGATGCATAATAACAATTTGTGATTAGTGGTATGAATTAAACTGTACTTTTTTGTTGTTGAATTTGTGGTTATTACTTCAATGCAAGTAATTAAATATATATTTTAGGGTTTTTAATGAGCTGGATTAGTGTTGGCTTAGTAGTTAGCACGTTCGCCTAGGGAGTGCTAGGGATCTTGGTTTGAATCTGGATCTGGGTGAAATTTCTATGTTCTCTCTGTGTCTGTGTGGCTTTTCTTTGGGTTCTCTAGTTTTCCTCCCCAAGTCCAAAAACATGGATTCAAGGTAAATTGCTCTAAATTGCTCCTGGGCAGCACGGTGGCTTAGTGGTTAGCACGTCCGCCTCTCAGCACTAGGGATTCCCGGTTCGAATCCCCATCTGGGTGGAGTTTCCATGCTCTCCCCGTGTCTGCGTGGGTTTCCTCCGGGTTCTCCGGTTTCCTCCCACAGTCCAAAAACATGGATCAAGTCAATTGAGTTTTCAAAAATTGCCCCATAGAGAGTGTGTATGTGTGCGTGTCTGTGTGAGTGAGTGTGTGCCCAGCGATAGATTGGCGCCCTGTCCTGGGTTTATCTGCCCAGCGCCCGAAAGTTTCTCCCCTGGATGGGCATGGGGAACCCCACCGCGACCCTAATATAGGAAAAAGCGGAAGATAATGAATGAATGAATAAATTGCTCCTATATAGTGCGTGTGTTTTGTCTAGGTGAGTATGTGTCAAGGAATAGATTGGCACCCTGTTCTGGATCTGCCCAGCGCCTGAAACACAGCATTCTCCATTGGATACGCATGCCCCCCCCCCCCCCCCCCCCCCCCCCCCAACCGTAACCGCGTGTCTCTAGATAAGAATTAAATGAAAGATGATGACATGAGATGTGATGAGATGTGGATGGATTTTGGGGTGTTGGGTGTTGGATTAGCAGGTGGCAGTGGCAACAAACCCAAATCAGATGAAAAGAGTACCTGTGAAAATAAGCAAAAAGCAAAAAAGCACTTGGTAGAATCAGTGCATGGTGCTTAGAATCCTGAACATTTGCTGTCATCTAATCCACTCAGATTTGTGGGAGCTGGAATTAGCTTCATGTAGCCACATCAGCAGTTAGGTCCTCACTAATCTAGACTTTTTTGATGGACTGTTTAATGAAGAGTAATTTTTTTTTTGAAGATATGTGGATCTGCAAAACTAACAGACAAGGTGACATGTTTTACCCCTTTAAAACCAATAAATAAACAAACAAATAATAAAATAAACATTCAATTAATTTTTATATTTAGTTTGAAATATGTGCTATAATATGTGCATGTTTTAAGTTAAATGATTCTATAAATCATGCATCAGGAGATATTGATTTGTTAATAAGATGATGATTGTGATAATAGTGAGCCAGATGTGAACTATGTAAATACACCAGTTTGCACTACAGTTTGTAGTTATAGAACTACAAAATGTATTTACTGTATATGGTAAGTGGAAATGAAGCAAAGAGCTGTATCTGATACAGAAAATAAATAGTGGTATGTTTAATTGACACTTTATCTATATAATACAAAAGAACATATCAGCAGAGAGAAAAATTTGGCCTTTAAGCAACCAGAAAGAAATTTCATTAAACACATCTTCTTTTTGCTCTATTGTCTATTTCATGCATTTACTTTGTAGTTTTACAATTACAGACTGTAGTCCATCTATTTTTTGTTTTTGTATGTCCCCTGCTGTGGTTTCATTTCTCCACCTCAGTTACACTGCTGGGATAGGAATAATGCACCAACCAAATAAAACCTGTTCTGTGGTGGTGCTATTGGGGTCCTGACCATTAGAGAACAGAATAAAAGGGATGTACACAGTATGTACTGTAGTCCACCAACAGTGGATTACAGTCTGGAATTGTAGAACTACAAAGTCTTTTACAGTTTTTACAGTAAGTGGAAATGATACAAAGGGTAAATGGAACAATACCAAATTTTTAAACGGTATTGTAGAACATACCAATAACAAGATCATTCGATACTATAACTAATAGCTTATAATAATATAATATTATTATAATATTATATAATAATATTAATATAATAATAATAATAATAATAATAATAATAATAATAATAATAATAATAATAATAATATTTTTTAATTAACAGGACGGTTTATCACAGCCTACTTTTGCCTATAGAGTGCACAATAAAAGTCATTAACCTAATAGAGGTCAGAGTGTATGAAACAGCGACACTTAGTGTTCAAATCAAGAATTTCAATGTCCTTATAATGAAGTTAACCGTCATGTTACAGTTTTTCTCAGTCAATTTGGTTAATTTCTCAGATCAGAATTGAAATTCTCAAAATTGTTCATTCAATCTCCACATCTCCTTGTCACTTGTGCACATCATAATTGCATTTCTCATTGTGTTTCACATTTTGCAAATGCTTTTGTACATTTTGCAAATGGTCATAGACAATTGTCTGTTGTTTTTTACATTATCTGTTGCTTATGTCATGTTTATCAAAATGTGTTGTACTGATTGTCTGTTGAATTGTCTTACGTCCAAAACATTTAGGTCTTATGTCATCGCCTAGGTCATTATATGCAAAAGTGCTGAACATGTTGTCATTATCGCTCAGAGATAATTTGTACATTTATTTTTCACTTTTTAAAAACCTTTATGTTAAAGTTTGGTAATTTGTCCTAAATTGATTAAATTGTTCTCAGGTGAATCTTTGCTTTCTGTTAAGGGAATTTGTGAACATTTACATCATCCAGTGGTCTCAAACATAGGTCAGAGGTGCATCTCATGAACCTGTAATTGGCAAACATTATATATTATATATATAAGGGCTACCATTGATGTGCAAGGCCAACGAGGAGGAAACATCACGATGTGTGGCTATGTCAGAGAATGGCGTGCTTACACATATTCCCATTATAGGGCCCTATAGCATCTCATCACATTCTTGGACACCCTCTATAGGGATCTCATCCCTGATAATGAGAGAGGTGTGGTGCAAGAGGATTTGCCCAAATATGTGGGTTTTGAGTTTTCACCATGCTAACACCATCAGGCAATGGTTTGCCACTCATCATAGAATGCTGATGGAGTTCCTCCCACCCTATTCCCCATTTCTGAACCATATTGAGGAGTTCTTCTCAGCCTGGAGATGGAAGGTATACGATCACCAGCCACACGTCCAGATGAACCTGCTGACTGCTATGGATGCAGCTTGTGAGGATATCACAGCAGATGCCTGCAAAGGCTGGATTAGACACTCTAGAAGATTCTTTCCATGGTGCATTACAAGGGAAGATCTCCAGTGTGTTGTGAAAACATGTAGCCCAACAGAGAGGAGCATCAGGTGAATAGGAAAGAAAGCACTACAGTAATTCCTTAAGTTTTTTTTGAGTATTCAGAGTAAGTTTCTAATTTTGTAGTTTTTCCTTTATTCCATATAGTGCAGTAGAAAATAATACAGTGAAGAATATTACTCTAAATTTGATTCCAGTCCAATTTCTTGCTGTCCATCTCCCACATACAGTCATGTGCAACTTTTGTGTTCTGTAAGTTTGTATTTGTGTGTGTAACCTGGATTGTTTCAATTGATATGCCAGAGAATGTGCAGCATTCTTGTAAACAAAAGCGTAGTTTCCATCAGAATATGCTTACAGTCTTCATTGTTGCACTGACAACATGACTAAGTAGTTTGACTGCCTTGTCGTAGGCAATGGCACAGACAAGATATTTTGATGGCGCCGACAAATTGATTGACCTAAATATTTGCTTTTGAGGCAAAAACAAAGAATTTTGAGTGAAGTATGTGCTTTTGCAGGTATTTCATTGAGTTTTGCTGTTTGCACTAACTGTTTTGAGAAATGCACTTGTGATGCCAATGTAAATCATGATGTGAGAAATGTACCAAATCGACTGAGAAAAACTGTAATACCACTAGATGGAAGCATTTTATATGAAATCGTTTCTTACCGTTTAACTTTAACTTTTATCAATTTTTTATCAAAATAACCTTTTTATGAATTCATAACTATTAATAATCTGCTGTTAATGTTTTAGAAATATATTATCTATATAAACAATTTGAGAATAGTCATTTGCTCCTGTTGCAAAAACGGAATGTTAGCGTCAATAAACAGATTAGATTTTTAGCACGATTATAAAAGATGATGTGAAAAACCAAAAAGTTAAGTGCACAATAACACAAACACCAAACACTGCAAGTGTTTTAAATGAATCACTTTTTTAAATCGACTCTTTTTGAAGAGTTGTTTGTGACTCGGACAACGATCTCTTTTATGTCATGTCTCTTTCATATATATATGAGGAATTAATGAGGAATAATGAGGAATTAAAACAATACTGTTGCTCAATATATATATATGGAATGAAGTCTGAATATATGGAATGAAAGTGTATATTCAGACTTTCATTCCACACACACACACACATATACTGGTTTTCATGTTTAACGGGGACCAACATTCTGATCATCAACTGTGGGGACCACCCTTTCTAAAGGTTTTAGAGGTTCAAAAAAAATCAGGCACAATAACCAATGTTCCGTTAGCTTATACACGCCTTTAAACATCCCAAAAGACAAAGTAATGTCTTGATCGTCTTATATGGGGACTTTGGGTGAAAAATCTAATAAACATGGCTAATGGGGAATGCATACCACAGCAGGTAATAGGATAAAACTCAACTCAGTTCAACAACAAAAAAAAAAAAATTGAACACTTGTTCACTTAGTATAACAATGGATTGTTTTATTTTCATGTTATTTATGTTGCAATTTTCTTTTATAAGCTGTGATTCTATTATAAACATAAAATTTTAAATTCTTCCAGTCCCGGTTCTTAAGAACTTCTGGTTCAGCTCTTAAACACCTCTCACAGTCGTGCTTTGCTGGTACAATACATGAGGTGATAAATCTACTCATGTGCCTTTCCACAGTTTGCACCTCTGTCTGCTTCCAGGGTGTTTTCTTCTTCTTGGTAGCATTACCTTAAAGTGGTCAGAAAAATACATTTGAAATTAAAATGTGTATAAGCTGAAGTATTACATTGTCTGAACATTTCTTAAGAAATAAAAGACAATCATCACTGACATAGGAAGTAGAAATGAAAAATAAGATCACCTTGGAAGGAAGGCCTTATAGCACTAACTTCTGATGACATCTCATTGTCTGATGACTGTTTGCGTTGTTTGGGCTGTGGTGAAAGTGTCATTTCTGCCGATTGCTCTGTGGAAAATTATTAAAAAATAGAGATCAATAAAAGTTCTTATTGTACATTAGGACCTCAATAAATACATGAAAGTAAATTTATTACAATAAGGGAAAACTATAGTCTTTTAACAGCAATTTACTGACATACCACTAACTGCAGATGAACAGCTTCCCTCCTGTATGCTCCTGTGCTCTTCATCCCTGTCCACAGCTCTTTCTACGGAAGTTATACAAATTACAGCTTAACTATGAGATCAAACAAAAATAAATATATAGTAAAAAAACTAAAAATAAAATGTCAGACCATCAGGATCTAGCCCAATTTCATCCAAGTTCTTGCCATGAAACTCAGCTAATCTTAATTGCTCAAGCGCCATTAGAACTTTGCTAATCTTGGCGAGTTGTAGGGTCTTCTCAGGCAGTCGATAGAACTCTCGATGGATCCTTATACAGTGGAGGAAGTAATCCCCACACTTTAAAAGTTTTAATACAAAAAAACAAATGAAGGGAAAAGTGCCACATATATCAAAAGTGAAATGAGAAATATAAAATAATTTGCACTTTATTGAGGGAAATTATTTGATCCCCTAGTAAAACATGACTAATGTTGGCTCCCACAGACCACTGACACACCCTAATCACAGTGAAGTCATTACCTGAATGAGAGACACCTGTCCCAAATTATTCCCTCCTGTATAAAAGTCCACTCCTGTGCTCTCATCACTCCAACATCTCCACGAAGGGCAAGAGTAAAGAGCCGTTTAAAGATGTCAGGGACAAAATATGACCTACACAAGAAGTAAAAACCTGGATGAGAAGGTGACAACTGTAATTATTTGAAGTGAAAGAAGTAAAACATTAAATCGACCCAGCTGGAACTCCATGCAAGATATCACCTCAAACAAAAAGCCAAGAACTACACGGGAGGAGCTGAGTAAAAAAAAGTGGGAAAACAGTCTCCAAAAAAACCACTGGTAATACACTGAGACGTAATGGTTTAAAATCATGCAGTGCACGACAGGTTCCTCTGCTCAAGGAGGCTTCCAGACCCGCCTCAAGTTTGCCAATGAACATATTAATGACTCCGAGAGAGACTGGGAGAAGGTGCTGTGGTCAGATGAGACCAAAATTGAGCTCTTTGGCCTTAACTCAACTCGACGTGTTTGGAGGAAGAAAAATACCTTGCCCTAAGAATACCATCCCCACTGTCAAACTGGTGGTGGAAGTATTATGTTTTGGGGGTGTTTTTCTTCTAAGGGCACAGGCCAACTTCACCGCATTGACGGGAAGATTTGTATCGCAAAATCCTGGGTGACAACCTCCTTGCCTCTGCCAGGGCACTGAAAATGGGTCGTTGATGGGTCTTTCAGCACGACAACGACCCAAAACATACAGCCAAGGAAACAAAGGACTGGCTCCATAAGAAGCATATCAAGGTCATGGAATGGCCTAGCCAGTCTCCTGACCTCAATCCCATCGAAAATCTATGGAGAGAGCTGAAGTTTCACGTTTCCAAATGCATGCTTATAAACCTTAAGGATTTGGAGGTGATT
This sequence comes from Corydoras sp. C115, assembly GCA_019802505.1. Taxonomy (NCBI): domain Eukaryota; kingdom Metazoa; phylum Chordata; class Actinopteri; order Siluriformes; family Callichthyidae; genus Corydoras; species Corydoras sp. C115. The sequence continues at coordinate 122,122 of JAFMOC010000009.1, read as the reverse complement.
TGCAGAGAGGAGTGGGCCAAAATTACTCCTGAAGTGTGTGCAAATTATAAAAAACTATAAGAAACGTCTGACTGCTGTGCTTGCCAACAAGGGTTTTGCCACCAAGTATTAAATGATGTTTTACTAGGGGATCAAATACTTATTTCCCTCAATAAAATGCAAATTATTTTTTATTTCTCATTTCATGTAATTTTCTCCATTTTTCTTTTAATATTCTGTGTGTCACTGTTAAAATAAAGCTGGCATAAAATTATGAGACGTTTCATTTGTTTTTTTGTATTAAAACTTTTAAAGTCAGTGGGGGATCAAATACTTATTTCCTCCACTGTATCATGTCCAAGAAAATTAGCCAGCTGGTCCATCGCTGTGTCTGTCATATTTAGCACAGTTGAAAGAGTAGCAGCATGCTTTCTTAATCTGGTAGATGTCAGAGACTCAGGACATTTTGCACCTTTGCAAAGTTGCGAAGGCAGTCTGATCCTCGGAAATGTGTCATGGCTTCTGGTCTTGCAAACATATAGCTATTGTCTTTTTGAACCCCACAAGTTTCTCTCTGCTTAACAAGCAGTTCTAATGCATGCTGCATTTTTGAAGTCAGAAGAATTGGAACCGGGCGACCACGCTTTCCCCTGATGACAACCCTATGAGAAATGTCTACAGAGTTTTTTTTCCACTTCAGAGAGTGCCCAGTCCACATCCTCATGGTGATCAGAAGTGTCTCTTGATAAAAATGCAGATAAAGGCATGCTAGCAACCTCTCCTTCCCTGCGTCGATTAAATAGAATGATCTGTGCCAGGCACACCTTCGCCAAATCTGTCCAGGCTTTGGCAGAGGGATGTTCAGTAAGTAAATTGAAAAACTCATCTTGCACTTGACTAAGATATGCATGCATTTTTTGGACATCTTCGGTGAAAGGCATGAGTAGGTACATTCCACTTTGCTTCCCTAATGTTCCTCAATGCTGTAGCAGAGATCAGCTCATTCCACTTTTCCTGATGGATCTCTTGAAACTCATTTGCATTCTTCACAATTCTGTGTTGTTTGAGATTAAACCCTGAGCTTTTAAGAGTTTGGTTACTTTAACCAGAGTATTCCCAAGTTTGGTTGCTAATGATGGGGTCAAAAACGTGTTGGTTTGATAGTCATACCCACATGTAATCTTAACAGCTTGGATCGTCTCCATGTACTTGTTAGGATTAATGAGATCTTCCATTTTTTTCAAGCTGGTGGCTTTTCTGGCATTGTAAATAAGCCTTCCCATTTCTCGCATCTTTTCTCACACATGCTGTTGATTCTTAGCTGATCTCCCACCTTTGTTCAGCAAGTGTTGCCCAAGATTAATAATGACTTGGTCATTTTTTATTAAATCTGTGACTGGGTCAGGATTCATTGCACTGATTACTCCCCATAGTTCTTTACTCACATGTGAAGTAACGTACGTACACAAAGACTGTGTACGTACACAAAGACACAAAGACTGAACACGGTTTTTTCCAGGTTTGGGGCCAACCGATCCAGGTCTAAGTTGACAATTACGCACGTGTCGCCACAGGACCTTTCTTCTAAATAGTGCTTGACAATATGCACAGTGCATGAAATCATTTCCCTGTACTTCTTCACGTGGTCGTTTAAATGGAAAAAGTGTCCCCTTTCCAGACTCCATAACAGCAACATTGTGAGCATAGTTTCCTCTGTTGCGAATATAATCTAGCAGGTTCTTGCTTTCCTTGGAAGCCTTTGGAAAGCTTAGAGCTTTGGCCACATCAGATTGATTCTCATGTACATGTTAAAGATGTCTTGCCATCTTAGAATAAGGTTTAGAGCAATACAAGCAATAATGTTTCTTGTCATACACTCTTTGTCCACCTATTGTTTTGCTTGAACTAACAACTATGCTGTCAGTTATGTTCTGACTTGAACTGGGCTCTTCTGCTTCAGATGTACAGCTGTGCTGGTCAATGGTGATTCTGTCTGATGTAGTATTAAAAACCGGGGAATTCCCTAAGCCAGAGACATCCACATTTTGCTTACATTTTGCTGACAGGTTTAGTTCAAGGCTAGCATCACCGTCGCCATCACTGGAGGTATCTGGAATGTGATCATCTGCACTCTCTGATGTAGAATCAAATAGTTCACCAGAATCTTCATGGTTAGTGTCTTTCATCTAAATATAAAAAACAAGAGTTTTCAAATGTTACTCCTTTTTAATGTTCACATTATGACAAAAGTGAAAGTGAAAAGTGAAAGTGATCTATTTGAAACTATGTTTGCACACAGCAAAATTGGTCCTCTGCCTTTAAGAAAAGTGACGCCAACATTTCAGTTTTCTTTGTATGTTTTAGTCACTTTGCTGAACTTCACATGTTATACCCACTTACATTTTATACATTTCAAAAAATATATTTTATGGAACTAGTATAATTTTATATGATACTTACTAGCTACAATTATGTTTATATGCTTAATTAAGTACTTACTATGATACTTTTAGTCCCCCTCGGTCTTGGTACAGAAATGTCTAATTCCTCTATCTGAAAATAAAGCAATATAACAATTTACATCATAGTTTAATTCATGAAAATAGTATTTTAAAAATAATGAAAGATTTCATCCTGCGCAGAAAAACTGTGTTCACACCTCTGGAATAATAACACCTTCAGGGGGACCTTTCTCACACATTATAGTTCCACAGGGGGACCTTTCACACACCAACATTACAGTTTTTTATGGTGAACCGTGTTGCCCCCGTCTCTACACCTGAAGACGTTCTGTTAGCACTAATGATGGCGCTAAATCGCACGCGGTTTCAAAATAAATGTCCCATACCTGAAGCTTTGGATAAATTGCATTATTTAGGTATTTATTTATTAATCCTAACAACAAGTATTACTAAGAAAGCATATCCGATAAAAAGTAAGTTATATATATAGTGGCGTGTCCTCCGGAGGAGTGGAGAAAAGAACGAGCCATTAAGTCACTCACCGCTCTTTTAACAAGAAATTGCTCTTAAATTAACAGTGTAGCTCGTGATCAAAGGCTTCTCTCTCTTACGGTGCATGGGTGTGGGGTATCATACAAGTACAGACACACGAGGATGGTGAATTCACAAACAACATTAGGAACACTTATACACACATCAAATGAAAGTTGACATTACACAGAACACACTCATGACATTACATTTTACTTTACACATTTTACAGACGTTATAACACTACATTTAGACATTAAGTATGACACGCAAGGAGTTATGGGAAAGGTGCCCGCCCCCCTAACGGACCCCGTTACAATATATAATAATTAAATAATTTATATAATATACACTTGTACACTTCATGTATAAACTTGCTCACTATTCTGCAAACTAAGTGGAGCTAAGTAAAATAATTTGAGAGATAAATGTGCTTACCTTTTGTTTTCCTGTTGATCCTCTGCACAAATATTTTCTTTGATGATCACTCTGGTCTTGCAGCAGCTTCATTGGTTACCAATTAAGTTCCACTTAGATTACAAAACTCTTCTGATATTTTAAGATTATTCATAACCTTGCTCCTCCATATCTGTCCGACTTAGTTCAAATCGTTCAAATAGTCTTCCTCCCGTACTCTTCTAACTGTACCTGTAGTGTGTAACACGTAATACCACTCATAAACTATAGGGGAAGAAACTGAACTCCGCCACACATACACACACACACACAGAAAATCATGCGGTATGGGCCAAAGCTTGAAACTTCATAAGCACTATCAGAAAACCCTTTTAATCATTTAAAATGGTTTCCCGTTTGGGGACTAGACTTTTGTTCCCCACACCGCAAGAGGTCCTCATGAGATGACTATGTAAACAGACAAATGTCCCCGCAACGTAATGATTACCAGAACACACACACACACACACACACACACACACACACACACACACACACACACACACACATATATATATATATATATATATATATATATATATATATATATATATATATATATATATATATATAAACAATGTTGTTGTATTGTTTTAATTCCTCATTTGCATTCTCTGTGAATTTATTTTGTCACGTGTTCCCCTCTTAGTCATTATGGACATTATGGAAACTCTCGTCAGTTTCTGTCTTGTCGAGTGACGTCATCATTAAGTTGCCGTTCCTTGTCTTTTCTTAAAATAAATATATACTTGTTATTTTTGTAATCTGCTTTTTTCCTTTACCTAGGCGCGGCATGACATGCACTTACAAGAATGTATTAAAGAATGTTAGAACACACACACACCTCTGATTTCTCATTTATAGACAAAAGCATAGGTCGTGTTTTACATAACAGACAAACTGGATCCAGATCTATTATATATATGGAATTAGGTACTATGGCGGCACGGTGGCTTAGTGGTTAGCACGTTCACCTCTCAGCACTAGGGATTCCCGGTTCGAATCCCCATCTGGGTGGACTTTCCATGTTCTCCCCATGTCCGCGTTTTCCTCCGGGTTCTCCGGTTTCCTCCCACAGTCCAAAAACATGGATCAAGTCAATTGAGTTCTCCAAATTGCCCCATATAGAGTGTGTTTGTGTGAGTGAGTGTGTGCTCAGCGATAGATTGGCATCCTGTCCTGGGTGTATCTGCCCAGCGCCCCTTGATGGGCATGGGGAACCCCACCGCGACCCTAATATAGGATAAAGCGAAAGATAATGGATGGATGGATAGTGTATATGCGAACGGCAGGGTGGATTAGTGGTTGGATCGTTCGCTTGGGGATTCCAGGTTCTAATTCCAATCTGAATGTAGTTTCCTTGTTCTCTCCATGTCAAATTCTTTAAGTCCTCCAGGTTCTCCAGTTTCCTCCCACAGTCCAAAAACATGGATCAAGGAAAATTTAATGCTCCAAATTGCCCCATATAGAGTGTGTTTGTGTGAGTGAGTGTGCCAAGCAATAGATTGGCGCCCTGTCCTGGTTGTATCTGCCCAGCGCCCAAAATTTACTTCCCATGGATTGGCATTGGGAACCCCCCCCCCACACACACACACACACACACACATGCAACCCTAATAGAGGATTATGCATAAGATGATGAATGGATGGTTAGTGTATATGCAGATAACCATGGGTATGTATGCACCTCATGCCATCATGGAATCTAGTTTTTATCATCTTTGGCATAAAGAATCTAACAAAATACATTTCCACTGTCTTTCATTCCAGTTTCAATATTTTCAGCTTCAGACAAATTTCATCTGGTTTTTTTTTTTGTGAGTTTTGTGAAAAAGTATTTATCTATTATATTTCACAATGAAAACACAACAGCTTACATTAAATAAAACAGCGTTCAATAATTATTGGTGTCATATATAATTTCAGTGCTCTTAATGCGAGTATACAAATGTGCCACTTTAAATAAAGAATATTAAAAAAATTGATAATAAGGGTTTGGTGTTAAATCAACTACATTAAACAAATTAATTAATTATTACATTCGAGACTATATGAAAATCATTCCTTATTTATCCATTAATGTCCCAAATGCTTAATGATCACATTTAAAATAAAAAGCTTTGCCCCAAATCTTATTTACTACCTTAATAAAAATCCCACACATTTTTATTTATTTATTTATTTTATTTTTTATTATTATTTATATGTTTAATTTCCCAACACCTTACATGTAATTCCATAAATATATTTTTTAAATGAATGTATTCCTTAAAACCTTTGTATATTTGAAAAAACTGGAATAATATTTATATGTATTTCTATTTATATTTATATGTATTTAATATTTATATGTATATACTTTTTGTCCAGGGTTTTAAAAGCCTGATATAAAATTGGAACTGATATGTCTGGATCGATTCTTTTAATGTTTGTTTTTGTCTTTTTAAAATTTTGTATTATTTGTATAATATCAATTTAACAATATAATTGTTTCTAAATTGTTTAAATGGTTTGTTTAAAAAAAAAAGAAAAAAAAAAAAGTCAAAAGCTTGACTTGACTTAATTTTATTTTATTTTAGTGTTAAATTTTTACTAATCAATAATATGATCCTACCATAATGCTAGTATAAAACCTCCCAATTTATTTTATCATATAAAATTTTTTATCCCTTTATCTCTCACAATTCTTTACAGTCACATTATTCTGGTTCAGTCAAAATTATGGATGATGACAGTTTACTTTGATCAGCTAAACAGTGGAATCCAAATCCAGCTAGGAGTGGCTGAGTGAATTTGTTACGGACATAGTGGATTAATTTTGCTTTAACTGTATTATCGCAAGAGAAGAAGGCCAGCACACCTGCACTGTGATCCACATGCACACCAATTTTTCTGGGTGAAGTACCTTTGAGTTTAGTCTCATTATTGTTGTGCCAGAAGGACATTGAAGAAGAAGATATTCGTAAACACCAGGACTGATCATTTCGCCCAAACCTACTCTCATTACCTCCCATCCTGCTGATTCCTTCATAAGTAACTGATATGTACACATTTTCTGTACCTTTTATAAACACTTCCCAGTAACAGCGTCCACTTATTCTCTCCTTACACAACACTTGCTTCCAGAAATTAAAGCTCTCTGGATTTGTATTATTCAAAGATATAGCATCTAAAAATAAAACTTTTCTGCATTCTTTATAGATAAGAAGCTTCCTATGTGCCATTTTAGGATGAAGAGTTAGATAACAGTAATCTGAAATAAAAGATAGAAATAGAAAAACTTAATAATGTAATCATTAATATTCAGTTTCAATTAACAAATTATATATTTGTAGATGATAATAAAGACAATAAACACTAAGGGTGTGTGTTTCAAGTATATATAACATTTTGGAAAACAATATCTGTTACAACACACATGTGGGGAACTCATGTAATTTATTCAGTGCTAAAGTAAAATCGTGTTTATTATTATAGATCTTATTTTAGTTATGGTAGAGGTGAGATATGATTAAGTCTATATAAGGTCCCTACAATACATGAAAACGTTTGTGTGTTACACATACCATTTGAAAGCTCTTTGTAACTGTATTGCTCTGGGAATAAATCATGCATGGTAAGAAAAATATATATATGTCATTTTAAAATGCAACTTTTATTACACTGTTTTCTGTAATTTGAAGTACTAAAGATTTTAGGGGAAAATATTTTTGTTTATGATTGTTATAAGAGAGGAAAAAACACAACAAATAATTACACAATACTTTGTACAATACAGAAAGGAAGTTAATACACATTGCTTTCTTAAAAAATACAGTTGTACTATTTTTAAAAAATGCACCCCAAAGTTAGGTGGATTTAAGAAACACAAAGAGCTAAAGATGGTGGTCAAATAAAAGCATTTATATGGCCCACATCTCTAAAAACACAGCTGGTTTATAACTGGTAAATATTTGGCAATGCTACCTAAATGTGATCCACTTCACAGGATCGCGCGGGGGGGGGGGGGGGGGTTCCCCATGCTCATCCAATATTTCGGGTGCTGGGCGGATACACCCAGAACAGGGCACCAATCTATCGCTGTGCACACACTCACTCACACAAACACACTCTATATGGGGCAATTTGAAACTGAACGGAAATCCCTAGTGTTGAGAGGTGAACGTGCTAACCACTAAGCTACCATGCTACCCTTTTAGCTATTGCATATTATATATATAAACACGACTAATTGAGCATCTGTAAGAACTGCAATTTCCCTCTCGGGATTAATAAAGTATTCTGATTCTGATTCATGGCCCAATTCTGGTACAAATGTGACAAATCCATTAAATACTGATCCTGATGGAACTGGGGTGACGGTGGGCACCAGTACATTATGTGAAGGCTGTACTGTAAAGCCCGGTATTTCTAATATGTAAATGTGTTGGTGGTGGCAATAAAGTCCGTTCTGCTGGAGAAAATCATTTATTGATGCCGCCCCCAGTTAGCGTCTTGATTTTTTACTAAACTGTTATTTCATATTTATAATTTAATAGGAGGCGGCACGGTGGCTTAGTTCGCCTCTCAGCGCTAGGGATTCCCGGTTCGAATCCCCATCTGGGTGGAGTTTCCATGTTCTCCCCGTGTCTGCGTGGGTTTCCTCCGGGTTCTCCGGTTTCCTCCCACAGTCCAAAAACATGGATCAAGTTAATTGAATTCTCAAAAGTGCCCCATATAGAGTGTGTCTGTGTGAGTGAGTGTGTGCCCAGCGATGGATTGGCGCCCTGTCCTGGGTCTATCTGCCCAGCGCCCGAAACGTTGTCCCCTGGATGGGCATGGGGAACCCCACCGCGACCCTAATAGAGGATAAAGCGGGAGATAATGAATGAATGAATGAATGAATGAATTTAATAGGAAAATCATTGCACTGCAAAAAATCATGGAACCTTATTTATTTGTTAAAAACCAGACAGCTAAAAAAAAACTACATTGAGATACACAAAAAAAGGGGATAAATTCTTCTTGCCATGTTATAGAACTTTTCACATAGGAAAAGTATAGTTTTAAATCACTTTACAAATATAAAGACATTGAGTACAGTGCTCTTACCACGTTGATGGGTTTTGCTTGAATCCGTATTGAGGAATAAATTAACATAACATCTCCTCCCCTCTTATAGAACTCTTCACGTCTTCAGATTTCAGGTTGATACCTAGCATGCTCTGACACATTGAAAATCCATAGCCAGGCAGTGGCATCTACAATAAGAAGGACATTGTTGATTAGATGTTTAACAGGACCAAATAACTACAACGTCCCCTCCTAACACTAACCATAGCAGGAGTTTTGTGTAGTGGAACATTTACTTCTAACTCGGCATTAACAATAAGAATATTGCATTTATGAAACACTCTGTACTAACTACTACCTTGACAATAGTGGCCATGTTGTGTAGTGAAACATCCTTTCATAACCTCTCACCTTAACCATAGTGGTTGTGACGTGTAGTAGTGAAAAATGCTGACTAACAGTGTATGTATATACTGTATTAGCAGTTGAATATTTGTTCAACATTTTGTATTGTATTAATCCTTTGTATGTTATATTATTATTGTATATGCTTATGACAGCTTGCCATTTGTTCATATATGATTTTACACACACACACACACACACACACACACACACACACACACACACACACACACACACACACACACACACACACACACACACACACATTTATATGTGTGTATGTGTAGGTGTATGTGTAAGAGATTAACATCTACAGGTTTTTAGTAAAAAAACATTTACTAAAGAATTCCTTTTACATTTGTGGAAGTAATTTATAAATATAAAGTGGTAACTTTATATTTGGGGCTGAAAACAGAAAGTTCAGCAAAACCTATATAGATTTAATATACTTTTATGATTTAAATATACTTTTCTTTAAAAAATATCTTAATTTATATAAAGATTTTGAAAGGTAAATTCTTTACAAAATTTTGTAAATATTATTGCTCCATTTCAGCTTAGTATCACTTTGAAAATGACCCTGGTTAAGTGGGAATCTTGGTTTGTGTATCTCCACAGGGTCTTCTGTCCTGATGTTTAGAATATTTTTAAACCTGGAGGGAAGTTGAGAGCAGTTGTACTCCAGAAAGTTGCGTTTTCTCCCATTGAAATAATTATTCTCAATGTTGGGTCCTTTATTCTCTGCAGCAGAGACGTTGGAACTTTCCAGCTTTTTCAACACGTCACGTAGTTTCCAGTTTATAGTGATATCATCTTTTATATCAAAGTCATAATTACATTTAGGACAAATGTAATTTCCTTTTTGTTCATCTGTACTGAAGCATTTATTAATACAGTCCATACAACAACTGTGACCACAAATAATAGTTACTGGATTCTTTAGCCGATTTCGACAAAACTGACATTTCAAGTCATCGTGATCTAATGAATATCCAGCCTCTGCCATTTTTTGTTCTCTCGGAGTGACAGACAGCAGCAGTCGTAATCCAGTCTATGTAAATTCATTATGACTTGTAAATTCATTGTCTCAGAGCTTTAAATACAGGGGTGGAGTCTGCAGAGGGAGAAGCCAAAATAGTGGGTGGATGAAAGAAAATCAATTGTTTACTGTTACTAATATATAATGTATTATTGCAAATGTAAATATACAGGTTTGGTTTTTCAGTTCAATTCATACAATAAAGTAAAGTAAATATGTTTATACAGCTGTTGTGAGATTAGCTCACTCTTACACTAAAAGAATATGCCAAAAATTGCCAATTAATAACATCTATCCTCTAAAATAATAAGAAAATATTTTTTTTCAACAATACACTTCTTGAATACACCACATTTAACTGAAATAAAAGCCCCTGAATCAATTTTAAATTTTATATTTAAAAACTCCTTTTCCATATAAAAAAACCTAAATAACAATAATAATGATACATCTCTACATAAGTATGTGTGTTTTATCCATTCAGTCGTGTCTGTCACTGGAACAGGCTATAGGTGAGTTTACAATGATTCTGATCAATGGAGTTTCATGGTGAAGGAGAGGTTGTTGTTCATTCGTCAGCAGTTCTGTGTCATTGTTTAGCTGTTGTATTGTTTTAATTCCTCATTTGTATTCTCTGCACTTGTGTTTTGTCACATGATTCCCCTCTTCGTAATTATAGAAACTCTCCTTTGTCCCTGTCTTTTTGGGTTGTCGTCATTTTGAGTTATGTCACGTCATCAGTGTAAGTAAGTTGCCGTTCCTTTTCTTTTGTTAATAAATATTTTTTATTCTTATAATCATTCTTTTCTGACATGACATGTACTTACACACAAAAATGCAAAAATATTGGAACAAACAAACCACACCTGATTTCTCATTTAGAGTCAAAAGCATAGGTCATGTTTTACATAACAGGCAAAGTGTATCCAGATCCATTCAAATAAAAAATAATCTTTTAAAATTACAAATAAATACATTTATAATAATTTGAATGACAAGTGTTGTGTCTTTGCTTTGTCAATTATTAGATATATACATCACTATTGCTATGTCACCATGTAATAATAAAATTCATACACCTGTCTTAATAGGACTAAACAAAACACCTGAATTGATTGATTTTTATTCATATAGTGTATATGCGAGTGGCAGGGTGGATTATTGGTTGGCACGGATTCCCGTTTTGAATTCCAAACTGAATGTAGTTCCAATGTTCTCTCCATGTCAGGTTGGTTCTCCAGTTTCCTCCCACAGGCCACAAACATGGATCAAGGGAAACTGAATTCTCCAAATTGCCCCATATAGAGTGTGTTTGTGTGAGTGAGTGTGTCCAGCGATAGATTGGGACCCTGTCCTGGCTATATTGAGCAGAAAATGATGTATGGATGGATAGTGTATATGCAGATTTGAATACTTGAATACTTGCAGATAACCATGGGTAAGTATGCACCCTGTGCTTTCTTGGACTCTAGTTTTTATCATCTTTGGTATAAAGAATCTATATTTCATTGTCTTTCATTGTCTTTCATTCCAGTTTCAATATTTTCAGTTTCAGACAACTTTCATCTGTTTTTTGTATGAGTTTTGTGTAAATGTATTTATTTATGATATTTGGTGTCATGTATAATTTCAGTGCTGTTAATGCAAGTATACAAATTTGCCAATTTTAATAAAGAATATAAAAAAAACATTTGATAAGGGTTTAGTGTTAAATCAACTACTTTAAACAAAACAAGGGATAAATTTAATTATTACATTCAAAACTACATGAAAATTATTCCTTATTTATCTATTAATGTCCCAAATGCTTAATGGTCACATTTAAAATAAAAAGCTTTGCCCCAAATCTTATTTACTACATTAGTAAAAAAGCCCACACATTTTTTTTAATTAATACTTTTTTTTTTAATGAATGAATGTCTTTAATGTTTGTTTTTGGCTTTTATTTTTCATAATTTGTATAATATCGATTTAACAATATAATTATTTCTAAATTCTTAAAATTGGTTTGTCGTAAAATAATAAAAAAGCTTAATGTTTAACTTTAGCTTTAATGATTTAACTTTATTTTAAATGTTTCTAATCTACCACATGATCCTACCCATCATGCTAGTATAAAACCTCTCAATTTATTTTATCATATAAAATTTTTATCCCTATAGCTATCACAATTCTTTACAGCCACATTATTCTGGTTAATTCAACATTATGGATAATGCCACTTTTTTTTGATCAGCTGAACAGTGGAATCCAAATCCGGCTAGGAGTGGCTGAGTGAATTTGGTATGGACTGTGTGGATTAATTTTGCTGTATCTAAGTTATCGCAAGAGAAGAAGGCCAGAACACCTGCACTGTGATCCACATGTACACCAATTATTCTGGGTGAAGTACCTATGAGTTTAGTCTCATTGTTGTTGTGCCAGAAGGACATTGAAGAAGAAGATATTCGTAAACACCAGGACTGATCATTTCGCCCAAACCTACTCTCATTACCACCTCCCATCCTGCTGATCCCTTCATAAGTAACTGATATGTACACATCTTCTGTACCTTTTATAAACACTTCCCAGAAACAGCATCCACTTATTCTCTCCTTACACAACACCTGCTTCCAGATTTCAAATCTCTCCTGATTTTCATTATTGAAAGATATGGCATCTAAAAATAAAACTTTTCTCTTTAGTTTATAGATAAGAAGCTTCCTATGTGCAGTTTTAGGATGAGGAGTTAGATAACAGTAATCTGAAATAAAAGCAAAAACAGAAAAACTGAATAATGTAATCATTATTATACAGAATCAGTGAACAAATATAAGAGTATAACAATAAGTGTGTGTGTGTGTGTGTGTGTGTGTGTGTGTGTGTGTGTGTTTTGAGTATTTATAACATTTTAGCAAACAAAATCTCTTACCACAGTTCCCATGCAAGTAAATTTGTTGTATTATAAGTTGTATCGTAAGATGGTTATATTTATGGTAAGAGGAAGGTTGTAATTAATGTTAGAATATTATTTATGGTTACGGTTAAAGTCTCTCAAACAGAAAAATGGACACCTATGTAAGGTCCCCACAATGAATGAAAATGTGTTTGTGTGACAGACTTACCTTTTGAAAGCTCTTTGTAACTGTGTGACTCTGGGGGTGGAACAAACCTGAAAACATCTGAAATTTTTTTTTGTTTTAGATTTTTGTACAGTATTGTTTTTATTTGTTTTAAATAATTTTATCACCTATGTTATTTTGTTTCTAAATTGTGTTCTTATTTTATAATTAATTTTTAAGTTCAACATTTAAACATGTTGCAGTCGGCATTTTTTAAGTGGTTTATAAATAAAATTGATTAAAGTTAAGTAGTGTGCCCAGCCACGATGGCTCAGTGGTTAGCACGTTCACCTCTCAGCATTAGGGATTCCCGGTTTGAATCCCCATCTGGGTGGAGTTTCCATGTTCTCCCCGTGTCTGCATGGGTTTCCTCCGGGTTCTCCGGTTTCCTCCCACAGTCCAAAAACATGGATCAAGTCAATTGAGTTCTCCAAATTGCCCCATATAGAGTGTCTTTGTGTGTGTGTGTGTGTGTGTGTGTGAGTGTGTGCCCAGCGATAGATTGGCACCCTGTCCTTGGTGTATCTGCCCAGCGCCCGAAACATTCTCCCCTGGATGGGCATGGGGAACCCCCCCGCGACCCTAATATAGGATAAAGCGGAAGATAATGAATGAATGAATGAATGAATAAAGTTAAGTAAAGTAAAATGCATCTTTTAAATCACTGTTTTCTACAATATAAAGTAGTAAACATTTTTGTTTATTTTTATATGAGGGCAAGGTAGCTCAGTGGTTACGGTGTTGAGCTATCAATCTGAAGGTTGGGGGTTCAAATCCCAGGTCCACTGAAGTTACCAGTGTGGGTCCTTGAGCAAGGCCCTTAACCCTCATTGCTCAGGGATGTTGTGATTAACCCTGTGCTCACTTTGTAAGTTGCTTTGAATAAAAGCGTCTGGTAAACCACCAAATGTATTATGATGATAAGACAATCAATATGGAATCAAGATTATGAAATATTTAGAAAGGCAGTTAACACACAGGTGTACTATTCTTTTTTAAACCCTAATGTTTGGTGGATTAAAAAAACACTGTCTAGCTTTCATGTACTTTTCAGGTACAATTTAGGCACTGGCACACTGAATGTGAGCTAAAGGTGGTCCTCAAAAAAACCCTTATATGACCCACACCTCTAAAAACACAGCTGGTTTATAATTGATAAATATTTGGCAGCGCTACAACCTACATGTGACCCACATTTAGCTGATTCATGGCCGTATTCTGGTGCAACTTGCAACCCAAGTGTTGTCCATCTTTGTTGAAATTGGACCAAATTGGGATCAGAATAATTACAAAACATTTTTGATTTGTTTCTGTCAACGTAAGATTCTTGATTTTTTACTAAACTTTTATTTTTTTAAACTTTATATTTATTACTTAGTAAGTCATTTAAGTCATATTTATTACAGTATATTGTTAAATATTTTCTGTTATAAGATCGGACTTTTTTGTTAAAGATCAGACAACATAAACAGAGCAAAAAAATAAATAAATTGAGATACACATAAATAAGTAATAATTTCTACTTGCCATGTTATAGAGCATTACCAAACTACAGAACACTGTTTTGAGAATAAGAAGCTTTCAGTTTTTAGGCCATGAGCTTTTCACTTATCAAGAAAACAAAAGTTATTGCTTTCAATCTCAGAAATATAGTTTTAAATCACTTTACTAATATAAAGACATCGAGTACAGTGCTTTTACCAGCTTGATGGGTTTTGCTTGAATCCGTATTGAGGAATAAATTCAAATTCTTCTCCTCTTTCTCGAGAACACTTTTCACTTCTTCAGAGTTCAGGTTGATACCTGGCATGCTCTGACACATAGAAAATCCAAAGCCAGACAGCGGCTTCTACAGTAAGTAAGGACAGGGTTGATTAGATGCTTAACAGGACTAAACAATAGGAATGTCCCCTCCTAACACATAATCATAGTGGCAGTTTTGTGTAGTGGAACATTCATTTCTAACTCCAACATTAACAATGAGCATGTTGTGATAATGAAACGCTTTGTCCTAACCATTACCTTGACCATAGTGGACATGTTGTGTAGTGAAACATTACACCTTAACCATAGTGGGTGTGAAGTGTGGTATTAAAAGATACTGTCTAACAATCTACACATTTAAACATCATTGAGAAAATCATGTAAAGACTAGCTTGTATTTATCAGAACCTGGTTGTTACCTCTTGATTATAAATGTTTGAAATTGGTGAAACTCCCTGCTGTTCATTGGTTCGTTTTTTTTTAAGATAAGCATTCTCCTCCTCCAGTGGCTCAATGTATTGCCTTAATTGATTGTTTTTTTTGGTCTGATTTATATTGTAATCGTCTTCATACGTTGAAATGCTTAATTCAGTGTTCCTGCAACTGTCTTGTGTTACGTTCTCTGCACCCATCTACAAGAGAGAAGAATTGATGAGACTAAGCAACAGGATTGAGTAACCTCTATTTCTTTTTTTTTTTTTTTGCCAAAGTAACTACTCTTTAATTAAATCATTCTTAAGTGCTTTTCTGTTACTTACTGTGACACTTTGGACAGGTCTACAGTTTGTTGTGGATTAACACAAAGAAAACACATATATGCCCATAAATACACATCAAAAATTTTTTTTTAGCAGTTTAGTACAATTTAGTGTATATATATATATATATATATATATATATATATATATATATATATATATATATATATATATTGCATAGTATTTATTGCCAGTCAAAAATTGTTCAACATTTTGTGTTAGTGGGATAATAATCCTTTATTACTATAGTATATGTCACAAATCGTCTGTAAAGATAGTTCTGGAGACGTGGATGCAGAACAAAAGTTATTTATTGAAGAGCAAGGCAGAGGTAGGGTAGTGCAGGAGGAGGATGGTGCGAGGAGGGCGTTGCCCACTGGACCCAGGCTGGGGTGATAAACCTGGACGGAGGACTGGGCAGAGCACAACACCGAGCCAAACCAATAACAAAATAAAACAAAGTACACAGAATAAACTACGCTGTAGAAAGAGAACCCTACACTGGCTATGCGTGAGAAGAAGTAGAAAGAACTAGTGAGTGTGTCTAGGATAGACAAAATAACAAAACCTAGGACAGAAAGAACAGGCGTGTCAAAGAGAGTGATAGACGAAAACCTGAAGGAAGAAAGAGTGAAGAAAGTGCACAAAGAGGTATGGTGAACTACACGGGACGACTGACGGCTGGGAACCAGACTGAGACAAACGAGGGATGGGAGGACAGTCAAGGTATTAGTACACAGGGAAGGAAATAACGTTAGTTCACCAAGACAGAGCGTATTAGTATAAAGATGGGAACCGTTAGTAAGTTGAGTGAACGATGAGACACGGACGCCCTCAGGTGGTGGCGCGCCAGCGGAGCAGGCTAGGGCAAGCGCGAACTCCGCCCCACCCGGCCGAAGCCGAACCACCTGAGCGGACGGACAGAGATCGCTCCCGGGACGCAGGACACTAAGGACAGGATGAACACTGAAAACAGAAAGAGGATTAGACAGACACCAGGGAGCGATCACAGATAAACACAGACGTTCACTCATACAACGACAAATACTGACCTAAACACGGAGGTGAGAACGCAGATGCTAACACACAGCTAACATAAACAGACACGCACTCACCGAGACCAGACGCACCACGAGACACAAAGCAGACAGGATAATAGCCACAAAATCGCTCGGCATGTATGAATGAATCAGGGACAATACTTCGCGATCTGTCCCGTGCGAAAACAGAGCTTAAATAAGAGAAACGACCCATCAAACAAATTAGCCTCACCTGGTGCCGGAGCGAAAGCGAAACTAGAAGGCGGGGCTAAGAGCGCGAGTGACAGAGCGTGCAGGAGAGGCAGATGCAGAACCCGGATTTCTTACATAGCCCCCCCCCGAAGAGGTCGTCAAGGGGGCACCACCGGGGGCAACAGGAGACGACCTACCGGAAACAACTCGGGGAGGGTCGGGACGGGAACGGGTGCTGCGGGTGGCTCTGCCCGGGACAGAAGAGGGACCAGATGATGGGTCAGAATCAGGACATGGTCTGGAGCGGGGACGACCCCTGGGCCTATGGGGCTGAGGGATCGGGAGACCCGTGTCCTGATTGCCAGCCGGGAAAGGTTGGCTGGTACTAGGGGGAGCAGAGGCAGGTAGGGGACTCTGGCGTGGGCGGCCCCTAGGTCTGCTGGGTAGGGAGCCCGGGAGCCTGCCTCTGCGAGCCGGTGTGCGAGGGGGTCTCCCTCTGGGACGAGGAGCAGGACGGTCAGGGTGAGTCAGGTGGTACTGGTCGAGTAGCGTCTTGTCCAGTATGTCCGTCCGTCTAGTCCAGCAACGTTCTTTGGGACCGTACCCCTCCCAGTCAACCAAGTACTCCAGTCCTGAGTCAGTCCGTCGTGAGTCCAGGATCTCGTTAACGGTGTACGTGGGACGGTCGTGGGGGAGTTCTCTTGCGATGCGTTGGTGGGGTTCACTGTCAAGGGGACCGGGTTTGAAGGGTTTGAGGAGGGAGATGTGAAATGATGGTGAGATTCTTAGTCGGGGGGGTAGTCCTAATGTCACCGTCACGTCGTTCACTCTCTTGACTATGGGGTACGGCCCAATGTACTTAGCACCCAGCTTCTTGCTGCCGGGTACCCGAAGATCTCTGGTGGAAAGCCAGACTTGGTCTCCCACTTGGTAGGGGGGACCCTCACTCCTCCTGCGGTCAGCGAACCGTTTGGTCCTAGCGTTGCTTTCCGTGATCCTTTGGTGGACCATTTCCCAGACCTCTTCGCTCCTGCGGAACCAGTCATCGACGGCCGGTGCATGGGATGGAGTGGGGTCCCAGGGAGCAAACGGCGGTTGAAACCCCAGACAACACTGAAAAGGGGTGATTCCCGTGCTGGCGCTCCTGAGGGAATTTTGCGCAATCTCTGCCCAGGGGAGGAAGGTAGCCCAGTCGTGCTGGTGGCTCTGGCAGTAGGCCCTGAGGAACTTGGCCAGCTCCTGGTTAGCCCGCTCGCACTGCCCATTGCTTTCTGGGTGGTAACCTGAAGTGAGGCTGACAGATGCGCCCATCTTCTTGATGAAGGCCTCCCAGACGGCAGAGGTGAACTGTGGGCCCCGGTCCGAGACGATGTCCTCCGGGAGGCCGAAATGACGGAACTCCTCTGCAAACAAGGCCTCGGCCGTCTGGAAGGCTGAGGGCAGTGCGGGCAAGGCGATGAACTTGACCCCCTTGGAGAAACGATCCACGATGGTCAGGATGGTGGTGTTGCCCTCTGACACTGGTAGGTCCGTCACGAAGTCGAGGGCAATGTGACTCCAAGGGCGTTGGGGGACAGGGAGCGGGTTCAGTTTCCCTGCCGGGAGCTGGCGTGGGGTCTTGGTGGCGGCGCAGGTGGCGCATGATGAAATGTCTCGTGCAACGTCGGTCCTCATGGTAGGCCACCAGTACTTTTCCCGGAGTCTTTCAAACGTGCGATTGCCCCCTGGGTGTCCAGAACTGAGGTTCGTGTGGGCCCAGGCGATTAACTCCTGACGAAAGCGGGTCGGCACAAACAATTTGTCCGGAGGCGTCTCTCTCAGGTGAGCCTCCGGGTTCTCCCTGTTGGCGGCCCGGATCAGTTCATCCAACTGCCAAGCGATGGTTTGGACAAATACGCGGGTGGGCAGTATCGTTTTGACTGGCGGCGTTGCCTTGTCCTGGTCCTCGTACCTCCTAGACAGGATGTCTGCCTTGGCGTTGTCTTTCCCCGGTCGGTACGTCACCGAGAACTCGAATCTGTTAAAGAAGAGCGACCACCGGGCTTGTCGAGCATTGAGTCTCCGGGAACACTTCAGGTACTCAAGGTTGCGGTGATCCGTGATGACTTGGACCGGGAATTTGGCGCCCATGAGCCAGTGGCGCCACTCCTCGAACGCCAGTTTGATGGCCAACAGTTCTCTATCCCCCACGTGATAATTTTGTTCCGCGGGGGAGAGTTTCTTCGAGAAGTAGGCGACGGGGTGCAGCCTGGGGGGCGTTCCTTGTCGCTGCGATAGGACGCCTCCGACCCCCAGGGAAGATGCGTCCACTTCCACGATGAAGGGGGAGTCGGGGTCCGGGTGGGCGAGCACCGGTGCCGTGGTGAACGACTTCTTGAGCCTCTCGAAGGCCTGTTGCGCCTTGTCATTCCAGGAGAGTCTCCTGGGTTTACCCTTTAGCAGCTGAGTCAGCGGGAGTGCAGTCTGGCTGAAGGACCTGATGAACCTTCGGAAAAAGTTCGCGAACCCCAGGAAGCTCTGGAGCTCTTTAACCGACTGGGGTTACCCCGACCCTGATGATGTAGCCCAAGAATGCGATCTCCCGTTTATTGAACTCGCATTTTTCGGCTTTGACATATAGTCCGTGCTCCAGCAGTCGGCGAAGGACGTTCCTGGTGTTGCTCCTGTGACTGTGGGGGTCCGGCGAGTACACCAGAATGTCGTCCAGGTAAACAATGGCGCATCTCCCCAGGAACTCCCGGAGGACGTCGTTCACCAGGCACTGGAAGACCGCTGGAGCGTTCGTCAACCCGAACGGCATCACCAGGTATTCATAGTGGCCCGACGTGGTGCTGAAGGCCGTCTTCCACTCGTCCCCCTCCTTGATTCGGACCAGATTGTACGCATTGCGCAAGTCGAGCTCGGTGAAGATCTTGGCGGCGCGTAACTGTTCCAGGGCCGAGGGGACGAGTGGGATAGGGTAAGTGTACCTCTTCGATACCTTGTTGAGTTCCCTGTAGTCAATGCACGGGCGGAGCGTGCCGTCTTTCTTAGGCACGAAGAAGAAGCTGGAACTGACTGGGGACTTTGATGGCCGGATGAAGCCTTGTTTCAGGGCCTCGCTAATGTACTCCTCCATGATGTCCGTCTCCTTAACCGAAAGGGGGTAAGGTGTGGATCGCGGTACCTTGGCGTCTGGTAACAGCTCAATGGCGCAATCGTATTCCCGATGCGGTGGAAGGCGGCATGCATGTCCCTTGCTGAATACCTTGGCCAGGTCTGCGTAGTCTTGGGGTACATTTTCCGGGAGGCTGAAGGGAAGCTGATCCGTGGTGGCCACACGTAGTTTTCTCACTACGGTGTTCAGACACCGGTTTACACACAGGGGTGATCACACAGTGGTTCCCAGGTGATCTTGGGGTTGTGGTCCCGCAGCCATGGTTGGCCCAAGATGACCGGTGACAGTGGCTTCTGCATGATCAGCAATGACCTCTTCTCCATATGGAGTGCGCCGACGCCCAGTGAGATCGGTCGGGTTCGGTGTGTGACGGTCCCCACTGTGGCTCCATTGACTCCCGAGATCTTAATGGGAGCTGGTAGGGGAACGGAGGGTACCTGGAGGCGTAGTACCAGGCTATGAAGTCCCCCTCCGAACCCGAGTCGATGAGGGCGGTCACTGTGAAAGTGCGCGACAGGTGAGATATCTGAGTGAGAAGCCGTGAATTTCCCTTATGAACAGATTGAATCGGGCTCACCTGGCGGACACTGGGCGTCGGAGGTCTTGTCCCAGTCCTCCTCGCTCCTCCTGCTACCTCTGCCTGTTTGTCCTCCGACTTGCGGGTCTTCCTGGGGCATGGCGCCACACGGTGTAGACGTGGCCGCTCTTGCCGTTGCCGCTCCGGGACCCCGGTCTGCCCCAACTCCATGGGAACAGGAAGCGCGGCAGCCATGGCAGGTTGCGGGGTGTTAGCTCCCCGGAAAGGGTCAGGCGGGGTGGCGTGCTGATCCAACTGGATGGCCAACTGGATGACTTGTGATAGGTCCAGGTTGAGGGAGCGATAAACCAGCTCCCTCTGCAGAGATGAGGACAGACCCGCCTTGAACTGGGAAATGAGCGGCACCTCATTCCATCCGCTGGCGGCCGCCAAGGTACGGAAGTGCAGTGCATACTCCGCAACCGATCTTCTCCCCTGGTGAAGCAGTCGCAGTTCATCTCCGGCCGCCGCACCGTGACGAGGGTGATTAAAGGTGGCCCGGAAAGACTCAAGGAAGGCCGTGAGGGAGGTGACGTCAGCCCCGTTGTTACGCCAGATGGCAGTAGCCCATGCGGAAGCCGCCCCGGTGAGCCGGGAGATGAGTAGGGCGATGGCGTTCCGGTCCGTGGTGGTTGGACGGCTGGCGAGGAAGAGGGAGAACTTAAGGAGGAACTCCTCGCAGGATTCGGGGTCCCCGGAATAGCATGGCGGTTCCGGGATGGGGATGAGCGTTGTGCCATCTCCGGCCGTGGGGACGGACGCACCAGCAGCGCCCGTGGTGCCCCCTGTGGACGACGGGGCGACCTGAGGAGACAGGTTAAGTGTGGTTCTGCTGGGGTTACCCATGGTGTCACCTGGTGGCGGGACAGGTGCTTTGGCGGCTCCTGTGGACAGCTCTTGCACTTGGCGCATCAGGATCTGGATGACCTGTCCCTGGTCCTGTATTTGTTGTGCCAGCATCGGAAGCAGTTGTTCCGCCGTCTCCATGGTAAGGCGAAGTATTCTGTCACAAATCATCTGTAAAGATAGTTCTGGAGACGTGGATGCAGAACAAAAGTTATTTATTGAAGAGCAAGGCAGAGGTAGGGTAGTGCAGGAGGAGGATGGTGCGAGGAGGGCGTTGCCCACTGGACCCAGGCCGGGGTGATAAACCTGGACGGAGGACTGGGCAGAGCACAACACCGAGCCAAACCAATAACAAAATAAAACAAAGTACACAGAATAAACTACGCTGTAGAAAGAGAACCCTACACTGGCTATGCGTGAGAAGAAGTAGAAAGAACTAGTGAGTGTGTCTAGGATAGACAAAATAACAAAACCTAGGACAGAAAGAACAGGCGTGTCAAAAAGAGTGATAGACGAAAACCTGAAGGAAGAAAGAGTGAAGAAAGTGCACAAAGAGGTATGGTGAACTACACGGGACGACTGACGGCTGGGAACCAGACTGAGACAAACGAGGGATGGGAGGACAGTCAAGGTATTAGTACACAGGGAAGGAAATAACGTTAGTTCACCAAGACAGAGCGTATTAGTATAAAGATGGGAACCGTTAGTAAGTTGAGTGAACGATGAGACACGGACGCCCTCAGGTGGTGGCGCGCCAGCGGAGCAGGCTAGGGCAAGCGCGAACTCCGCCCCACCCGGCCGAAGCCGAACCACCTGAGCGGACGGACAGAGATCGCTCCCGGGACGCAGGACAGGATGAACACATCACAGATAAACACAGACGATCACAGGAGCGATCACAGATAAACACAGACGTTCACTCAGTTTACTCAAACTAGAAGGCGGGGCTAAGAGCGCGAGTGACAGAGCGTGCAGGAGAGGCAGATGCAGAACCCGGATTTCTTACAGTATAATATTATTATTGTATATACTTATGAATGCTTACCAGTTGTTCATATTTGATAATACACAGACACAAACACAAATTTATATTGCACGTATGTGTATGTGTAAGAGATTAATAACTAAATTTTTTTAGCACAGAAAAACATTTACTAAAGAATTCCTTTTTAAAATGGTACAAGTAATTTATAAATATGGTAATATTTCCGTCAAAAACAAAGGTGACATCTTTTATCTATTTCAAGCTTATTTAAAAAAATAATAATATATGTTTATGATTTAAAAGCACTTTTCTAAAAATATATATATTTTTATATGTATGAAGATTTTAAAAGTCAAATTGAATGGATTTGAAATTCTCACCCTCCATTTTAAGAAAGCACTGTTTTTGTAAATATTGTCGTTTATTTTCGGCTTAGCATCACTTTGAAAACAACCCTGGTTAAGTTGTAATTTCGGTTTGTATATTTCCACAGGGTCTTCTTTAGCGATGTTTAGAATATTTTTACACATGGAGTTAAGTCCAGTGTGTCTATACTTCAGAAGCATGTTTTTTCTTCCATTGAAGTAATTATTCTCCATATTAGGTCCTCCATTATTCTCTGCAGCAGAGACGTTGGAACTTTCCAGCTTTTTCAACACTTCACGTAGTTTCCAGTTTATACTGATATCTTTTATATCAAAATTACAATTACATTTAGGACAGATGTAAATCCCCTTTTGTTCATCTGTACTGGCGCATTTAACAATACAGTCCATACAACAACTGTGACCACAAATAATAATTACTGGATCCTTTGGCAGATTTCGACAAAATTGACATTTCAAGTCATCGTGATCTAATGAATATCCAGCCTCTGACATTTTTTGTTCTTTCACAGTGACAGACAGCAGCAGTCGTAATCCAGTCTGTATAAATTCATTATGACTTGTGAATTCATTGTCTCAGAGCTTTAAATACAGGGGTGGAGTCTGCAGAGGGAGAAGCCAAAAAAGGGGGTGGATATTAGAAAATCAGTTGCTTTACTGTTACGAATATATAATGTATTATTGCAAATGTAAATATACACTTTTGTTATTCAATTAAATTCATTAAATTAAGTTGTTTCACTTGGTCAAATATATATTTTTAAACTCCAAACATTACTCATTTTTAAAACAATTCCTCATCAAGAAATAATATATTTACCAATACCAACTAACAATATCCACAATACTTAGGGCCATCATTCAATCATGTCTGACCCTTGGATACTCTATAGATGAGTTTACAATGATTCTGATTCATAGAGTTTTATGGTAAAGCTTTTTAGGGCGTCCACCAATTTGCTCGTCAACCTTAATTTACAAATGATACCATAAAGGGGCAACTCACTCAGGTACAGTAAGGACATGCAGACAAAAAAAATCTTGTACAGTCAGTTGTGCATTCTGCACTCGTTAATCGTCTGTCTTTTGTTCATTTGTTAGTGTCCTGTGCTTTTGTTAATAAATATTTGTTATTGTTATCTGCTTTTTATGTCTTAACTGGGCACAGCATCACATTTACTTACACACAGGAATGTAAGAATGTTAAAACACACAAACCACACCTCTGATTTCTCATCTAAAAACTTAAAAGCTTATGCCATGTTTTACGTAACAAATGAACAGAATTCCAATACATTCAAATTAAACAATATATATTTGAAATGACAAATAAATGCTAAATACTTAATACTTAATACTTAGTACTTTGACAGCCCACTACATTGAATAATAATGACCTGGCACCACATGACTCTGATGTAAATTTCAATGTTTATACCAAAAAAACTTAAACAACCATAATAATGATAGATCTCTACATTAGTATGTGTGTTTCATCCATTGATTCATGTCTGTCACTTGGATACTCTATAGTTTACAATGATTCTGATTGATAGAATTTCATGGTGAAGAAGATGTTTTTGTTTATTTGTCAGCAGTTCTGTGTCATTGTTGAGCTGTTTTGGTTTAATTCATCATTTGTATTCTCTGTGCCTGTGTTTTGTCACATGATTCCCTTCTTAGTCATTATAGAAACTCTCCTCTGTCTTTGTCTTGTCAAGTTGTCATCATTTTGAGTTACATTATTTCATTAGTGTAAGTTAGTTGCCGATCCTTTGTCGTTTGTTAATAAATATTTGTTATTCATATAATAAGCTTTTTCTATTACCTTGTCACAGCTTGACAAAAATATTATAACAAATAAACCACACCATGTCACGGTAGTCTACCTCGGAATAAAACGGCTGCGCATAGGAAGCGCAGAGCCGCCGCGCTTTAACGCGCTAAAGGGAGCCAGGCACGCAGGTAGCAGAGTAACAAGTTTATTGGGCGGCGTGGCGCCCCTGGACTTCAGGCTGGGCGGTGTGGCGCCCCTGGACTTCGGGCTGGGCGGCGTGCGGCGCATGGGCCACCACAGGTGTGCAGGCTTGCGGGTCCATGGCAGGACTGCCCGCCGGCTGGACCTTGGCGGGAACGCACGCAGGAGGGGACTCGGCGGATTCATACGCTGGCTGGACTTCGGCGGGTTCGCACGCTGGCAGGACCTTGGCGGGCACGCATACTAGCAGGACCTTGGTGGGCACGCATACTGGCTGGCCCTTGGCGGGCACGCATGCTGGCTGGACCTTGGCGGGCACGCATTCTGGCTGGACCTCGGCGGGTTTGCACGCTGGCAGGACCTTGGCGGGCACGCATGCTGGCAGGACCTCGGCGGGCATGCATGCTGGCAGGACCTCGGCGGGCACACACGCTGGCAGGAGCTTGGCGGGCACGCACGCTGGCAGGACCTTGGCGGGCACGCATGCTGGCAGGCCTTGGCGGGCACGCATGCTGGCAGGACCTCCGCCGGCACGCACGCTGGGTGTACCTGCGCCTCGGGATCGCCATCCTGCACACAGTACAAATACACCCCCACCGCAATGCCCAAACACAAAGACACGGACATATCTGACACAGGGAAGACGGACTGGACACACGAGACAGACGAGACAGGGGGACACACCACGCTCACGCCACATGTATCCACATTCCCCCCCCCCCCCCCCCCCCCCGAGTGCCGGCTCCAGTACCGCCCCCACGCAGCGCGACCTAGGCACGGTGCGGCCCGGCGCGGGCGCGTCACGTGACTGCCCCGCAGCGCACGTACCGCGCTCAGCAGCTGCGCCGCGCGCACGCTGCGTCTTGCCGCTGAAGGGAGCCAGGCAATAACAAGTTTATTTAAAGGTGTAGTGACACCAAAAAACATGAGGTACAAACCGACTAGTGACATAAAACAAACCAATGACAAGACGGGGTTAATTAACTAACTGATGACAAATGAACGTTAATTAACTCACTAGAACAAAAGGAAACAGAGAACAGGTGACAGGTGCCCTAGGCACCTGTTACACACCACACCCCTATAAACAAAAAAGTCTATATCATGCTTTACAAAAAAAAAACAATCCAGATTTAATTGAATTAAAAAGTTTTTATGTGAACTCATAAATAAATACTAAATAAATATTTACATATATATCAAATACAAATTTGATAACCCACTACATCTGGTGTCAAACATTTGCACCGGAGGCCAAAACTCAAAGTACACTTTATGTCATAGGGTGAACAGAATAAACATTTATCCAGCCATCCATCCATTAACTTCCGCTTGTCCGGTGTTCGGGTCGTGGGGGCAGCAACCGAAGTAGGGAGACCCAGACCTCCCTCACCCCAGCCACCTCCACCAGCTCGACTGGGGGAACCCTGAGAGATAAACATTTTTGTAAATGTCTAAATGTACATGATTTCTAAACATGAATAGAAAAAAAACAGACAAGAATATTATTCTACAATAAATAAAATAAAACTTTATTTAACCTTAAATACATTGCTCTTTATAAAAATATTTCTTGTCAAAATGAACTATAAAACTATCAACATGCTGCAAAAACACATGAAAAAAATTAATAAAATGATTCCACAAAAGTAAAAATAACAAATCAAAACTTTCTTTGCTCTTGGGCCATTTAAAAAAAAATTCTTAAACTTATAAATATCTTTAAATATTTCTGATCTCCATAAAAATGTTCCTGACAAAATCATAAAAATTTAAAATATGAGCATGATCCAAAAATACATACCACCAGGCCATTAATAACAATGATAATAGATTAATGTAAAATGATGTTGCAGGCTGGATATTATTGTATTACGGGCTGGATATGGCTTGCAGGCCTTAAGTTAGACACCTATGCACCTTTGCTATCGTGACAACAAGAAAATAATATATCGCACAGCTCAAAATACATGTTCTTTATTCTTTTAATTCTTTTAAATGGCTGTGTTTTGGGCATAATGTACAAAAAACAGTCAGCATGTTCCTTTCTATTCCCTTTAAAATCCAGGTGTGATCTGACATCTGAAAAGAACACCCCTCAGATCGAGCCCAGCGTGTCCATCAGTGTAAATATATTCACAAGTGCATGAAAATAGATAATGTGTGAGGTCTGAACCAGCAATAAGCATTGTGATATGCCGTGTAAAATAGAGCCCGTTGTGCCAACAATGCAGGTCCAGTCCAAATAAAAAGGTTTTTGGTCTAAAAAACACCTGCCTCTAACCGACAGTAAGAGGGACAAGATGGCAAAATGCAAGTAAAAAAACAAATGATTATTTATTAAAAACCCTGACAATATGCAGGCAGCTGGTACTTAACTGAAATCAACACCAGCCACTGGACACTGAGGACACTAAGAGGAAGAAAAGGTTAAATAACAAGTATGGGACAGAAAACAACAGGTTAGAAGATTATCAGTGTGTAATTATTATGAATGAAAATAAGCTAAAATAATGTTGTAATGATTAAATTAAGTTGTTCAGAATATTAACTTTATCATTTGCTATCTATCTATCCATCCATCCATCCATCCATCCATCCATCCAGCCATCTATCTTTTAACTCCTACGCACACAACACAAATAAAAATAAGTAATTTAACTATAAAGCTGGATGTTTTATACAGACATACAGTGTCACATTCAGTGACATTTATGCTCAATTAATGCTACAGCATTATAAACCATCATCCATCCATCCATTATCTTCCGCGTTATCCTCTAGTAAGGTCGCGGTGGAGTTCACCATGCCCATCCAGGGGAGAACGTTTCGGGCGCTGGGCAGATACACCAGGACAGGGCACCAATCCATCGCTGGCATTTTAAACCATTTGTGTCAATTATGAACTTTTTTATTATCTGTAATATATGTGGTTATAATTAATTTGAATTAATTTGCCAATGGTAATAAAAAGCCACAGCAAACATTAAACAGAACAGATTTCAGATATAATTATTTTAACACAACACCATCACGGTTGTATTCCTCTATTTATTGGGCCTTATACAATTTTAGGGCAATTTCTGCAATTATACTAACAAACCTATTTCATGAAAATATTACAAATATTCTGATATTAATAATTAGCATAATAATTAATTAATTTAAATTAACCTTAAACTTTTTCAGTACTGCATTCACAAGAATGCATTCTATTTCCCAACCCCTTCAGAAATTCTATATGTCATATGTTATCAATGTCCATTCTTCCCCGGAAGAAGGCGGCTACGCAGAGTAGTTGCGTAAAAAACGCTCGCGCCTAGTGAGCGCCTCCTGGATACCGTCCACGCGGGGAATAATGCGTGCGTCGGTCCACGGAAGCACTCCCACGAATGCGACCTGCGCGGAGATAATGCACAGCGCCGCAACGTGGTTGAACGCGGAAGGAGAGTCCAAGAGACACCGGGATAAAATCCAAAACGAGAATTTATTAAAAATTGGTGACGGGACACCAACGGAAAGGTGTCAAACAGAACAAACAAACAAACAAACAAACTAACTAACATCGGGTATGTTAACCACAACCAAAGACGTGCGCCGACTTGCAGGAAAACGAAAACTAAATAACAAATCAACTAAACACGTGCATAGAAACAAACCAATCACCCAGCTAAAGCAATTAAGGACCCAAACGAGGGACAGGTGCCTCAGGCACCTGTGACATCATACATATAACTAACGACGTGCACTGAGGGAGGGGAACACAGGAAATAAATACAATGGACACCCGACCACGTGCACAAAGCAAACCAATAAAAAGAAAGAGCTAATTAACTTAAACGACCATGAACGAAAGTTAATTAACTCAAAGAACGAACAGAAGAACAGGTGCCCTAGGCACCTGTTACAATATATCACACAACCTCTAAATTTTTCAAATAATTTCTAAATTCTTTATTTGTAAAAATAAATATAAAAGCTGTATATATAATTATATCAGTTCATCATTTATTGTCTTTAATTTTTAAGTTTTGTCCTTGTGTAAGATGTCCTATGTAACATTTTAACTGGCAAAAGTCATAATTCATCTTTTTATTTTACTATAAATTAATTTATATGTAATTAGCTGCAGTTTTACCAACCAAAATTTCTTTATAACTTTTAATAGCTTTGTTAACATTTTCTAAACTTGTTATATTAGTTGCTTGTAAACGTGTGGTTTAACTGCTTTTACACTTTTGGTTTAAGTCGACTTTAATTGGGATGCTAAATTTATTTATAAATCTTAAATTATTCATTTATTAAACCAGGTAGATACATTTTCTTTTTCCAAAACAATTTATTACAGTAATATTATTCGGGATCAATGAATTTTATCATTGATGGACTTTTATAAGCTGAAGGGTAAAACCCAAAGCCAGTGTAGAGTGGTGCCGTGAATGTGGTATGGACTTCATGGATTATCGTTGCTGAATTTGCGATATCACAGGAGAAGAAGGCCAGAACGCCTGCACTGTGATCCAGATACACACCAATTTTGTTGGGAGATGGACGACTGATTACAATTTCATAGCCATTGTGCAAGTATGACATTGAGGATGAAGAACATCGTAAACACCAGGACCGATCATTTCGACCAAACCTACACTCATTACCACCTCCAAACCTGCAGATACTGCTGTAAGTAACTGATATATACACACTTTCTGAACCATTTCGCATAATTTCCCAGTAACAGCGTCCAGCCATTGGCTCCTTACACAACACCTGTATACAAGTGTCAAACCTTTCGCGATGGAAATTATTATTTGGAAATTTATTAATTGGTGAATAGACCACTTCTCTGTCTTTAATGAGATCAAGCTCATGATGTGCAGTTTTTTTATCCAATGTTAGATAAAAGAAATCTAAAATGAACAGAAGAAAGAAAAAACTGTTTAATGTCATTACAAGTATATGTTTTTTTTTAATGAAATTTTGTATAGATTATAATGAATTATATTATATATTATTATAATGCCATACATCTCCAAAGCTCTTGGTAGCTCTGTGGCTGTGGGGCTGGAGTAGCTGGCACAGACCTGGAAAGCACTGAAAGGGCAAAAACAGACATAAACATGAAATGAAATCAATACAAAAAGTCTCCATATTTTCTGGAAGGAGAATTGCAATTTTAACTACTTTAAGTCCAAAAGGATTTGGAGAGTATGCGCTGTTTCCTGTGAAGTGTGACCCTAATATGAAACCCAAAATGCAAATGGTCTATGTTGGGCGGAAATATGGAACAGTTTCCAAAATGTGAGCCGTCAGGGGCCCATGTACATACAAATAAACAATAACACCTTCTATAAATCTGGTATTTATAAGACATTATTACTGCATTTATAAAGCTTTATAAAGTATTCACAATGCTTTATGATATTTGTCATCATTCTTTGTGAATGTTCACAGATGATTCTAATCATAGTTATAAATTGTTATAACATTTTGACATAGGGCTTTATAACACAAAGTGACAATGCATTAAAATATTAACTTATTTAAACTTTTGATTCTTTGGATGTTTCAACATTCTTTCTTAAAACAAGATGATTACACTTTACTTTAAGTCTTTAAATAGCATTTAAATGGTGTCATTATGTACTACTCTGTATGCAGTCTCTTTCAAAGAGGTAAATAATGGTGACACTTTACATCATGCCTGTAAAGTGAGCTTATAAACTTTTATAAACAGTTATGAGCAGTTATAAAGTCATTTTCAAGAAAAGCGTTCATTAAACACAAACTTTAATGACTTTATGTTGCTGGTCTCTATAACAAGTTGATGAAGAGTTATAATTTATAATGCATTATGCCACTTTGTGGCATAATACCTTATGGCATAAAGCCTTATGGCATGTTCTTATAACACTTTATGAGTGTGATTGTGTACATCTATAGACATTTACAAAAGCTTATGACAAGTATTGTAAAGCGTTATGAATTCTTTATAAAACTTTATGAATGTGTTAATAAAGCGTAAACTCATATGAAAGTACATAAATTAAACTTTCTGAAGTACTTAAGCTGAAGGCTTTACATCAGTTGCTTTCTGTATCTACTCACTTTGAGAAGTGCTGGCTGGACTGTTGAAAGGCCCTATTGACATTGACATCTACAATGAGAAAGCACAGGGTTAGCAAAGAAACAGGCCCAAAGAGAAGAGTCTGACTGCATCTAGCAAGAGTGCAGGACATGCAACAGTCATAAGTTTGTTGCCAGGTGGACAAACACATTCATCCCCACATTTATACATCACTACAAAATTTACTACATCTAATACACCTACCTTTAATGTATCTCTATATGTCTTTGCATTGTGCCAGTAAACTGAAGCTCCAACTGAATCCATGATAAAAAATAATGTAAACCTTCCTGCTCTGATGATCACAAGGTCACTGTGCAATATATACAATTATGTAAAATTGCATATTGATTACAGAAGGAAAAAAACAGCATTGATCTTTGTTATTAAATATGGATTATTTTTGGCAAATATACAGACTATTTGATTCAACTTTTTGATGATTGTAATAGGAATAGCTTCCTCTGGTCAGCAGTTACCATTTTCAGACCAGCTATTTGCTAACCAAATTTTAAAAAAAAATTTATACATAGGAAACATTAACAATTTAACATTTTCTGTTATAATAATCATACCAGTAGTACTCACTAGTTTTGTATGTGTGTGTGTGTGTGTGTGTGTGTGTGTGTGTGTGTGTGTGTGTGTGTGTGTGTGAGAGAGAGAGAGAGAGAGAGAGAGAGAGAGAGAGAGAGAGAGAGAGAGAGAGTGTGTCTATATGTTTTTTAAATCTAAAAATATTTGTTAGTAATTAAAAAAAACTGAAAAGATTTGTAATTCTTACTATACAATTGTTAACATTACTACCAAAACTACCAAAACTCACTACTTACATTTTGAAAGGGCTTCTGGTTTGGTTGAAATCTGTTGTTTTTCTCCACAGGCAGGCTTACATTTATGTTTAGATTCTCTTCCAATAAAGAGCTGAGTTCAATGTACTCAGACTCAGACTCTTGACTCCCACATGTGAAATTATTGTACGCAGCTGATGCTTTATTCTTTGTCAGATTTCTCAACACTTTACGTAGTGTAGAATTTATACAGACATCAGTTTTTGGATTAAATCTATAATTACATTCAGGACAGGTAAATCTACCTGTTTGTTTCCTTGCATTATAATATCCAACAATGCAGACCATGCAAAAACTGTGACCACAGCAAATAACCAGTGGCTCGTTCAGTAGATTTCGACAGAGCAGACATTTTAGAACATTGTAATCTACTGAATATCCACCTTCAGCCATTTTGTCTACTTACACAGTGTAAGAGAGCAGCAGCCAGAATCCAGTCTCAGTAGATTTGTCATGACTTCATTCTGGAGGTTGGTTTTAAATATGGGCATGTTGTCGTCATTTTGAGTTACGTCACGTCATCAGTGTAAGTATGTTGCCGATCCTTGTCTTTTGTTAATAAATATTTGTTATTCTTATAATCTTTTTTTTGTCTCGTCCTGGGCGTGGCATGACATGTACTTACACACAAAAATGTAAGACTGTTGTAAAAAACAAACCACACCTCTGATTTCTCATATATAAATGTAAAAACCTTTGTCATGCTTTACAAAACAATAGAAAAACTG
Source organism: Corydoras sp. C115 (assembly GCA_019802505.1). Classification (NCBI taxonomy): domain Eukaryota; kingdom Metazoa; phylum Chordata; class Actinopteri; order Siluriformes; family Callichthyidae; genus Corydoras; species Corydoras sp. C115. The sequence continues at coordinate 89,714 of JAFMOC010000009.1, read as the reverse complement.
AATCTAGATATATTTGAATTGAAATGGTTTTATTTGAAAACAAAAAGAAATGCTAAATGCATACAAATTTGATGACCCACTACATTTTAACTAATAAGTGTTAACTGTCTTTGCTTCATCAATTACAAATCACTGTTGCTTAGTCTCTCTTTAACATGCTGATTTTGATTCAGGGCGTGTCAGTGTGACTTTGCTTTCATGATGAAGAGTATACATTGCACATTGCAAAAGGCACATTTTTTATTCTTTTCATTTTTCATGGGTGTGTTTTTGGCATAATGGTTGTATTCCTGTATTTATTGAGGCTTACAAATTTAGCTTACTTTATACAATTATACAAACAAACCACTGATATAAAAATATTATGAATATTCTAATATTAAAGGTTTAGTGTTGCAAACAAAATATTAAATATATTAATTTTGTAGAATTCAGAGTATATAACTTTTTATAAATAAAAAAATGTACGTTCTTAATGCTCCATGGTCACCCGCACTTTACCCCTAAACTTTTTGGTACTAACATAAAAGACTATAACATTTATAATGCATTTCCCAACACCTTCAGAAATTCTATATATCATTCATTATCTTCCGCTTTATCCTATATTAGGGTCGCGGGGGGGTTCCCCATGCCCATCCAGGGGAGAACGCCTCGGGCGCTGGGCAGATACACCCAGGATAGGGCGCCAATCTATCGCTGGGCTCTATATATCATATATTTGCTTATTTTAAACATAATTCACATTAAGATATTATAACCCAAACTTCATTAATGTTGTATTTTAAGAATATTCAAACAAATATTTATATACAGTTATGTTAAAACTAATTCCACCCCCACTACAGTAGTGATTTAGCAATATTCACCAATTCAGCATTCCTCTTCCTCCAAACACGACGAGTTTAATTTTTTACCAAAAAGTTTTATGTTTTATCTGACTTGATATTCTACATTATTATATATTATTATAATTATACTATTATAAATATATACTATTGTAAATATTTATTATAGTATATATTATTAGGTTATATTTCTGTTACTTTTAGTTTATTTATTTTTATTTTTAAATTTAGCATTTTGCAGAAATTACAGCACTTGTTCTGAAGACTTAACAAGATAGATGGATTTTGATTAAAAATGCCCTTCTGGTGTTTTACATAATGACATCATTTTTTGATTATTACTATATTTTTATTATTATTATTATTTGTTTAATTAGTTATCAAATGTTTTTCCTTCATTACAAGCTGAGACTGTTGTGGAGGGTCAAAACAAAACAATTTAATGCAGTAACATGGCATTTATAAAATGAAGCCAATTTTCTATTATACTTGTTTACTTTTTAAAAGGAGATTTAAGTTTTACCATAAATTTGTGTTTTTCCAATGTTTTTGCATTCATCCTAAATCCTACAAATCCTACTCTGTATATTTATTTACATTTGCTTTACATATTAACTTTGCATTGACGTCATGTGGGCTGGATGCAAAGTGGCCAGTGGACAAATGTGGATTGGGATCAGTACCCAGCTCTGCACTTCATGGACAAAGGTTTTAGGACATCTACACAGTACTACTACAAGAGCTTTTATTACAATTCATAGTATGTTTGTTTTCCTCTTTGCAGCAAACCACATTCACTCTACTAAAAAGACTTTTTACAAAATGTTTGTGTTTACTTTAAAATTTAAAAGATCGTTTTAAATGGGGGGGGGGTGTGGCGCTGGAATGATGCTGTTCCGGGGCGCCATCTCAACTATGTAGAGTCTGCAGTATCTGCCTCTTTTAGTTATGCTGCTCTAGTCAGTGATGCCGGAGTCACATGCTGCACTGTGTCAATTAATTACTTATTAATTAAATGCCGTGCTTTATTATTAGCTCTAACTCCCTTCCTTTGTCTGTTTCTTTTGAGGTGTCCCCCGGCTTCCTGGAGATCCATGGCTCTGCTTACGAATACTGTATGGATCCTGACAAGGCGGTCCTGCAGGACGCCCCCTAATGGACTCACATATAGTTTTCTAGTTGTTAGTTTTTCCATTTATTTAGTATCTGGACATGGCTGTTCTACACTGTTGTTGCTGCCCGGCCGCTCAAGGAGGATGAGTCCCCCATTGAGTCTTGGTCCTCCCAAGGTTTCTTCCTTAAATAACAACATAAAAGGGAGTTTTTTCTTGCCACTGTCGCTTCGGCTTGCTCTTTGGGGGTTTAAAGGCTTTTCATTCTGTAAAGCTGCTTTGTGACAATGTACTGTTGTAAAAAGCGCTATATAAATAAATTACTTGACTTGACTTGACTTGACTTAAATGTCTGACATTCATCTTGAACAAGAGGACCTGGCTCACAAACAATTCATCCCAGAGGTGTTAATGATATTGCAGTCAAAGCCTTATGTGGGCAAGTTCTTTCAAATCAAACTTTCTCAAACAACCTGTTATGAACTGTTATGCTTTGTGCTTTGTGTTACAATGAAGCTGAAACAGAAAAGGCACTTCCCCAAAGTGTTTCCACAAAGTTAAATGTATAAAGTTGTATTGTTTTGTTAATTATACTTTTACACAACTGTGATAATAGGACTAAATAAAACACGTGATTTCAATAATTATGAATATACCTTTGTGCTTAGAATGTTTTTAAGCTATTTCCTCGATGTAATTTGTTGTTTAATATACATTTATTGGAAGCCTTAAATAACCATTAATACATTTTTTACAGTAAGTAAAACAGTGCATTTCGTGTGAAACATCTTAATATAAAGTATGAACTCAAAACTTATGGAATATGCACTGGAAAGTCCACTGCGTGCAGAAAGGATAATCATCAGCAGAGGGCATCAAAGAGTAACTGACAGGTGGGTTGAATGAGTCCATCCATCCATCCATCCATTATCTTCTGCTTCATCCTCTATTAGGGTCGCGGGGGGGTTCCCCATGCCCATCCAGGGGAGAACGTCTCGGGCTCTGGGCAAATACACCCAGGACAGTGTGCCAGTCTATCGCTAGGCACACACTCACTCACACAGACATACACACAAACACACTCTATACGGGGCATTTTGGAGAATTCAATTGACTTGATCCATATTTTTGGACTGTGGGAGGAAACCGGAGAACCCGGAGGAAACACACGCGGACAAGGGGAGAACATAGAAACTCCACTCAGATTGGGAATCCCTAGCGCTAAGACGCGAACGTGCTAACCACTAACGGTTTAAATTATCTCATGTTTATAATATTTAACAGTTTAAAAGGTAAAACATAAAAAAACTAGCTGCATGTATTAGCTCTGTATCGATTTTGAGTTTTGTAGCGTTTATTTCGTTTCTTTACGTTGTATATTTTTATTATTATTTGAGGACTGTTTTTAATTTCATGTTTCAATATTTTAGGTAGGGTGGCATGGTGGCTTAGTGGTTAGCACGTTTGCCTCTCAGTGCTAGGGATTCTCGGTTCGAATATCTGGGAGGAGTTTCCGTGTTATCCCCTTGTCCGCGTGGGTTTCCTCCCACAGTCCAAAAACATGGATCAAGGTCAATTGAATTCTCAAAATTGCCCCATATAGAGTGTGTCTGTGTGAGTGAGTTTGTGCCCAGCGATGGATTGGCGCCCTGTCCTGGGTCTATCTGCCCAGCGCCCGAGACGTTCTCCCCTGGATGGGCACGGGGAACCCCACCGCGACCCTAATAGAGGATAAAGCGGGAGATAATGAATGAATGAATGAATGAACATGGTTTTAATCTTTTTAATCTTTTTTATAAAAGTAATTCTTCCTGTATGGGCATTGGGAACTCCCCCCTCACACACACACAACCCCAGTAGAGATTTCAACAGAAGATAAAGAATGATTTAATAAATATAAGCAATAGGCACTGCAGCGTCCACTGCGTGCAGAAGGGTTAAATGACCAGCAGATGGCATCAAAGAGTAATTGACTGATGGGTCAAGGGAGTCGTACATACAAATTATCCCTTAACCACTCCCAGATTGATTAAAAAAAAACTACATGCGCAAGTTTCAGGTGCAACAATAACCGTATTATTAAAAAATAGAATAATTATGTCATGTTTATAATATTTAACAGTTTGAAAATAAAAACAATAAATCTAGCTGCTTTCATTAGCTCTGTATAGATCACATTTTCACATTTATTTGCTTCGTTTCGTTGCATATGTTTATTATTATTTTAACAAATTTTATTGTTTGACTAATTTTAGGTTTATAATATTGAGTCATTTTAGGTTTCAATCTTTCAGGTATTCTTAGAAAGAGTAGACCCTTCAATTCCTTTCCTGGGAGTCGATTCTGAATTAAACTTATTTTTTTGTTTATAATGTTTATCGTATCGTGTTCAATTATGAATTTTCCAAGACTTGACCTTAGCTTGGAATAAATTATTTCATTAACAAGCAATTTTATAAATAATTAACATGAATAACTGCCTTTGGAATAATTATTTCATTAATTATGTACATAACCTGTTTTATAAGCGCAACAAAAGAAATATGGGAATATGGGAATGCATTAGCTGTTCGACCTAGCCACTTTGATGGGGGTCGATTGCTACGATTTTGTTTATTAAACGCTACTGTCAGTAACTTTTTTAGTTAATAAATGCAATTAAGAGGTCGGCACAGGGGCTTAGTGATTAGCACATTCGCCTTTTCAGTTTGAATCCCATTCTGGGTGGAGTTTCCAGGTCTCCCCGTGTCCGCATGTGTTTCCTCCGGGTTCTTCGAAAACATGGATCAAGGTTAATTGAATTCCAAAATTGCCCCATAGAGAATGTGTTTGTGTGAGTGAGTGCTTGCCCAGTGATATAGTGGCACCTGTCCTGGGTGTATCTGCCCAGCGCCTGAAACGTTCTCCCCTGGATGTGCATTGAGAACCCCCCCACGACCCTAGTAGAGGATAAAGCGGAAGATGGTGGATGGATGGATGGACATGCAATTAAGATATCTGAAGCTAAAAAAAATTAATAAATAAAAAAAGGGCGGGGGCAATCATGGGCTTGTGGTTAAGGAACCAGCCTTGTGACTTCAATGTCCCTGGTTCGATTCCCAGATCCCACCAAGTACCATGGCTGAAGTGGCACCTAACCCCAACCTAACCTCACTTCACCAGTGTGTACATTTGTGTGTGTTTCACTGCCTGGATGGGTTAAATGTGGCGGACATTTTTCCTCTTTGTGTGTGTGTATACAGTAGGCCAATAAATCACAGAATCACTTTTTTATCACTTTTTTTTATCACTTTTTAATGAACCCGTGGTGATTCTTCTTGATGCGTGTGAATCGACTCATTCAATTGAATCGCGCGGGCGAACCGAGCAGACTTTGTCCCGCCCTGCTCGGTGGACAGGGAGGAGTTAGGGTTTCCTCCGTTGTGTCCGTCGTTAGGGAAGAGCCTCGTCGTTAGGGAAGAGCGTGGCGTTTGGACATATTTTTGGACTTTTTCAAACCCGCGGATTTTGGACGTGTTTTTTTTAATAATGCTGCGCTATAATGAGTCGTAACGCGGAGGCGCGCCGGGTCGTCCTGACCGGTTACACCAGCAACAGCGAGCCGGGACCTGCTGCATCCGTGCCCGCTGTCAGCTCCAGCCATGAGCCCGCCGCTCCGCCGCAGAGGTGAGCCGCTCTAATCGGCTTTATTTACGGGAGTAGCAGAGCAAAGGGCAAAGTCCGGCTCATCCTGCCGCATCCCGTGGGCTGTGGACTGTGGACTGTGGGCTGCTCTGATCACGCACGCAGGGAAACAAAGAGCGACCGAGTGAGCGAGCGTGGGCGCAGTGCGCTATATTTAGGTTATTATACTGCATATGAAATATTGCCCTCATGAGAATTAGCTGAAACACAACATATAACAGGAGTTTTTGCTCAACAACGCTGTGAAATATATTTAGCTCTAAATAGACATTAACTGGTTAGTGGTGCTTTATTTGAATCGTTTTCCATTGTTATTCAAGGCTATGTTGTTCATCCATCCATCCATCCATCCATCCATTATCTTCAGCTTTATCCTCTATAAGCGTTTCGGGCGTTGGGCAGATACACCCAGGACAGGGCGAGAATCTATCGCTGGGCACACACTCACTCACTCACACACACACACACACACACACACACACACACACACACACTATATGGGGCAATTTGGAGAACTTAATTGACCTTGATCCATGTTTTTGGACTGTGGGAGGAAACCGGAGAACCCGGAGGAATCCTACACGGACACAGGGAGAACATGGAAACTCCACCCAGATGGGGATTCGAGCGCTGAGAGGCGAACGTGCTAACCACTAAGCCACCGTGGCGTGCCGCCCGCTATGTTGTTCATTCATTCATTATCTTCTGCTTAATACTCTACTGGGGTCGCGGGTCCCCATTGCATTACAGGACATGTCCTTTATCTTTTACTTCTACGTGACATAGATGACTGACATACACAATATGGACAAAAGTACCATAATACACCTCGGATTAATAAATTTAGGTGTTTCAGTCAGTATCTTTGCAATATGTTTATGACATCAAGCACTTAACTTTACATCTTGACTAATCATATGCATCAACAGATTGAAGAAGGCCCTTTTCTGTTACACATGACAATGCCAAGTACACAAAACAAGGTCCATAAAGACATGAGATGGGTTTGGTGTGGAAGAACTTGACTGTCCCACACAGAGTCCTGACATCAACCTCTTCAAATACCTTTAGGAAGTGGTAAAAAAAAATATATCCTCTTGTGCTACATTGGTGTCTCACCATAAAGATGCTCTTGGAGGAAAAGATCTTATAAAAAGCATCCTCAGAATGATGGAAGCCGTTATAGCTGCAAATGAGGGACCAACCTAGAACAAGTTGTCAAAAATCTCCAATTAGTGTAAAATTAAATGTTTAAACGTACAAATACCTTGTTTATATAGTCTAAATGGGAACATTGTATGCATCACTGCATACATATAACATATATTCTATATCTATAACCCCCCCCGCCACACACACACACACACACACACACACACACACACACACACACACACTTAATTGAAATCTCTGCATTTTTAAAATACGTTTAAGAAATAAATACGTTTAATAATATTATTATACAAAAAAATCTTCCCAGCGCCCGAAACATTCTCCACTGGATGGGTATTGGCAACCCCCACGCCACGACCCCAATAGAGGATTAAGTGGAAAATGAATGAATGAATGAATGAATATAGAGTACGAAAAAAACAAAAGGATATAAGTTTAAACAGCTAGTCCAGTTAGTTGTGCAAAAACGCATTGAATAAAGTAAGGAACATCTCCAAGTGGAGCATCATGACAAATACTAACCTCATTATACACACTAAAAATGTGGAACCTAAAGAGTGGGTTGTGCTGTGACACTTAAAAATTTAAATGAAAGGTTCTGTAGATCAGTAGCAAGATTGTCTTTAAAGTATAATAAAAACTAATACATATACACTAGGCCATAGTAGTGGGTGTGTCTAATAGTGTGACCAGTAATTACTCTGATTTTAGAAGCGCTGGAACACTGCGGTACCTTCTGCTCACATCAGCACCACATTCCCATGTACTGACCGTCTTCTGTTCCAGCTGATGGGTCCAGGGTTAACAGTGTTCTCATCTACTGCTGTAGAGGTTAAAGGGGGGAGGGGATATCCAGAAATGTACAATTTACATTAATATTGCAGGTGAATTTGTATCTCTATTCTTTATTTTTTCTGTTGTATGATAATAGCGTTAATGTATTGAGTTGTTCAAGGCTCAAGGCTCATACAATGGTGTAATTGTTGGTGAAGATGGTAAAAATAGATGCCCTTGTGTATTTTACTGTCATCTTCTCGGTTGCATTACAATGTCTGTGGTGTTTCTGAGTACAAGAAAGGCACTTATTCATGCTGGCAGCTTTTGTTGATGCAATTTGTAGAAAAGCCTCAAACACGGCTCAGTGAGTTTGGTGGAAATGATTGGAAACTTCTTCTGATTAAAGAATGCCGTCCTGTATTTAATTCAAATTATGCCTTTTTTAATAAGAGTCAGGTGTCTTCAGGATTTTTGCATTTAACTGTATATGTTCCTACTGACATTTAAGGTGAAAATAATAGAGATGTCTTTTTGATGGATGGATGGCCACATAAATCAGCTATAAACACACCTTTATTTTCTGCCGGGACCACAATGCGACCACACAATGCGCTCTTTCTCTCGTCAGACAGCAGACAGAAACACTAGTGCAGATTCCCAGCAGCCTTTTGAAATTGGATGCCACTGTTATTGTGCGTCTTTCTCTTAGTGCACCAGCTGCAGAGCAACCGGGTGATGCCCGAGAGTTGCCAGCCACACTGTGATGTCATTCAGATCTGCACAGGAAGTCAGGGAAGCCTCCATTGAATTTTAGTGTGTGTGTGTGTGTGTGTGTGTGTGTGTGTGTGTGGTTTGAAGTTGTTTGGTGATGTCCCTGATGTCACAGAGTTGGTGTTTGGAGTATAAAAATTAATGGTAACATGGTTTGAATGTTCTCCCCGTGTCTGCGTGGGTTTCCTCCGGGTTCTCCGGTCACAGTCCAAAAACATGGATCAAGTCAATTGAATTCTCCAAATTGCCCCATATAGAGTGTGTCTGTGTGAGTGAGTGTGTGCCCAGCGATGGATTGGCGCCCTGTCCTGGGTCTATCTGCCCAGCGCCCGAGACGTTCTCCCCTGGATGGGCATGGGGAACCCCACCGCGACCCTAATAGAGGATAAAGCGGAAGATAATGAATGAATGAATGAACATGGTTTTAATCTTTTTTATAAAAGTAATTCCGGTCCTTAAATCTAATTGGCTGAGCCGTTTGTCCGACAGTAATGCCTAAAACGTGCAAACATAGTAGAGCATTATTTTAATGATGTACCAATAATAAAAATTGATAAAAATACAGATTCATATAAACATTGAGCGTGAAACAGCGATTCCCGATGAGCACTATCATGTTACTTAACAATCAATGTTCACTTTAAAAACCAGAATAAAGTAGGTCACGCATTACCAGTTTATATATATATTTTTTAAATTAATACGTTTATGAATAAAACCTAGTTTTTTATTGCAGTGTTTCTCATAACCATTTTATTAAAACAATAAGGCACTCAGAGCAGCACGATGACTTAGTGGTTAGTATGTTCGACTCTCAGCGCTGGGGATCCAGGTTTGAATCCCAGTCTGGGTAGAGGTTTGCATGTTCTCCCCGGGTCTGTGTGGGTTTCATCCAGGTTCTCAGGTTTCCATCCACAGTCCAAAAACATGGATTCATGGTGAATTAAATGCTCTAAATTGTGTGTGTTTGTGTGTGTGTGTGTGTGTGTGTGTATGTTTTGTCTGTGTAAGTGTGTGCCCAGCGATGGATTGGCACTCTGTCCTGGGTGTATCTGCCATGCACCCGAAACCGGTCACTCTGGGCCACTTTATTATCCATTTTATTAGTTTCACATACTATACTTTGTATTTCTAATATTACAAATTGTAGTCTATTTCTTTGCATAAATGTTAGTCTTTCTGACTTAGTTCTCTGATTGTCATCCCCTCAGTATGTATGGAAACTATTAGTTGCACTAAAAAGTACAATTAGTCTATATTGTTTTTTAATAAGCACATACCATTACACATAGTAATTATTGTAAATTATTCAAAATTAATTATAGATCTACTTAGTTTGTCTTAGCTTGGTGGTTGGACCGTAAATCTGAAGTCTGGTGTTTAAACCCTCAACAGTGTAGGCCATTTGAGCAAGGGCCTAAACCCTCACTGTGCTCAGTGGCTGACCTCAGGTCTTTGCAAGTCACTTAAAATAAAAACATCTGCAAAATGATGTAATGTAATGTAACAGGACAAGCGCACTTATAATCAGAAGATGACAAATTTCCATTTTGGCAGTGAGACATGCACTAATCACATGGCTATCCCATGTATTTTACAGTTATTTGAACGGTATTGTACATTATTAAATGCTAATTTAAGCTTGAATGTTGAGTTGAGATCTCCATGTTCGCTTTTTGCCGCTGTTTTGTGCTACTGCTTCTCTGAATGGTTAAGAGGCCTTGGCCTTAACTGCACATGACTGCTGAAAAATTCATAGATGCTGTAATTGGGCTCTGTAATGTGGATGTCATCCTGGTAATGTCATGGGTTTGGTCTCAGCTGGTTGTGTGTGGTTCGATGCCATTAATGAGAACTTGCTTAATCAAGCACACATGGTACATCCCTTGTGTACAGAGTTATAGTTTCTCTTTAACATGTGCATTAAGAGCATTAGGTTTCAGATTAATTAACAATGTTTAATACGATCTGCTTTATCTACACATGTTCTCTCATGTTCAAATCAAAACAGTGACTTTATCGGTGAGCAACATCCGAGCTAATGAGTGCAGGATAATGATCTCAGTGCTGCAGTGAGAATAAAGACGCGAGTGGAGATTGTCGTGTACGACAGTTTTAAATGTCAGCGATATCTTCTGCATCTCACAGTAGTTTTATCCTCTTTGCTGTTCACAGCATTGACCTTGTAACAACATCTCTGCTTCAACACTATAATGTTCACATGTTCTCTTGGCGTTGAGCTTGACCTCTCTAACAAACAAATGCAATGCCGGATGCTTTTTCTTAGACACCCCTGTCTAAATCATGTGCATGCAAATCCTCATTTTCATATTGTTTTTTTTCTAATTTTGGTATTTTAGTCCTACAAACTTGCTTTCATGAACTCGGGTATAAGACATTTAGTGACCACAAGCAAATGGGAAATTTTTGAAAAATCTTTTTGTGGGAAATTTTGTAAATAAAGTGTTTCTGTTTGTGTGTTGGGGGTGCATTCATGTGTGTGCATGTGTACAAGTATATATAACATTGTGGGTACACAGATGCTTACAGTATGCATACCACATATATAAAAAAAAAAATCATGATCAATGGTAAAGTTATGGTTAATGTTATGATAATCTCTATGACATGAATGGAAATTAATGTAAAGCCCCACAATGCTTAAAAATAACTCTGTGTGTGTGTAGGTATATATTATTAAAGCAATAATGCTCGAGAGAGCATGCAATATTTTAAATAAATCACAGGAAAGATGTGTTATCAGGGTCTTGCTTAAGGACCCACATTGGAAACTTTAGTGGACCAGGGATTTGAACCCTCAACCTTTAGATTGATAACCCAACACTAATACATTATATCTAATATCTGATTTGAACTGTATTAAAAGTATATTTGAATTGATAATTCTTTATTAGAAAATTGACATGCAGAAATAAAATATACATTATAGGTTGTGACATGCTTCCAGTTCAAGACAGACTTTTTTCCACTTCTCCACTATATGCACCACTGGGCTACTCCCATGGTTTGTTGCTACATTCCATTCCCCCTAATTTGCACAAACTCTGCTTTGTTGCTTCACTTTGCATTGCCAGTAGTCACTCCTGTGGCTGGACAGCCGGTATGGGGTTAAAAGCTGGACTATGTTTTAATCAGCACTATTTAAAAAATAGTACCTTTTCCCATATTTGGTCATTTTTTGATTCTTTACATCAACTACTACAACTTACAAATCTTAGCTTTATGGTTGGGGTCAGAACTCAGGGTCAGCCGTGTTACAACACCCTTGAAGTATTAAGGGTTCAGAGCTTCACTCAAGGGCCCACTTGAGTAACATTATGATGGACTCTGGGTTTGCTTGACCTTAAAACTCTGGGTTTGCTTGACCTTTGTGCAGTTTGGAAATATATAAGGCAGCACTTAAGACTTCAAATCAGACATTTTAAACACCCAGACATATGTCAATAAATCAACAGATAGACAAGTGGGAGACAAGGAGGAACGTGCAGAAGGGTTCAACCATCCCCTCATTCTTTGCATGAATATGTAAATTAATTTCATGCTCTGATGTGAAAAACAACAATCCACTGAAGTTGGTCCATGTCCTCTAACATAACAAAAAAACATGGCAAAAGATAATTACAGTTGTATTTTTAACCTTTTCTTTTCATTTTGTCCAGTTTTGGCACAAGTAAGGGTTCCTGTCGCATGAGATTTTAGGGAATACCCGATCCAATCTCCCATATTTACGACCGACTGTCTGCACATGTAGTAGTGCCTAGACAGACTGGAGATATTAGCAAAGTCTCTCTCAGTAATGTGCTATTGTTAAGACCATTGTACATATTAGGCGTCTCGCAAAACAGTAATTACCGGAATTCTCCTTTGCTTATTTTTCTTCGGAGCAGTGGGGTGGAAGCACCGATCACAGAGCGAGATCATACAGCAACCTGCCTTATTATGTACTGATTCAATCTTGAAATGTTGAGTGTAAATGTCAAGCCCTCTCTCTGACCTGCTGCACACACTCTCTATAGCTTTGAAGGAGGTGACAAATAGGAAATATTCCATGGTGAACAATGTGTTGGTGTGTTTGTGTGTACTAGGGTTATATTTATACAGGGTTATGAGTAATAGTGGGGTAGTAGAGCATTAGTATTAGTGATAGTAGTAGTAGTGTGTCTGTGTGTGTGTGTGTGTTGCTTAGTCTTCTTTTCAAGTAAAAAGAAGTGAAACTGTGAGAGGATTATGCGTGTCCAGGCTATTGTTGGTGTTTAGGATGTGATGTGGAGTAGATTTGAATGTGACTATGCCCTCCCATGCAAAAAAGCTAATCATTAAAATGTAAATAATCTATTATTAGATTAAGAATTTTATATATATATATATTATATTATAGTAAACTTTTATCGATTGAAACAAATTTTCTATAAAGCTGGGGGGCAAAATTCTCAACACAATGCTTTCATCAGAAAATGTAATGAATGAATGTAAAATCATAAAAAAACAACGCAATTTACATAATTTCCAATGACACATTTTTACCTGATATTGTGATTGTGTTTATCTACAGCTTTAAATGTACTTAAAAAGCTGCCTTTAATAACTCTGGTTATTAATAACTGGTTCTTGCTGGTTGCCATGGAGATGATTTACCGGTAAAAACGTCAGTAGCTTTTAACATTTTTTGGCGCTTTCAGTAGAGTTATTTTTGAGTGTAGCTAAATAAGACACCTAAAACCGATCTTTATGTCAAATGTTAAGAATAAACCATAAAGAAGCACAGATTAATATACTAATGTGGTAATATTTGGTTTACATATAAGTTTTTAAAAATATAATGCCCTGGATATTCTTTGTTTAAAAAACATTGATTTAAAATACTTAAAATTAGGTGACTATATTTTCTTATGTATTTTTTTTACTTTAGCTTTTATGGTCTTATATCTGTGTGAAACGAGTACATGAATCATGCTTTCATCATCTGCAAAATTTGACGCATAACGTATTTAACGCAAAGCATCTTTAAGAGGCTCAAAGTGCTAAAAGTCTGAGGGGCTGTGTGGTGTATGTTTTAGACTGTGGTCACTATAAGCAGTGCCTTGCAGCATACAAATGTCAGGTAGAGGTCAAAACTTCAATACTTTATTTCACAGAATATACATGACCCAATACAAGTGGATCAGACACTGCAGTGATGCTGGCAACTTTAAACCCTACTGTCCCTGCTGAACTCAAAATAATCTACTAAACAAATATGTCCAGCCATCGGTCTCTTGGAGGCAGGTGATATGCTGTATTTTACATCAGGAAGGTAAATCAGTTTAATAGAGGACACAGTGAATGACCACATTGTTTAACAACTCCAGCTGCACTGCTGTGTCTGTTCCACTTGTATCAGCACAACACCATTGAACACACCACAACCACTGCAGTACCAAAAATCATCATCCTTCCAAATAATACCTAGTCTGGGATGGTCCTGTTGGTTCTGATCATTAAAGCAAAAAGCATGCAGAGTATGAGATGGAATACACTTTGTAATTGTGTAACTACAATGTACATCTATGCAGTAAATGGAAATGTTTAATATACAGTCAATATAACGGCCTGTGATTGTATCTATATCATTATAAAAATAAAATATAAAATGCTTTAGTTGGCATTGGGAGAAAATAGAAAAGCATCTTGGATCGTAATATAATTTAAATAACTTCTAAATTCTCTTCCTCCAGTAGGAAGGTGGGTCAGCACAACACGCAGCGGGCACGAGCGAGCAAACCATATCAGCGCTGTAACTCTCAGGACTCACTGGACGAGCTGGCCATGGATGACTACTGGAAGGAGATGGAGATCATCCAGCACAGCGGAGATCCCGAGCCTCAGGAGGAGTTTCAGCTTAAAGTAGCTGATGGTAAGCTTGACTTCTGCATGTGCAGTCGAGGATCCAAACCATTAGGAGTCAGTTGCATCCCCTTTTGTAAAAGACTTCAAAAGTTTTTCATAGGTGTTGTAGAGGTTACTGGACATTAATGAACAGTATGTACAAACAGACACTGTTAAGCAGGTGGTTTTCTACTGGCGCTTTATGTTCTGGCTACATTTAGGAGTCAATTCTTGGCCAGTGGTTGAGTTAGTTCTTTTAGTGATTCATTGGCATTTCTGGAATAAAGTTTCCCTCCTCGGGATTTTATGGTTAACTTGCTTCAGTGTTTTCATTCAAACTCCAACAGTGTAAAGGTTGTCTGTATATTTTAAAGCATTAACCATTGCATGGAAATTGGTTAAATACTTATAAGGGCAAATCTTGTACCAACCACTACCAGTTTCCAGCTGTCTACAAATAATAGACATAAAAGCAGGAAGGAGTCCAAAACAACCTGAGCAGGACAGGAAATGGGATATAAACACACATTGTTCTTCTGTAAAAAAAAGGTGGGAAGCTTTTTGCATTGTGTCCACTGTTTCTGAGAAAGGAAGCTGGAAATGTAATTCATATCATTCTAATTAATGGCTGGAGGATCTATAAAATCCGCTCTGTCTCATGGGTAGGCTTTAAACTCGAAAAAAAAATTTTTAATGAGAAATCTGGCATGATCTGCCCAGCATCTGTTCTGCTCTTTGTGCTTTCTCATCTCTGTGTCTCTAAGGATGGCTTTTGTTCCACAGCAGATGAAATAAGAGCCACTACGTAGACAGTAAGCACAAATAATAATGCTGATGATGTACTGTTCTGACAGAGGGAGAACAGGAAGAGGCCTGGCTGACCGAGGCGGGACTGGCAACCCTGTTTGACGAGTCAGCATCAGACGGAGATGACGGCCAGGTGCTGCTATCTACGCTGACACGTACGCAGGCTGCCGCGGTACACAAACGCCTGGAGACCCTGCGGAAGCGCAACAAACCCCACAGCGTGCCAGATGTCCGGGACATCTTCAAACCTCAGGACACCAAGGTCATAACATACTTCACACCCAATTATTTCTTTCTCATCATGAGTGGTTGAAGTAATGCAATGCATTTTCTGGCAGATGTTACCTCGTACTTTGTTAAAATGTTTCCTGAACTGTATCTTTTGTTTGTGGTCTTCAGGATGAAGAGTCCAAGTCGACAGAAGGAAGTGAATCCAGAAAAACAGAAGCAGAATCATCTGGTGTGTATCACCTAGCACAAACAAATTGACATTTCCGCTCATGTTCTCCACAAACAGCAGATTTTAGTGTATGTTAAAAATGTTTTAAGTTATTATAGACTGATTTTGCGGTTTGCCTTTTTAAAGTTACAGATATTTTATTTATTTTATTTACTGTTAGGATTAAAGTATTGAAGACAGTCCTCTTAATCACCAAATTCAGATGTTTCATTGAATCCCATTGCAAAAAGTGTTTAAGCGCAAGCACTTAGCCATGCATTTTGGACAGTTGTATATTTCCAAATTTGTGGGAACAGTTTGGGGAAGGTCCTTTTGTGTTGCAATATGATTGGGCCTCAATGCACACAGCAAGGTCTGTAATAAAAGAACTTCCATCCATTATCATACTATTAATCCTATACTGTTGTCGCGGGGGGGAGAACGTTTCAGATGCACTCAGGAAAGGGCATCAATCAATCGCTGAGCACACATTTATTTTCACACACACACTATATAGGGTCGATTTAGAGTAGCCAATTTACCTTGAATCCATGTTTCTGGACTGTGGGAGGTAACCGTAGAACTTAAAGAACACCCACACGGACACAGAGAGAACATGGAAACTCCACCCAGTTTGATTTCGAACCTGGATCCCCAGCACTGGGAAGCAAAGATGCTAACCAGTAAGCCAGTGAAGACTGTTAGGAATAAAATGAAGGATGTGAGCTGGTGAAATGAGTGCAGCATTAAATCAAGTAAACCCGTTTTCAGTGAATTGGTTTTAGTGGAAATCCAGATTAGAATAGGAAAATCTTGTGGACAAAAGAGAGCAAGATTTGGATATTAGAGTAGCAAAAGAACAATATGAGTGTTTTCTGTAGTTAACTAAGTTCATCCTCTTATCTCTTATACCAGCTCTTTACAGTATATCAGAAGGACAGTCAGTTAGACCACAAATATATACTGTATATATATCTCCATCCATCCATTATCTTCCGCTTTATCCTCTATTAGGGTCGCGGGGTGTTCCCGATGCCCATGCAGGGGAGAACGTTTCGGGCGCTGGGCAAATACACTCAGGACAGGGCATCAATCTATTGCTGGGCACACACTCACTCACACCGGGAATCCTTAGTGCAGAGAAGTATAGCACACAGAGATGATGGAACGGTAACTAAACTAATGTTCAGACAGGGACATTAGGAAAGGCTACCTATTGTTTCATAAGAAATGACAATTTATTTCATATTTTCAGGTTATTATTATTATTTGCCTATATTTAGGTTATAAATAATCACATAATTATTAGAATAATCCAAAATTTATGTGTTTTACAATTGGGTAGACAGGACAGGGCACCAATCCATCGCTGAGCAAACACTCACTCACACAGACACACACTTTATAGGGGCAATTTAGAGAAGCCAATTCAACCTGAATCTATGTTTTTGGACTGTCTGAGGAAACCAGAGATCCTGGAGAAAACCCATATGGACACGGGGAAAACATCTGAATGGTTGATCCGAATGGTTCCTGGAACATATGCATGCATAACTGAAATGCATATACATAGCCTTATACGGTGGGCAAGTTGTGACACTGTCAGAATCTTTTATTTGCCAAGTTCCAGGTGGACAGGAAATTTTCTTTCATGCAGGTTTTAACAAGGAGGGAATTCATTAACTCAACAGCGTCATGTGTCTTAGAGCAAGTATGTGTAAGCCCTCACCCTGTAAAACCTAAGAGAGATATTAATAGTGAAGATATTAAAGTCCAACATTTATGAGCAGTAATAAGCATTAGCTTGTATTTGCATGATCATGTGATATATGAATAGCAGTATTTACATCACCTGGAAATATTAGGATACATTTAGTTAATATAAACTCGGATGGTATTGTCCTGTTACAGGGGATGACTCGGTCGTAGGGAATGGGATAGAACCCGACACTGAGGGCACGAACGAACCAGAGACGGACATCAACCAAGAGGTGTCGTTCTCAGAGCAGGCTCTGAGCTACAGGGACGAGGCCAAAGTCACTCCACCTGTTCATGAAGCTGACGACCGGTTACCTGTAAATGTCAAATATTAAACACCTCAACTGATTTATTACATTTATGTGTGTGTGTGTGTGTGTTCACAAGAGCAAAGTTTAACAAGACTGCAAGCTGCAAAGCCTGCTCTCTGATTGGCTGCTTAAAGATAAAGGAATGTGTGTTTTGTCCAGAAGTCATTTGTCCTTGAAGAATGAGATTTTTAAATCAACATCGTGTATGATTAATTAAATAAATAAGAATAACTACATGAACTATATTTTACGATCCCATTAAAGCTCTTATACTATAACGAAAGAAGCAATTCAGATAAGTACTTTTGTTCGAGGAAGTATATCTTTGAATATAAGATAGGAGTACTGCCGTTTTTGAATACATTATTCTGGCTTTCTTTTATTACTTTTTATGTTTACTTATCATTCACAAACTCATACAGGACTTCAAGGTAGCGCCAGAGAAGACTGGAATGACCAAAGTGGGTGACCTCTCACCGGCAGACATGAAGAAAGTGCACCGGCTCGTGTTGATCGAAGTTAGTGCGCTGTTCGATTCCGCCCGCATCGATCTCAAAACCCATAGACCTCTCAGGATAAAGTTCAAAGGTCAGTCTGATGCCCAATTAGTTCTTTAGAAAGTAGATTAAAATCACACATTGTAAAACAGACAGGTTTATATTCATTTGTTTTCTTTATTTATACCTGTGCTGATTGTGCCCAAAGAGTCCAAAGAGGTCAGATAGTCATTTACTTGACTAATAAAATTTTGTAAATGACTTTTAATCACAGATTTTTAGTTTTTCTGACAAATACAAAGTACAAAGTACAAAACTTTCTTACACCAACAATATTGACCTAATTAATGATTTCTGACCAGCCTGTAAGACATAACTTGTTACTTGTGTTCAAAATTTGCCTACAGTGCTTCACACACAGAGGAATATGTCCTCCATATTTAACCCATCTGTGCAGTGACACACACACACACACACACACACACACACACACACATATACACATACTGGTGGGCAGCCCTGTACCCAGCGCACGGGGAGCAATTTGGGTAAGGTGCCTTGCCCAAGGGCATTTCAGCCATAGTATTTGGTTCTATTAATTCAAGTTGTTAAATAAAATCAATCATCAATCACTAATAAAATGATACTTTTTGTATAAAAATACATTTTGAGCTTGTTTGTGTCTCATGTGGTTGAGGTCAGAGCTCTGTACATGACAGTGATGTTCTTCCCCAAAGTCTCACCCAATCAAACCTTTGTGGACCTTATTTGTTTCATCCACTTGGGTTGAAAGCATATCATGGGTTAATTTTTGGCTCTTAAAAGTAACATTTCTTTCAAAAACTACTTAATTATTTTTTTATAGATTCAGGTTTATTCGGGGTTCCTTTGACAACACTACTGGACCAAGACCAGAAAAGGAGCCTGGTACCCGAGTGCCTCTTGTACTACAAAAAGTATGTCCCTAACACACATAGGAATGTACACTATTGAAATGCATTTCTTTTTTTTGCAATTCAGAATATTTATTAAAATCGTTGTTTGATTGTAGCTGATTTCCCATATTAAAAAAGAGGGTCTGGACACAGAGGGACTGCTGCGGATCCCCGGTGCCGCCGTAAGAGTTAAGGTTAGAAAAAACAAGTCTAATGATTTGTAGCTGAAATAATACATATATCGTGTGTGTGTGTGTCTTCTATATGTATGTATATATATATATATATATATATATATATATATATATATATATATATATATATATATATATATATATATATATATATATATATATATGCCAATTAGACCTCAGCCAGAGCACTTCAACACTGACGGTTTGCACATATACATAGAACCTCCAGCTAGATGGTGACATAGGTTACTGCTGCAGTGGGTGGGGCTGGTTTGTTTAGCCTGAATGCTAATGCAAATCCTGGGTTTGTTTGCGATACAGGCTGTGTGTCAGGAACTGGAACAGAAGTTTTATGACGGCTCCTTTTCCTGGGAAACACTGAAGCAGCATGATGCAGCAAGTGTACTCAAACTCTTCATCCGAGAGCTTCCTCATCCTCTCCTCACTGTGGAATACTTAAGTGCCTTTATGTCAGTGCTTAGTGAGTACGAACGCTAATACACACCCCGATACCTGTCCCATAACACAACATATAACTTAAATTAACTAAAACTATTGTTTAAAAAATCAACATTTCTGTGTTTATGTGGCCACAAATTGATCAGGTTATTGAGAGCATAGAACAAACATTAACAGAATGACTTCGTCTTGTAGAATTTCCTACTAAGAAGCAACAACTACAAGCCCTTCATCTGCTAGTGCTCCTTTTACCCGAATCCAGCAGAGACACGCTGAAGGTAATCCATCTTCTATATACTGTATATAACTTTATATATTTACAGAGTAACTGGATTCTGGTTTCTCTAACAATCAAATACAGCCACCTAGTGGCCAAATCGCATAACTCGTTTTATAAAAAACATCGGGAAAAGAATGTATTGCATATCTTTCATGGCTACGATTGTGAAGCGCTATGTGGTGTTTGTTATTGTCATTAATGTCACGGTTGAACACACTGCTCAGCCAATCTGATTTAATAACAATTATAATCTAAATTAATTCCACATGTAGATTTTACTGTTCAAACTTTTTAATAATGTATTGTGAATTTAACTCGCTGCTATGGGCAATTTGGATGGCGGTGACAGAAAATAGTTTTTATTGCCGCACTTTAACATAAACCTTTTTCAGTGACCCACAATGAGCTGCACCAAAGTCCACTTTACACTGAACCTCACTCAATGCATTCGTGTGTTTGGATGCAAAGAAAAACACACAAAACCTGTGATGAACATGCTTGGTGTGTGTATTTCCATGGCTTCAGTTCACTAGCTCTCTCTCCTCCCTTTCTTGCTGAGGGTTTCTCCCCTTGTGCTTCTGCATAGACACATAGACACAGTTAACAAAACACAAGTCAAGTGAGTCAGTTGCCTCCTTTGTTTGGCCGGTGTCTGACACTGATGCTGTCACATCCACAGTTTAGATTCAAGATTTTTTCTTTTATCACTTAGAGCACCAGTTACTAAAACACTATCATTGTGATTTGGATATTTAATGATTATTTGAAATATTAGTTATTTGTATTTTGATAATTATAATTATGGTCATCAGTCCCATGTAGCAGCAGCTTATAGTTTTATAAGCAGCAGCTTATAGCTTATGTATTATATTGTTTCTAGTGTTTTTGTAGCTGATTCTTCAGCTGCATATTTGTTTTTTATTTATGCATTATTATAAATTACATGTACAAAGTTGCTTTGCTTATTTATAATATAAAATTAAAATTTTGTAATGATTTTTTTTATAAACAGGCCCTTTTAGAGTTCCTCCAGCAGGTCATCGAACACAAGGATCAAAACAAGATGACACTAAATAACGTTGCCGTGGTGATGGCACCCAATATCTTCATGTTTAAAGGCTTTCGGAGCAAAATAACAGAGCAACAGGAGTTTGCCATGGCAGCGGGGACAACAACTATTGTCAGGCTGCTTATACGTTACCAGAACCTTCTCTGGACTGTAAGTACGGGTTCCTGTGGTGAACGTTCTGCCAGTAGTCCACATACTGCCAGCAGTACAACTTATAATTTTAACATATAATTTGTAACCCATACAGTCATGGTCAAAACTATTAAGTCTGAGTCATGTGATGTGTGATGTGGCAGAGGATATGAGAACAACACTTGTGAGAAAATTGAACAATCTCACAGTTGCAAGTCCATTTCCAGAAATTCTAATGTTCCTGTGTCCTGTGCACGATGTAATTAAGAAGTTTACAGCCTTTGACACTGCAGCGAGCCTGTTTAAATTTAAACTGAGAAGTTGACACATGGAACGGCGGTGTCAGCTTGCAGTGCCTGTTGCCATGTGGATGAAATCAGGCTCTAAAGTAGGAAACACAGAAGTGCCTTAAAACTTTCCCAAGGAAGCCACAATACTTCCAGAACAGATAAGACCAAAATATTAGTCATAAAAATCAAAGTGACAGAAATGAAAGTGGAGCTTTTAATGAAAATAACCCAGTTCTTTTAGTCAAACTTGGTGAAAATTTAAGGATATTATGGGGTTATTGTGTTTTGCAGCTTATTTTAGGGCTCGGTGGCAGAAAGTGGGTCTGTGGGACATGAATTAGGACAATTGAGATGGTTAAAGACGCTGAGGTGTTCTAAAATGGATCCTATATAAATCTTGTGGGGAGATCTAAAAACAACAGATGGGAAGAGAACCTTTAAATCTGAGACAGAGCAGTTAATAAAAGTAGAATGATCCAAAATTAATCATTGTTTACAAAGGGTGCTACCTTATCTGTTCTAATGCACCCAGAAGAAACAAGTGAATGCTTAAGCATTTTTTATTGCAGCTGTGTTCCGACGGGAATGTTACATTTGTTTTGTTTTTTTAAAGGGTTTCAATCTTTTTGGCCATGACTTTATCATAAAACATGTTTCTTTTGCCTACGCGTTGAGTTTAAAAGCTTGGAATGATTTGGAATTTTTATATTGTCCTTTTGTTTCCAGATTCCAAAGTTCTTAATGAACCAGGTGCGCAAGCAGAACATGGAGAACCAGCGGAAAATGAACCCAGACCGCGCGGTCAAAAAACTGTTGAAGAAAATGGCCTATGACCGTGAGAAGAACAGCGACAAGGTAGAGAAAAGTTTGGAGGTAAGAATTGATGGAGTCTGTAAAAGTCTTTGTGATACTTTGATTATTGTAATATATACTTTTTAATGGGCGGCACAGTGACATAGCCGTTAGCCCATCTGCTTCTCAGTGCTGAGGATCTAGGTTTGAATCCTGATTTGGGGGATTTGGATCCATACTCTCCATGGGTCCATGTGGGTTCTCTGGTTAAAAACATGGGTTCAAGGTGAATTGGCTGCTCTAAATTGCCCCATATAGTGTGTGTTCTCAGGACTGCTTGGCATCCTGCCCTGGTTGAATCTGCCCATCACCCGAAGAAAATACATGCGTAGGGACATTTTTGTAACTTCATACCTTATCTACAGTGGGTTGCAAAAGTATTCATACCCCTTGAACTTTTCCATATTTTGTCACATTACAACCACAAACATAAATATATTTCACTGGAATTTAATGTGAAAGACCAACACAAAGTGGTATACAATTGTGAAGTGGAAGGAAAATTATACATGAATCAACATTTTTTTTACAAATAAAAAACTGAAAAGTGCGACGTGCAAAAGTATTCAGCCCCCTTTTCCCTGAGTGCAACCAATTGCATTCAGAAGTTGCCTGATGAGTGCTAATGACTCAAAAGGGTCCACCTGTGTGTAATCTAATCTCAGTACAAATACAGCTGCTCCGTGACGGCCTCAGATGTTGGTTAAGAGAATATTGGGGAGCAAACAGCATCATGAAGTCCAAAGAACACACCAGACAGGTTAGGAATATGGTTTTGCAGAAGTTTAAAGCAGGCTTAGGTTATAAAAAGATTTCCAAGCAGCTTGGAAAGAGTTCACCACAGTAAACCTGCCAAATTCACTGAAAAGGCAGCCAAGAGGCCCATGGTACTCTG
Organism: Corydoras sp. C115; assembly: GCA_019802505.1. NCBI lineage: Eukaryota > Metazoa > Chordata > Actinopteri > Siluriformes > Callichthyidae > Corydoras > Corydoras sp. C115. Next base: position 66,545 of record JAFMOC010000009.1, on the reverse strand, counting down.
GATCGAGAGCCACAGCTCAGGTGGGGGAAACACTACAACAATTAGTTGTGCACTACACAAATGTGGTCTTTATGGAAGAGTGGCAAGGAGAAAGCCATTGTTAAAAGAAAACCATAAGAAGTCCCGTTTGCAGTTTGCCAGAAGCCATGTTGAGGACACAGCAAACATGTGGAAGAAGGTGCTTTGGTCAGACGAGACCAAAATTGAACTTTTTGGCCACAATGCAAAACGCTATGTGTGGCGGAGAAATAACACTGCACATCACTCTGAAAACACCATCCCCACTGTCAAATATGGTGGTGGCAGCATCATGCTCTGGGGGTGCTTCTCTTCAGCAGGGACCGGGGAAGTTGGTCAAAGTTGATTGGAAGATGGATGGAGCCAAATACAGGGCAATCTTGGAAGAAAACCTGTTGGAGTCAGCAAAAGATTTGAGACTGGGGCGGAGGTTCACCTTCCAGCAGGACAACGACCCTAAACATAAAGCCAGAGCTACAATGGAGTGGTTTAAAAAAAAGAATATTCATGTGTTAGAATGGCCCAGTCAAAGTCCAGACCTAAACCCAATTGAGAATTTGTGGCAAGATCTCAAAACTGCTGTTCACAAACGCTCTCCATCCAATCTGACTGAGCTTGAGCTGTTTTGCAAGGAGGAATGGGCAAGAATTTCAGTCACTAGATGTGCAAAGCTGGTGGAGACATACCCTAAAAGACTTGCAGCTGTAATTGCAGCAAAAGGTGGCTCCACAAAGTATTGACTCAGGGGGGCTGAATACTTTTGCACGTCGCACTTTTCAGTTTTTTATTTGTAAAAAAAATGTTGATTCATGTATAATTTTCCTTCCACTTCACAATTGTATACCACTTTGTGTTGGTCTTTCACATTAAATTCCAGTGAAATATATTTATGTTTGTGGTTGTAATGTGACAAAATATGGACAAGTTCAAGGGGTATGAATACTTTTGCAACCCACTGTATTTTATAGATGTGGTTTTGCAGACCTCCTGTGGTTATGCAGGGTAGTGCATGTACATTACATACAATATAATGACTACAAGCCCATATTTACTTATATCCTGATTTTGTGATTTAATACCTATTTAACACGAATTTTATTTAATTTATGCTTATTAATATCACATTGTTGTACTATAAAGATAACATCAATAGTGTTTAAAATAAAATGAAACAAAATAGCTTTGATGATATTGTTTTAATTTATGGACAAGACATCTACAATAGAAGTACAATAGTGCAAAAAAAAATTATTACCCACAATGTCTTTACTAATAAAAAGTGGAGATGTTAGTATTGTACTTTTCTAGGTGTGTGCATTGTAGTTTGTATATGCAAAAGAAAAAAAGAGAAAAAAAATGTAAAGTAGCTGAATTTGCTTCTTAGAAAAAACATGTAACTTTAAAATCTGCAGGTATCTATACCCATTATAAATGTATAGTTCCTATTAAATTGCTCATTGAGTTCAATTTTTGTTTTTTGTTGGGGGTGGTAAGTGTTCTGAAGCCGTTTTCTGTTCACAAAACGAATAGATCGCCTATAGCATTGCATTTTTACTCACACCAGGTCAGTCAGCATAAAAAATGTCAATACTTAGCTACTTAGTCGATCGTTTGGAGGTCAGGGCCACTCCTTAGCACATTTTTTAACACTGTGGTGGCATTAGCCATATATTATGGAGTGTTCTGCTGGGGCAGCAGCATCACTAATGCTGACAGAAATATACTGGATAAACTCATTAAGACCCAGTCTTTACACCCAGTTCAGGGAAAAGGAGGATGCTAAATAAGTTAACGACTCTTGTAGAGAATAAATATCATTTTATGTATGAGACTCTAGAAACAGTGGGTAGTGGTTTTAGACAGCCTGTCGTTTGAAGTGTGTGAAAGATTGGTACCACAGGTTCTTCATCCCTGCTGAAGTTGTAACCAGTGGAGCCTCCTCTATCTGTAAATTACTAAACCTTTAACTATATACAATAATTTGTTGCTGTGAAATCATCTGTCTATATGCAACTTTAGTGCATTTATAATATACATAGTATTTTATTTTATTCTTATTCTCTTCATTATCTTCTACTTAATCCTTTAATAAGGTCATGGGGGTGAATGTTTCGGGCATTGGGCAAATACACCCAGGACAGGGTGTCATACTATCGCTGGGCACACAATCACTCACACGGACACACACACTATATAGGGGCAATTTAGAGCATTGAATTTAACTTAAATAAAAAAAAATGAATCAATGTTTTTGGACTGTGGGAGAAAACCGAAGAACCCGGAGGAAACCCACCAAATTCAAACCTGGATCCGCAGTGCTGTGAGGCTAATGTGCTAACAACTAAGCAACCATGCTTCCCTATTCTTATTCAGTTTTTTAATATTGCATAAAATTGTTCAGTCACATTTTTAGAATTTGTAATATAAATTTATGTTTCTTATTTTTATACTGTATATACTATTCTTTCTTTATTTTTTCATAGTGCCATTCTGTCCCTTTTCTACTGCCAACACTAAGAAGTTCCCCACAGTGGGATTAATAAAGGATTATTAATGTTAAAACTACACAAGATTTACTTAAGATACTAGAATAAGTAAACAATTTGCTGTGAATGAAGCATTTGTATTGAGTGTGAAAGAATCTCATGTCTGTGCTGTGTGTGTTTCAGGTGGATGGTATGATCAGGGTCCAGGCTCCACAATTCTCCAAGATCTCCATGGCGGTGCAGCTGACGGACGAGTTACAAGCTTCGGATATCCTCACCCGCTTCCTCAAACAGGAAAGGTGATGCAGACCTTCATCAAACTTTTCTTTACGTGTGCTCTGTGCATAGAGAACACTGTTGTACAGGGTTTGGAGGTATCCGGTCTACATGTAACAATGCTTGAAAGTTTGAGAGGAAGTTCACGGTATGTTTCCTGTTTCAGCTCCGTGTCGGTGAAGAGAGAAGAACTGTGTCTGTATGAGATTGGCGGGAACATCAGTAAGTGCTAATAAAACTTAGTCTGCTGTTTGAATTGTAAAGTTTAAGCTGAGGGAGATGTCACATACGTCTGTAATTCATCAGGGTTCTAATCATGGTTTTACAAAATTTGCACAGTAACTTAGGCGGCATGGTGGCTTAGTGGTTAGCATGTTCTCCTCTCAGTACTAGGGATTCCCGGTTTGAATCCCAATCTGGGTGGAGTTTACATGTTCTCCCGGTGTCCGCGTGGGTTTCCTCCAGGTTCTCCGGTTTCCTCCCACAGTCCAAAAACATGCATCAAGTCAATTGATTTCTCCAAATTGCCCCATATAGAGTGTGTATGTGTGAAAGAGTGTGAGCCTAGCGATAGATTGGCGCCCTGTCTATCTATTGTTCCATTCATCTCTTTGCACAGTAACTTACAAGAATTGGATAAAATTCTCTGTACTGTAAATAACTTTTCAGAGAATGAGACTTGACTCATAAATATAAATTATTGTTCCATTCATCTCTGCACTTCACAGTAATTTATATTTCTAAGTCAAGTCTCATTCACTTGACTATGAAAAGTTTTTACAGTACAGACTTTATGATTATTACAGTATATTACAGAACATAAACTATCTTTATAAATGAACATGTATTCATAATAAAAGTAGAAGATTACAAAAAACTGATTGGAAATTGATTATAATAAAATAATAAGTAATACTCTGATTAAGGGCCGCATGGTGGCTTAGTGGTGGGCTAGGTTCGAATTCCAATCTGGGAGGAGTTTTCATGTTCTCCCACACATGGGCTCATCGGGGTTCTCCTGTATATATATATGTGTGTGTGTGTGTGTGTGTACAGATATTTATAGAGACATATATATATATATATGGACATGGTAGCTCAGTGGCTATGATGTTGACTCAGGATTTATTTTAATTGCCTAAATCTAAAGTCGGTTGCTTAGTGGTTAGCACATTTGCCTCTCAGCACTAGGGATTCCCGGTTCGAATCCCCATCTGGGTGGAGTTTCCATGTTCTCTCCGTGTCCGCGTGGGTTTCCTCCGGGTTCTCCAGTTTCCTCCCACAGTCCAAAAACATGGATCAAGTCAATTGAATTCTCCAAATTGCCCCATATAGAGTGTGTCCGTGTGAGTGAGTGTGTGCCCAGTGATTGATTGGCGCCCTGTCCTGGGTGTATCTGCCCAGCGCCCGAGACGTTCTCCCCTGGATGGGCATGGGGAACCCCACCGCGACCCTAATAGAGGATAAAGCGGGATAGAATGAATGAATGAATGAATAAATCTAAAGCTGTAATCCGTCTGCCATATATCATTCATTTTTGTTCATCTTTTGGATTTGTTCTTTCTGTAGAGGAACGCTGTTTAGACGAAGGAACATACATGAAGGCCCTGCTGGAGCTGAACCCTGCGGCAGAGTGGGTCATTAAATCAGTTCAGCGCTAAAACTCACCACACAACCTGCCAACCTGAATATCCACCTAACTTCCACCTCTGTCTGAGCTCGGTCCAGGTCTGGAGTTCGCAGCACATTTGAATGCCTTGCCTTCAACGTCCGGTCGACGTGGGCATTGCGACTCCCACTAAGGGAGTTATCTATAAAAACTGTTTCGGTCTCCGATATGCTGGATCACTGAAACTCCACATTGGTGAAGCTACTGGAACTGCGGTTCAGATGAGGAGCTTATAAATAACTGACTTCACTTCAGGGGAGTGATTTTTTTTTTTTTTTTTTTGTCATGTCTGCTGCAAAAAAACTTTAGAACCTTGGATAATGCTTACAATGACCCCAAGCAATGACTTCTTATGATGCCGAATCAGGTAATCATTATTTGTAATAGTTTAGTTATATATAACTATAATCAGGGATGCACATAATGCGCATGTGTGCTCAATATTAACAGTGCGTACTGTTAATTACAATGTGAAACACGTTTGTGCACCATTATGTTTGCCATTTTTGGGCAATAATAACACATACAGTCAGACGTCATATAAACAAAAGCTTATTTAAGCAGCTCATTTTTACTTTTTCTTCAGCATGTCCAAGATACAAGCTACTCCAGACTGAAACTAAAAGTAAAAACACAAATATTGTTATATTAAGAACCAAACCAAACAAGTATGTGCACCCCTGACTATCCATTTATTCAAACATTCAACCAAATATTCTCTTCTGCTTAATCTCTTATTAAGGTCGCGGAGGGTTCCCCAACATTCCAGGCGCTGGGCAGATACAACCAGGACAGGGCGCCAATTTATTGCTGGGCAAACATTCACTCACACAGACACACACACACAAACACATGCTATATGGGGCAATTTAGGGCATTTAATTGTACCTTGATCCATGTTTTTGGACTGTGGGAGGAAACTGGAGACCACGGAGTAATCCCACGCGGACACGGGGAGAACATTGAAACTTTACACCCACATCGGGATTCGAACCTGGATGCCCAGGACTGCAAAACAAAAAAAAAAGTTAACCACTAATCCACCGTGCTGCCCCCCGTGACTATAATTTTAGGTAATTAACTAGTTAACAGGTTCTACATTTTTGAGGCCCAAACCACTATATAAAGCTAAACCACTCTAATTGTTAGTGTCTTTACTTGGTGTTTATGATATTCAGGGTTTTACTAAAGAGCGATTTGTCCTGTAATTTATTGAGTTTTTTCAATAATGTGAATTATTAAAACATCTCTGTTTCCTCTTAGGAGCCAACAGGTTTGTAGCTAAATATCTTTTTGTAATGTCAAGTCACCCATATCTCACCCTAACTAATTCCAGAGACTGTTGTATTTGAAAATCCACAGAGGTCAGCAGTTGGCACCACCAACCGTAACCCAAAATCACTGAGATGACATTTTGTTGAAGGTCGATATAAACATTACCTGAAGCTGCATGCTGTTATACACTGAAACTGCTGCCATGTGACTGGCTGATTGGATGACTGCATGAATGTGTGCAGGTTTAAATACATAAAGAGCTTACTGAGGATATAGTACTCAGCAAGAGTTCTAGGCGTGTGGATAGACGTAGTAGGACTCTTCCTTTTGCTATTCCTTAAAGATCATTGGTTTGGATGATGCTGCATTTGGAAACACTCTTCAGACACCATCATACTCCTGAAAGGTCTAAACATATGCACTGCGGAACCAAAGCTTCTCATACATGCTAAACTGATAAAGCAGCTGGATGTCACCACAGTCATTAGGGTTGGTGATTTTTAGATTGGATTCAAATTGTACATGAACATATTTTAGAACAATGCTGATGTACATACAGTAAGGTGTTGTGCTTATTGTTGAGGATTTTGTGCATTGTACAGGTGGACATGACATAGCCGAAACTGAAATGAAAATGCTCTACAGCAATTTCATCTATGTCTTGGATTACTGTGAAAATACACTATATGGACAAAAGTATTAGGCCACTTCTTCGGAATTATTACATTTAGGTGTTATTTATTCCTGTTGCCACAGGTGTAAAAACATTACCTTTGGATAAATGCAAAATCACAAAATTTAAATGCTCTTATGGATAGAAAATACTCCCTTACTCCATACATTCTGCAAAATCTTATAGAAAGCTTTCTTTACAAACCTTAGCATTTAGTCATAAAAGCTCCTGTAGATGTAACACAAAAGTGTCTCTATTTTTGTCCATATAGTGTGTAGCTTATATAGTGTAATATACTGCTGTAGATTTTTGCATGTTAGAGACTTGATGATGATGATGATGATGATGATCACCAGTTTGTATATACTAAAGACTGAGTAGGAAAATATCATTGTTCTTCAGCATCTGGGAGAAATCGTCTGAATATCAGAAACAGTATAGTGGTGCTTTTAAAAAGCTCATAACTTATTAAAAACTATTTCAATTGAAACACTGGATTATGAAGTTTTTCACTATCAATGATAAACATTTCAAATGAATAGACTTAAACAATTTGTATTGATTTGCTTTTTTATGATGAATGTTTTTGTTTTATACTGTGAATATAAAAGACTACTGTTCATTCATGACCACTAAAGATTGTTTTTGTAAATAAATACATCGTTGGACATGTGTAACCTGTATGAGTGTCTCATTTAAGAAATGTCTTATTTAGAAGATTCCGGATGAAAGACAAATAATTATCAGGGACATCAATGTGTTGTTTAATACGTTGGCAATACATAGAAATGTGGCTTGTCACTAAGGGACCAGCTTTGCGACCTGAAGGTCCCGGTTCGATTCCCTGTCCCAACAACGTCCATGTATGTTACATGATGAGCACATGTTTGCGTTGGTGTGACTGCACCGTGGCATGTAACGCTTGTGTGTATTGAGGAAACGGAGTCTGGACGCAGTTCGGAGGACGGAGGTGACCCGATCGAACAAGATCACACACAGCATCCAACATCGACCTCAACTGCGTCTGATCTGCTGGAAGACATACATAAGAGTACATACAGTGTGACATGGTGGAATATTGGGTTTGTTCTTTGTTTTTTTTTACCTACCCTGCTTATGTTTTCTCTTCCACTGGGTCATCCAGAAACCCTGCAGATGAATGTTTTTAAAGATAAGGGATTTCTGAAAAGGGTAATAAACAAGTATAAGGGTAATTAGTAGAACTTGTAGATCATCTAGCAGCCTGTGTAAGCATTAACTATACTGATTCTTAGCATATTTCTATTTCCCATAAAAAACAATGGCCTCTGTAACTAATTCTGAGTCTGATTCTGGGTCTGATCACAGATTTATGCGTGATGCCGCTTTCTGGTGAGGTTTCTGCGTTGGTTGTGGGGCTCTAAATTGCCCCATATAGTGTGTGTATGTATCTGGGTGAGTAAGTGTGCTCAGCGATAGATTGGCACACCGTGACCCTAGTAGAGGGTTAACATGAGAAGGTTTTTGGACTCACAGCTGGAATGTGCAGAGGTTTTTTCGCCATGCCTCCATATGTCACCAAAGTTCCTCCATAACTGGACACAAAAAAACAATATAAGCAATATTTAATAAGTCTGTCCGATTCCTTTGTTATTGTACATTTAAAATGGCAATGCACTATATCACAAAGAAAAACGTGGCATTTTTATTAAATATTTTACTGCACTGTGTCGTTTGCCGTGTGTCAGGTTTCATGTACTTAGATTTTAGCTGAAAGCAGCTTCATTATTTAAATGTTCCAGCATCTGAAGTCATCAGAAGTGTCTTTTTTAATTATCCACTGAAAAAATTTCAACATTTAGAATAGAATAGAATGCTTTGTTGTGATTGCACTTTGTACTTGTGCACTGAGCTGCAAAATAAAATTATTAAATAAATTTGTAGGTTTTAGGCAAATGTCAAGCCTCAGAATTTGGAAACCAGTCCCAACCGTTGCTCCAGTTTATTGTCTTCAGCACTTCAGCACAACAATAGATAACACTTACTCTAAGTGAGAAAGTAAGAGTCCTCCACTGACCCCTCCGATGCAGTTCAGTGCCAGTTTGGGTTTCGAGACTTCCTACAGTAAAACATACATCATGAAAATATAATATTAATATTTTTTAAATCCCTTCACTGTCCAAAGACAGGGCGGCATGGTGGCTTAGTGGTTAGCACGGTCGCCTCTCAGCACTAGGGATTCCCGGTTCGAATCCCCATCTGGGTGGAGTTTCCATGTTCTCCCCGTGTCCGCGTGGGTTTCCTCCTTGGTTCTCCGGTTTCCTCCCACAGTCCAAAAACATGGATCAAATCAATTGAGTTCTCCAAATTGCCCCATATAGAATGTGTTTGTGTGAGTGAGTGTGTGCCTAGTGATAGATTGGTGCCCTATCCTGGGTGTATCTGCCCAGCGCCTGAGACGTTCTCCCCTTGATAGGCATGGGGAACCCCACCGCGAAACTAATAGAGGATAAAGCGGAAGATATTGAATAAATGAATGTCCAAAGACATGGATTCAAGGTGTATAGCCTGCTCTAAATTGCCCCTATCTAAATTTCCCCATGTAGTGTGTATGTGAGTGTGTGCCCATAGATGGATTGGCGCCTTGTCCTGGATGTACCCAGTACCCAAAACATTCTCCCCTGGATGTGCAGGAGGAAACCACTCTGCTACACTAATAAATGATTAAGTGGAAGATAACGAATGAATAAATGAAGATTTTAACTATGACGATTCGTGTTCAAACAGCAGTCAAGTACAGCTTTTATAGATTTTGAAGCTTTTATTGCAATGTCTGCCTTAAGAAACAGTTTCTTCATATCCAGCCACAGTGTTGTTGGTCCAGCAGAACTATAACTACATATGAACAAAAAGGCTGGCATTTACCTGAAAGATCTGGTGAAGCGCAGACGCTGCTTCCTCTTCTATGATGACATAATCGGCACCTAGATCCTGGAGTTCCTTCACCAGTTCTGCACACCTTGGTCTGAGATGTAAACACATCCAGTCCATGGTGGTGATTATATAATGTTACAATGTTAAAGTGGGCCACCTTAAATGATTTTAATAAAATTATTACATTGCAGACATCAAAAACCTTCAGATTTGTATAATTTGGACCTTATGGTCCTGTTTTTTGGAGGTTCAATGTATTTATTAAATACTAAAATGAATGTAGTGTTGTTTGAACACTCCAAACACCAAAACTACACAGCAGCTGTACAGTGTAACCTAATGGTTGAATTTGCATTGGAGTAAAACTTGTTTTTGCCACTGACAGAGTCAAAATAAGCAGTTCATTTATTTATATACTGTTTTTTTACTAGTATATTATCTCAAAGCAGCTTAACAGGGTTCTGAGCCTGAATCCCCAAAGTGATCACTTAAAAATTTCTAAAACAACTACAAAGCTTATTTTTGGTAAACAGACCTGTTTCTGATGATGTTGATGGTTTTCAGTCCGAGTGCTGCAGCTATTTGGATCACGGCTTGTCCTACAGCACTGTTAGCTCCGTTCTGTATCACTGTGGAGCCTGAGATTAGAAATATAAAGAGTCTGAGATGAAAATAATACTAACATATGGTAAATAAATAAATATTACTCACTTATATGAAATATAATATTAATTCTTAAAATATAATTATCTTTTACTTAATCCCCTATTAGGGTCGCAGTATTGTAAGCATTTAATATCTTTCTAATAGATTTAATTTGAAAATGGCATGTATCTTGAAACTCCCTTTTAAAAACTCAAAGTAAACATGTTCAATGACTCCTTAAGGCTTCATAAAATCATTATTTTGACAGTATTGCGCCCTCACCTGGTGAAAGGACGTGAAAGTCCTGCAGCATCCTGTAAGCAGTGCAAGGATTAACTGAGATTGTTGATGCTCCCAAAACTGAGATGTCTTTGGGAACAGTGATGAGATCAGCATCTTCACACACCACCTCCGTCCTCCATGTACCTATAGCAACATACATCACACACACATACAACACACGCATACGTGAGTTGTGTGTGTGTGTGTGTATATATATATATATATATATATATATATATATATATATATATATATATGTGTGTGTGTGTGTGTGTGTGTGTGTGTGTGTGTATATAGTATTAAAGTTATTGTATAAAAAGTTATTGACCGCTTGTATGTTTTTACATCATTTTAATATTCCAGATACTATGTCTTTATTTCAAATAGTCATGGGCACCTGGGCATATTACAATCATGGTGCCACATTTGGCCCTTTGACTGTATCAGCCTGGTCTGTATGAGTTCAGTGGAAATTAAAATAAATAAAATTGTTTTGTGTAAGTTTATACAAAACATTTCTCCATGGATGAATCCTGCGGACCCCCCCCCCCTTCCCCCCATGACCCTAGTAGAGGATTAAACGGTCAAGATGATGAAATGAAGTGAGTTGTGAGGTGAAGAAATAGTGTAATCAGCTCTTAGTCATGCACTGGGAAAAACTTGAATGTAGATGACTGTGTGCTCTCACCTAAACCTGCATCTATGGGTACCACCCAATCACCAGGCCTCATGCTAGTGACCTCCCTGCCCACCTCCAGTACCTCCCCCACCCCTTCACTTCCACCCACTGCAGGGGTAAGTAAGAGGATGGGGTATGTGCCTGTTAATGCAAGACACTAAATTACACCAATGTTACTAATAAAGAACTGCATGAGCTGGAAAACAAATACAGCACATCCGCTCAAACAGCCTCACTACCTTTTTTATTTACCTTGAATCATGTTGATATCTGCAGGGTTTACAGGAGCAGCGAGCATCTTTACTCTTACCCCATGGCGACCTAGCTGGGGCAGCACCACCTGTTTCATTCTGAAAGACAAACAAGTAACATGACAAATCAGTAAAAATGGGCTCTTCCAATGTATCAATTTGCACTGTGTTTTAGAATTATCCTGTCACACATGCAGCATTGACAGCTTTTTACCAACCCACTGACAGGGTTATATGCTTATCCCATCCCTAGAGTTAGCAGCTTACACAATCAATGAATGATATTTTTTTTAAAATACAAACTCCTTTAAGACTGGGGTTATATATATTTATTTACACACACACACACACACACACACACACACACACACACACATACACATATATATATATATAAACGCTCGTCTTCCCCGGGAGATCGGCTACGTGAGGGAACCGCGTACGCCGCTTGCGCCTGAAAGCGTCCACAGGCGCAACGCCGAGGCACCTGTGAACGCTAACACGGATAAAACCTGTGCGGAGAAAATGCACAGTGTCGTACTGTCTTCAAACGCGGAAGGAGAGTTCAGAGACACCGGGCATAAAAAACAAAGCAGGATTTATTATTAAAAATGGTGTAGCTACTAACACCGGGATAAACCCATACAAAGACGTGCATGGGGTAAAGGGAATACGGAAACTAAATACAAAAAACACACGGTCACGTGCACAAAATAAACCAATCACCCAACGGAGTCCAAGAATACACCTGTGACATACCCCCACCCCAACGGTCGCGCAAAAGGGGGAAGCGACCCACAAAAAAAAAAAAAAAAAATTCTCGCGGAGAAAGGGTGGGGGGGTCCCTCTGGAGATGAGGCTTGATGGACGCCCCCTGCTGACGAAGCGTGGAGAGCGCCCCTGGTGCTCAGAGTCGGCGGCGGGAGGACACTGGTGCTCGGAGTGGGCGATGGGCGGGAACGGTGGCGGACGGCCTCTGACGCTCGGGAACGGTGACGGGCGGCCCCCGGTGCCCGGGCTATGCAGCGGGCGGTCCGTGGTGCTCGGACTCGGCTGCGAGCGGTCCCTGATGCTCGAACTCGACAGTGCGCGGTCCCTGGTGCTCAGACTCTGCAGCGGGCGGCCTCTGGTACTCCGGCTCGACGAAGGGCGACACCTGGTGCTCGGATCACTCCAGATGTTAGGCACGTCTTTCTGTTAGAAGCACGCTCTTCCCCGGGAGATCGGCTACGCGGGAGGGAATGCGTACGCCGCTTGCGCCTTGTGAGCGTTTTCCGGGAACGTCTACGCGGAGAAGAATGCGTACGCCAGTCTGCTGGATGAAACGCTCCCACAAATTATAAGCCTGCGCGGGGATACTGCGCAGCGCTGTACCGTGGTTGAGCGCGGAAGGAGAGTTTGGAGAACACCGGGCATAAAAACAAACAGGATTTATTATTAAAAATAGTGTAGGGACACCAACAGAAAAGGGGGGAACGAAACGAACAAACTAACACCGGGATATTACCGAAACAAAGACGTGCCCGGGGAAAATGGAAGATGGAAACTAAATACAAAAAACACCCAGTCACGTGCACAAAATAAACCAATAACCCAACAGAGTCCATGAGTACATTAATGAGGGACAGGTGCCCCAGGCACCTGTGAAATATCCCCACGCCAACGGTCACGCAAAAGGGGGAAGCGACCATGAAGGAAGAAAAAAAAAAATAAAAAATTCTCGCAGAGAAAGGGGGGAGGTCCCTCTGGCAATGAGGCGTGATGGATGTCCCCTGCTGACCATCTCGCGGATCGGCGCCCTCTAGCTGCAAGGCGGGGAGAGCACCCCTGGTGCTCGGAGTCGGCGGCGGGAGGACCCTGGCGCTCGGGATTGGCGACGGGCGGCCCCCAGTGCCCGGGCTAGGTAGCGGACGGTCCCTGGTGCTCGGACTCGGCAGTGGGCGGTCCCTGGTGCTCGGAATCCGCAGCGGGCAGCCTCTGGTACTCCGGCTCCACGAAGGGCAACCCCTGGTGCTCGGAACACTCCAGATCTTTGGCACGTCTTTCTGTTAGAGATCCTCACTCATCTTCCACGGGAGATCGGCTACGCGGGGGAACTGCGTACGCCCCTTGCGCCTGAAAGCGTCCACAGGACGCGGCTGTGCGGAGAGAATGCGCAACGCCGAGGCACCTGTGAACGCTAACACGGATAAAACTTGTGCGGGGAAAATGCACAGCGTCGTACCGTCTTCAAACGCGGAAGGAGAGTTCAGAGACACCGGGCATAAAAACAAAACAGGATTTATTATTAAAAATGGTGTAGGGACACCAACAGAAAGGGGGAAACATAAACGCGACTAACACCGGGATAAACCCATACAAAGACGTGCACGGGGTAAAGGGAATACGGAAACTAAATACAAAAAACACATTTTGTCACGTGCACAAAATAAACCAATCACCCAACGGAGTCCAAGAATACACAAATGAGATATATATATATATATAAAATTAAAAAAGAAAGTAATGAAAGGGACTAAAAAAAAATGAACAAAAATTAGAACAGAAAACAAGCAAAAAAGAGAAAGAAAAAATTAAGAAAATAAACTAAAGAGGACAAGACTGAAGTAACAAACAAATGAACGAAAAGAAAAAAAATATTTAAGAAAAAATAAAACAAGTAAAAAACCAAGAAGAAGAAATTTTGCAAGCTGCTAAAAAAGTGCAAATTTATCTCATTATCTTCCGCTTTATTTATATGACGGTTCTGGAGGGGTTCCTTATGCCCATCCAGGTAGAACGTTTCGGGTGCTGGGGACAGGACACCAAGGACAGGGCGCCAATCTATCGCTGGGCACACACTCACACACACATTCACACACACACACACACACACACACACACACACACACACACACACACACACACTATTTAGGGGTAATTTAAAGCAGCCAATTCACCTTGAATCCATGTTTTAAAGTATCTGCCCAGCACCCGAATCCTCTCCCCTGGGTGGGCAAATCAGTATTATATAATTAGTGGGAATTGCTTAGTGATAATGGTAACAAAATGATCTGTCTCACCGGATGGCGTCCACATTGGCTGTGTGCTCCTTATAAACCAATGCAGAACAGTGATGCAGCGACCTGCAGCCTCTCGGTTTCTGCACTAGTTTCACTCCATCTTTTATGATCCTACACAAAAATGTTTCCATCTTTCTGACTTCTGCTTCCTCTGACAGAGTGACCCATGAATGCTTTATAAAGTGGGTGACATTTTCACTTCCTCATACCATGTGGACTCAGTTCAAAATGTTCCGAATGAGGAAATATCGTACTTTTCACTACAACATCGCTATTGATTCATTTTTAAAGAGTGCTTTCTTTCCTCTTTCTTAACTTCTTGGCAAAATGATGATAGTATAATGATGATGAAGGTGTAAAGTGCACGGCAAAGTGAAAAATGTGAGCTAAACCTGATCTAACACTTTATAAAATGTATGAGAGCAAACATAATAAAAGGTGGGATATAAAATACTGAGGGAGATGGAGAATATGTTTTGGACACTGGGCAGACACACCTAGGACAGGGAGCCAATCCAACAACACACTATATAGGACCTTTAATGTTTGTTTGTGGGAGGGAAACCTTTAAAAAAATATCATGCAGACTGATTTTTAGATAAATCCCACCCATGGGGTAAAAAATCCTTCATTCATTCATTCTATTCCATTTAATCCTTTACTGGCATCGGCGGGGGTTCCCCGTGCCCATTCAGGAGAATCTATTGCTGGGCACACTCACTCACACAGACACACACACAAAAACACACTATATAAGGAAATAGGGATAATTTACCTTGAATCCACATTTTTGGACTGTGAGAGGAAACCAGAGAACCTAGAGGAAACCCATACGGACACAGGGAGAACATGGACACTGCATCCAGATTCAAACCTGGATCCCCAGCGCTGAGAGGCGCACTTGCTAATCTGAGCTAAAAATGTTCATCACTCTTTACTCTGTCATTTCCAATTTTCCTTAAACCTATTAGTTTTTGTAGAGAATTCTGCAGAATAAATAAGACAACCGAAAACATTGTGACGAAAACATTTTATTTTGAAATCACAAAATAACGCTGCATGATCTCTAAATATGTGAGCATGTGATGACACTTTGTGTGGGGTGGGGGTGGAGGGGGGGTTATTTGCTGATTATTTAGGCAGCAGGGCAGGAGAGAGGCTGCACTCCTTGAATCTCCAGTGCTTTGTTGAGCTGCACCTCCAGAACCTTCCCAGCTTTGGTCAGCATTATGTTTCTCATACATCCTTTAAATGGAGTGCTGATGGTGAGTCCAAACTGCATCATACCCTCTGCAATGCACACACAAACACACACACACAAACACACACACACACAAGCTGGTCTTAAATTTCATCATGGTTCAGTCATAGTTAAGTTAATTAGTTGTTAATAGCTGTGGATAAAATCATCTGCTAAATGAGGGGCTCGTGTGGGGGTTCTCCATGCCCATCCAAGGGAGAACATTTTGGGCACTGGGCAGAGACACCCAGGACAGGGCATCAATATTTCACTGGAATTCTTACTCACACATACACACACACACAATATGAGGCAATTTAGAGCATTCAATTTTCCTTGAATCCATGTTTATGGACTGTGCAAAGAAACCGGAGAACCCGGAGGAAACCCACGAGGACACGGGGCGAACACTTCCTACTAATCCAATGTGCCACCCATGACTGAATACAGAATGACAAAATTATTTCACTTCATTACTCATTTTTATAAAGGTGATTAATACATGTTAATTAATCTCATTATCTTCTGCTTAATCTTCTTTTAGGGAGGCGGGGTGTTCCTCTTGCCCATCCAGGGGAGAACTTTTCGGGTTCTGGGCAAATACACCCAGCACAGGGCGCCAAACAAGAGATGGGAACACACACACCTACTCACACAGACACACGTTGTACAGGGGCAATTTAGAGCAGCCAATTCACCTTGAATCCATGTTTTTGGAAAGCAGCCTTGTCATCTACAGGCGGATGACTGCAAGTTTGATTAAACCACAAAATTAAAGCTACAAAAAGCTAATGTTTGTGATGCACAGCATTTTCACAGGTTTTAAAATTCATAATTCGACTATGATGAAAACACAGCATTGACTCTTACCAGGATAGCCACCAATGAAGACGGGGTCATTGGTGTCAGCAGAGGGACTGCTGGGATCTGGACTGGCTGCCTCCCACTTTCTGCCATCAACAGTCAGTTCGAGGCGGTGCTTCAGTTTCTGGGCGGAGACAGAATGCCACTCTCCATCACAAAGTTCGGGTCCTTCGTACATGGCTGTAATTCGGCCCACTCCGTTATCAGCGTGGAACAGCAGCTGGAAAAAAGGAGTTACGTCAAATTTTAAGTATTTGAGTGACGTATTGCTTCTAAACCGTATGCTTCTTTTCTCCCACCTTGCCGTTAACCACTTCAAGGCCGAAACCATCCGTTTTCTGGCTGCTGATTCCCAACAGAACTCCACTACTGTGGCTTGTACGGAACTCCAGCTCCAGCAGAACGTCGTTTCCTACTTTATAAGTGGCCACTGAAATAAACATGAAGAGTAATTAAAATACAAGCTTTTATTAATGTGACATGATAATTTTTAATGATATCAGGTTGTGAGCAGCACGGTGGCTTAGTGGTTAGCATGTTCGCCTCTCAGCACTAGGGATTCCCAGTTCGAATTCCAATCTGGGTGGTGTTTCCATATTCTCCCCGTGTCAGCGTGGGTTTCCTCCGGGTTCTCCAGTTTCCTTCCACAGTCCAAAAACATGGATTAAGGTCAATTGACTTCTCCAAATTGCCCCATATAGTGTGTGTGTGTGAGTGAGTGTGTGCCCAGCGATAGATTGGCGACCTGTCCTGGGTGTATCTGCCCAGTGCCCGAGACATTCTCCCCTGAATGGGCATGACCCTAATAGAGGATAAAGCCAAGATAATGGATGGATGGATGGATATCAGTTTGTTGGATTTCACAGATTAAAGGTTGTACTGGTATTTACTCTCTAACGACTTAAAACACACAACATTTTGGTTGAAATTAAATATTATGCGTGTATTTATGTCAAGAGGTTGTGGATTTTATTTCCAGTGGTTAAAATTTCATTCTCCTAAGGATCCAGGTTCGAATTCTGATCTGGGTGGAGTTTTCATGTTCTCCTTGTGTCCGCGTGGGGTTCCTTTGGGTTTTCCGGTGTCCTCTCACAGTCCAACCATATGGATTTTAAATGAACTGGCTGCTCTAAATTGCCCCTATGTAGTGTTCGTGTGTCGAAGTGAGTAAGTGTGAGCCCAGCAATGGATTGGCGCCCTGTCCTTGGTATATATGCCCAGTGCCCAAAAGGTTTTTCCCTGGATGGGCATGGGTACTCCCCTCAAACCTACATGAAAACTCCACCCACAATGTGATTCAAACCTGGATACCCAGCTCTGAGAGACTGAAATTCTAACCACTAAGCCACCATGCCGCCAAGAACAATGAGTGAAAAAAATTGTCTCCTGGTACTCTGGTATGTTATACAGGGTGGAATATGACATGACGTTTGAAACCGCAGTGTGCTGACCTGCTTTAGCGTATCCTGTGCCATCAAAATAATTCCCACTCTGTGATTTACTAAAGCAGGTCCCAACATGGTAACTGGATGTCGGGTTTTCGAAATCCACCTCTGCAGACATCTTGAAGTTTCTGATGCAGCCGTTAATGCTGTAAACCACCTACACACACACACACACACACACACACACACACACACACACACACACACACACACACACGCACACGCACACACACAAGCTTCTAAGTAAAGCTGTACACTTACCCACAAAAATATTACAAATAATAATAAACTGCATTGTGAACCAAAGGAACAAATTAGAGCATAAAAACCATTCAGTGGTGGTTGCAAAGTTACATTAACATTTTATCCAAAATGTCTCACAAGTATCCAAACTATGGTTGGTCATAGTTAATTATAGTTAATAGTTAAATTAAGTAGTTTAAGTTCAATTGATGGGTGTGGTAGCTCAGTGCTTAGGGTGTTTGGCTAGCAATCTAAAGGTGGTGAGCTCAAATCCCAGGTCCACTGAAGTGGGTCCTTGAACAAGGCATATAAACTTCATGCTGAAAACCCAGTTTTTGGACCCCAACCAAGTTGGGTTATAATCAACAAATCCTTTTTAGGAGCTACACAATCACTAATATTCTGTGTGTTAGGTTTAAAGACTAGTACTAGACTTTATTATAAGTATATATTATACCTTGGTTACTTTAATCTACATACTATAGAATAAAAACTATTCAGTGATGATGATCCAAGGGTTGTAGGTTCAAATCCCAGGTCCATTGATGTTACCACTGTGGGTAACAGACACTTTTAACCAAAGCACCTTACAAGTGTGCCAACTTAATGGTTGGGGTCAGAACACAGGGTTCATGCTGAATTCTCATTGCTCCAGGAATTCTGTATGAACCCTGTGTTCTGACCTCAACCATTAAGTCGGCATCCTTGTAAGGTGCTTTGGTTAAAAGCATCTGCTAATGATGTAAATGTAACAAGGTGACTTCTAAGTATTCTAATTTGATGGTCGGGGTCAAAACACATGGTCAACCATGATGCAGAATCCAAGAGCAATGAGGGTTAATGGACTTGTTTGTAGTATTGTTTGAGTGTGTGTGTGTGTGTGTGTGTGTGTGTGTGTGTGTGTGTTTTACCGGTCCAATGCGTTTAGTGGTGTAGTTTACAGGAAGTCCTCCGATGTACAGCATTCCCACTACATCCAGGATGTCAGCCTTCTTTGGACTGACTGTGTGTTTGGAGTATCGACCGTCTATAGTCAGAATTCCTCTCTGTTTATCTCTCCGTACTTTGATCTACACACACACACACACACACACACACACACACACACAAACACACACACACGGTAAATTACAGTCAATTAGCTGATAGGATCCAAAAGATTTTACCAAATTATTCTGATATTATCATCTCATCTCACCTCATCCTCATTTCATCATCTGCTGCTTTATCTTCTACATATATACGTATATATAAACGGGCAAATTAGACTAGCCAATTCACATCACTTAGTATGTCTGTCTGTTTGTATTCCTTGGTGTTCTCTGAATTAAAAACTTTAACAAGGACTTTCATTTTAATGCTGCATAGAAGGCAGGAGCGTGACAATATCTGAGGATGTTTTTCAGGATTTCTCTAACATTAAGGATCAGATCAAGCTTCTGCAGCACCTTTAATGAAAGGTTTTACTCTTAAATCCTACATTTAAAGAAGACCTAGTCAAGTAATGATATTTAAACAGCTTGAAATTAATTCTATAGGTTTGTAAAGTGACATTAACAATTTAAACAGTGTATAAAGATAGGTTACATTGTTTGAATTAATAAGTCATATCTGCTCAACAATTGAGCTGGTGTACAATACAAACTTTATGCCAGTTGCCATCATTGATGATGCGAGGCACGCTGACTGAGGTATTCCCGCTGCCGAGGTCATAGCTCAGGTGCGCCAATCCCTCTTTGACCTGCACGGTGGCGAAATCGGCGTGATTTATTCTGGCCATGTAGAAGACCAGACCTGAATCAGCCTCGGTCCTCAGATCAAACTCGATGATTAGGCTTTAAAACACAAAGAGATTTCAACCAAGTCAGACATTTATTTATAACCTGAAGCTGTTTAAACTGTACACACAAACATCTGATGTACAAAAATAAATAATTTATTTGAATTTGGGTCTCGCACCACCAGCTCACTGATATGTATATCCCTAATCACTTACTCAATTTAGAATCTCCAATTTATATACTGGCATGTCTTTAAATATGGAAAGCACTGGAGTACATGCAGATTCCACACAGAAATAAAATCTAAAATTAAACTTAGTATTGGCACGGTGGCTTAGTGGTTAGCACGTTCGACTCTCAGTGCTAGGAATTCCCGGTTCGAATCCACATCTGGGTGGAGTTTCCATGTTCTCCCCGTGTCTGCGTGAGTTTCCTCCGGGTTCTGCAGTTTCCTCCCACAGTCCAAAAACATGGATCAATTCAATTGAATTCTCCAAATTGCCCCATATAGAGTGTGTCTGTGTGAGTGAGTGTGTGCCCAGCGATGGATTGGTGCCCTGTCCTGGGTCTATCTGCCCAGCGCCCGAGACGTTCTCCCCTGGATGGGCATGGAGAACCCCACTGCGACCCTAATATAGGATAAAGCGGGAGATAATGAATGAATGAAAAACTTATTATTGTCTTGCTGTGAGGCCACCATTTCATCATACCTCCCGAACGAAAGAGAAAAAACAGAATGATAAAAAAAAAATGTGGTATCCCTCATTCATTTTACAGTAAGGTGCAGCTGTTTGTTACCTGTTCTTAACCTTTCTGTCATCAAACTGGATGCTCATGTGACTGTTCCTCAACAGGCCAAACTGCTTCGATGACTGTAGAACTTCAGGCTCCGTCCCTGATGCACAGCTGACCTGCAGTTTGAAAACCATCAACCCTTATTATCTCATTTTAATAGATACAGCTCATTGTTGCTCCACAATATTGATTGACTTTGTAGTTCTACAGTTACATCCTGTAGTCCATCTGTTTGTCTACTTCAGCTTTATAATCAGCTTTATAATCTCCCCACAGAGCAGGTATTAGGGTGGTACATGATGGAACGAGTGGATCAGACACCTATATGTATCTATTGGTGTACTGTTTTCTGTTCAGCAGCACTGCTGTGTCTGATCCAATTTTACCAGCACAACACACCACCACCATGTCAGTATCACTGCAGTACTGAGAATCAACCACGTTAATACCTACTCTGTGGGGATCCTAATCATCAGAGAACAAAAGCTGACTACTAAAAACAATTGTACTACAGAGTGTAATTATACACTACAAAGTCTGTCTATATGGTCAGTGGAACTAAAAAGAACACAATGGAACTGAGAAGGTGTACCTGATTAAGTCTATATATATATATATATATATATATATATATATATATATATATATATATATATATATATATATATATATATATATATATGGTTTATTTTTCTTTTGATGTTTTTCTTGTTCGATAAATGGATTTTTGTTTTTTTGCTTCCCATCCTGCTACAGCAACCAGTAGAGGGAGTAATAGTACACAATATCAACAACTAATTAAAAACATCACAGCAGCTTTCTCTTATTCATCTATATATATATATATATATATATATATATATATATATATATATATATATATATATATATATATATATATATACACACACAATTATATGTAATTATTACATAAATGACATGTATCAAGAAATACACAAATTCACAAAAAATTACATGACATTCTCTCCACACACACTTAAACACCTCTCTATATAAATATATAAACAGCTCTAAATCATTGTTATGTGCATGGAAATCAATCAGTACCACTGTTTGAGGAGTGATGACAGGCACGGCAGAGAGAGTGGTGGTGACATCAGCAGGGGGTGTGGCCTGAGAGCAACAAGGTGAGAGGTAATGCAGCATCATGCAGTTACATACAGCTGTTATAACAAGTCCCATAAGAGTGAATTATACGTGTTTCAAAGCTGTTAGCTAAATCATATTACTGACTTTATGGTTTTGCAAGGAGGAAAAACGAATGTATGAAAAAATGACAATAAGAAAATGAATAATGTAGGAAAGAGCAAAAACAAGAAAAAAGAAAATGGAAATGTAAAAATAAGAAATGTAGCATAGATATTAAGCCAAATTAAGTATAATGAATGAAGGGAAAATCAAAATTAAGAGGGTGGGGAGGGTGGTGGTTCCCATGCCCCTCTAGGAGAGAACGTTTCGAGCGCTGGGCAGATTAACCTAGAACAGCGCACCAAATAGGGGCAATTTAGAACAGCCAATTCACCTTGAATCCATGTTTTAGGATTGTGAGAGAAAACTAGTGAACCCCTTTCTACAGTCCAAAAACATGGACTCAAGGTGAATTGGCTGCCCTAAATTGCCCATATTTAAATAGCCTCCATATAGATTGAGTCTAAGTAAGTGAGTGTGTGTCTACTCAGTTCCAAAAATGTTCTCCCCTTGGGAACCCCCTGCATCCTTAGTAGAGGAATAAGATGAAGATAATGAGATGAGATTTAATTCCTTTAGACTTATGTACATTTTTCGTCTGATGGAAATTTCTATTTATGGATAATGAAACATTCCCAATCTGCTGTCTATACTTTTATAAAACAGGTCTTTCTGAGATATTTTCCATACATGGATATGGATGGATTATTATTATGCTTATTGACCACATCCAGACTTTAGGACATCTTCTGACTATGATGAGTACACAGGGGCAGACCTGCTCCATAACACAGCAGAATGATGTGTTAGCATTAGTGCTATTAGCAACAGTTAGCCATGTGAAGTGTAAAATTTCCAAGTGGATAGAAGAGCAAAGCATTTCATTTTTTATTTTTTTCAGGATTTTCCCCTCTCTTAAACGTTATCTATCTCACTCCAATTCTCTGGCTATCTGTCTCGATATTTCTTCTCTTGTCACCCCATCTTTGAGGCTAATGGCCTGGAAAAGTGCCCCATTTTTATTGCCTTCCCTATCCTCTCTCTCTCTTTCTCTCTCTCTGTCTCTCTATCTCTTTCTCACACACACATACACACCCACACCCCCCCCCACACACACACAAGCTCCTCATACTCTCTCAACAGCTGTTCTTAGTTCAGAGCCACCGAAACGTTTTATCCCACAATGCCTCAGTGCTCACTTACAGTGGTAGGTGCCGGCTGGGGCCGAGCTGCCTCAGTGACTCTGGATATGGGTGGCTCCACTTCATCCTCCTCCTCCTCCTCTTCCTCTTCTTCTGGAGGTGGTGGAGGGTGTGGTGCTAGATCTGGGCACCTCCCTATTTCAGCGTTATCGAACGCCACAGGTTGGGAGAAGTCCACAGGTCTGTTTGAGCAACAGATGAAGATTTTTTTCATATTGAGTGAATCTTTTTAAACTTAAAAAGTGTCAGCTGACTGACCCCCCCCATCATTTTACAGTGGAACCTCTGTTTTTGTTGACTTTAGATATTCAGTTCAGATTCAGTGTTCTCCCAAATTACGCCTCTGTCTTCGCCAGTTGATTCAGGTGTAATTGGCATACTAAAAGGGTATGTGCACAAATCTCATTGTCCCTGTTAAGTGTTTTTATGTATTTTGAAGTTTCTAGGATGAATGAATTGGATTTATATTAATTTAAATGGAAATAGATTCTCACTTTTCATCCTTTTTTGAAAATCATTTTTAGATTTCACCGATTAATTGCGGACGGATTAGCAACGAAATCAGAAGAAGTTCCACTGTATTTTTAAAGTTGTTTTTAATATTACTGACATCACGTTATTGTCATCACTTATGTCATTATCACTTGTGCCAGCTTTATGATTGTTTTCATCACTGGTGTCATCACTGGCCTTAACTTTATGACTTTAATGTCATCATCATTGGCGTCAAAGTCATTGGTGTCATCATTGATGGATTCGTCACTGATGTCATTGTCACTGTCATTCTCATAATCAGTCATCTTAAACAGGTAATCACATTATGCTTAGCACAAAAGTCATTTCATTTTGGCAAATGCAACCTAAAAATCTTAATCTTAATGACTGTAATGTTAGCACTCTAATAATAACTCGTAATAAAATCCTGTACTTTTTCTACTGTTACATTTAAATCAAATGAAGGACATGACTTGGGATTTAGTATCGCTAAATAGTTAAGGGCTGCTGGAGACACCCCCCCCCCACACACACACACACACACAAACTAAGCAAGTGGTGAATAATGGGCATGGTTATGAGCAAGGACACACTCGTTTAACGCTGTGCCATCGAGGTCAAGGGCTTCCTGACAGAGATTCATACTCGTCATTAGCGAAAGAAAAACCCAGCAATTCGTTTATGACCGCACCTCAAAATAGTGCCGCGGGCCAGACGGCCGCTCATTTGAAACCATCACACACACTCTCACACACACACACACACAATTTCTATTATACCACCTTCCACCTTGTGTACACCAAACAGCACTAATCAGATTTACAGCGTGTCATTACATGTGCATTACCAAACACGTCTAGTTTACTACCATAGTAAAATACTCTCCGGCTCCTCTGGATGTTTTTCTTAAATTTTATGGTCAGCTGTCAAGTAACACAAGAACCAATCATCACATTGTAAGGGAGGTGCAGGTGGAGGACTACCTGACCTCCATTCTCATTTCCAGCACTAAGAGCATTTAAGCTCGCCCATCATATATGCATGTAAGCATGTTTGCAGTGATTTGTGATTACTGGATTAAAGGTGTATTGGCAGCTCTCAATTGCCCTCAATAAAATTTTTATAGTGTGTGTGTGTCTGAGAGAGTATGGGCCCAGCATTGGATTGGCACCCTGTCCTGGGTGTATCTGCCCAGTGCCCAAAGTTCTCCCATGGGTGGGCATGGGACCCCCACCCAGTACAGGAAGATAATGAGAGCAAGCCGATTCCTGATAAGCACTTCTTGCGGAGCCTGTTGCGGATGTTTCTAAATTGTGTTTTGTAATACAGCCACTTTTTAAAAATGTTCTAGCATCAGAAATGTTAGAGATTACGTCTCAAACGACTAGTTAATTAACAATTTAGTTCTCAATAAATGCATTTATGAATCAAACCTTGTTTTTTTATCATAGTGTGTTTTTAACTGTAAGCAATAAGGCGCTAGTAGTTGTACATTATTGTGACATCACGGAAAAGTGCCTAACATCATGTCTTCACAATTATGAAGTCCTTCATGCCCTCTCGTACCTTGTTACATTAGTATAACCCTACCATCAGACTCTAAACCAGTGGAAGCTCTATTACTTGACAAATCGCAAGTCAATGATAGACCTAAACTGACTGCATATAAGACTGTCGACAAAGCAGTTTAGGGATTCTGTAAATTCATTTAAAATAAAGTCAATAGATGAGATGTTTGGATGTCTTCCAATCATCTAACATTTTGTACATTTACTCATAAAACTGTACAAGAAACCTACATTGTGTTAATCAGCAGGTTCCATATGCAGCCCTCAAAAGGAACTCCGGGTCTCTGCAGGCCTCCCGCCATGTCCGCTGGGACTCCGCCTACAAACAATCTTTGGAGAATGATTGGCTGATCGTTAGTTAGGGCCTGCTCCAGTCGTGGCTCCTCATCCACCTGTACTGAGAAGGAGCTGCAACAGACGGCACAGACCACACAGACACATTTAATGTAATTAACAAAAAAACAAAAAAAACATACAAATAGAGCAGAGTGGAGGAGACCCTTACCCTCCTAGGTGTCGACGGAGGCGAAGTGAGTGCTCATGACCATCATGTAAAATCCCTCCATCTGGTTTGCGGAAGGCACGACGAGGATTCCTGCTTCCACTGAACACCAGCACCTCCAGAGCTCCTTTATTGAGCTGTACTGATATGTATGGCTGCAGGAAAGGTAAAAAAAGTAAAAAAAGACAAAAAGTCTTTTTAATGTTTTTGCTAGGAGCAAGTGCTTTGGAAGATGAAAAATGAGCCCCAGCCCAAACAAAATGCTGTCAAAAACAGTGTGACGGTAGTGCAGCGGTGCTGGAAAAGGCAGAGCTGTTGACTTTGACTGGACGTATTTACCGCACCTGACACTGCTTTGCCTGATAAACATGTGCAGCCTTTATAAGAAGTAACATCTCATGCTGTGGGGAAAAAGATCTAGCAATAACGAGAGTGGGATGTTTGGTGAGATACACCAGCCTACAACTGTTTGTTTAAAACCTATGTTTAAAATACACTCTGTGAATAAAGCCTCTTTCTGTTGGTGAGAAATCCAGGCTCCAGTCTTTATTCATACTAAGCTCTTTACATCAGTACCAAAAGCCAGAATAGGTGATGCGTACAGGACTGCCCACAGCTCCAGGAAAAATAGATTATGAGATAAATTCGACTCCACTTTATCATTTTTTTTACTATTTTGGAAAGATTTGAAGATTTGTCAGTCTGAAAAAATGTATTTATTCAGAAAACTTTTGTGAGGTCAAACACTAATAAGGCCTGGTCTTCAACTCCCAAAGGAGTTTGATGGAGCTGGGGTCAGGGCCCAGTCAATATCTGCTCGATACCTGATCAGCCAAACCATGTCTTTATGGACCTTGGTTTGTGTAAGGACCTTCCCAAAAGCTGTAAGCACGCAATGGTCCACAATGCATGGCTAGGTGCTTGATGTTATACACCTGTATTAATGGAACTGGTTATTGTTTCAGAGGGGTGCCCCACTACTTCTTGTCATATAATATAATGTAATATTTACCTTTTATAAGTAATTTTTTTATATTATTTTTAATTTGAGTAACGTATTTACTACCCTTACATCAGTGCAGCTGAAACTAATAATTCCTTTTTTTGTGTAATTGTTATAAAGTGGACCAGTCCTGCTGACCCTGAGAGCCCTCATCGACAAGCGAGTGTGTCCTCAGAGAGGATGGAGCTGATATACACACTACTCTCCGACGCCGGCAGAATTACACAGAGCTATGCGTGAGCAGGCTCGGCTCTCCAAAGCCCTTGTAAATGGAACGAGTCAGAAAGGAAAGAGAGACAGAAAAAAAGGAGCCGAACATGACAATATGACCCCCGGCTGCATCCACTTCATTTAGGACCTGGAATGATTTTCGAAAGAGGACGCTCTCGGGCGAGATCCCGCGAGGAGCAGGAGCTCAAATTGGACACCGTTCATCATAGAGATGGAAAATAAATCTATTTTTTTTTATGAGCAAGGGAAGCATGAGAGACGGGTGGGGGGGTTAAAGCGGGGGGACTTGCACCTAGTAATTGATGAAAGAGAGGGCGAGAGAAAGTAAGAGAGAGAATGTAAGAGAGACAGGACATTAGAGACATGTAGAATGTTATATTTTAATTAAAACGATCACAAAGCTTTGACTTTTACTTTTCCTTTCACGGGATGAGAGAGAAATAGAGCCTGACTTTGGCTAGAGGCACTTTAACACACACACACACACACACACACACACACACACACACACACACACACACGCATGCATACACACACACACACACACACACACACACACACACACACACACACACCCACAAACGCGCACGCACACATGCACACACACACACACACACACACATATGCATGTGCACACATACACACACATATGCACACAAGCATGCATGCACAAGCACACACACGCACACAAGCAGATCTATATAAATGTTGTACGGTAGTACAACCATGCCAAACAGGGCCTTCCCCAAACTGTATAATGACAACCTGCTTAAAGTCAAATTATTTAATTAATTCCTAATCATTTTGCCCTATGAGGGCCTGAAAGGTGGGGCACTTGGGCTGAAGTAAATCGCAAGTATCTGGAGATACTTATATATACATGGAGAACATAACAAGTCCCCACAGTTGGTTAAGGTAGAAATTAATGGGTGTAAGCTGCAGAAGTTTTCTTTAACATATGATGACAGCCAGTCTTTCTCCAGATTTTGGGGCTCTTACCTCTCCAGTCTGCCTGCGTTTGCGGCCTGGACCCCGAAAGCGCTTGTTCTGGAAAAGATGGCCAATCCCGGAGACTCCGCCCCGGCCGTAAAGAATGACTCCGTTTTCATTCTTGGTGCTGAATGACAGTGTGATCTCAGAGCCCACCTCGAACACCGTCGTATTCAGCTCCATATAACCCGGTCTAGAGAAGCTCACGGTGTGCACTTTCTGCATCCAGAGAGAATTATATATGTGTATGTATTTATACATGTATATGTATTTTTAAAGCTTTTTATTATTAAATAGAAAAAAGGTTGTGGCTGACCTCAAAGGAACAGCCCTTGGTCAGTCCGGTGTAGTCGGAGCTGCTCAGAAGGTTGTATGGAGTTCTGGAGACTTCGATGTCCTTTATACAGCCGGCATATCCCCTCAGAGTCACTTCAGATCTGAAACATCACACGTATCAGTCCAGTTTGAGATTTTCAATAACGCTTATGTGATTAATTTAATCTACTGAGCTTTTTTATTCTTTATAAAACAGGTATTTCTGGTCCTTAAATCTGATTGGCTGAGTTGTTCGTCCAGCTGTGACATTATTGACAATAATAAACACCTCTGAGCACTTCATATTTGTATCAATGTGTGATATACATTATTTTAAATTAAGTACCATAGATGAACATACAGATTAATATAAACAACAATCTGATTCAAGAAGCAACTTAACCTGTTGTAGCT
Organism: Corydoras sp. C115; assembly: GCA_019802505.1. NCBI lineage: Eukaryota > Metazoa > Chordata > Actinopteri > Siluriformes > Callichthyidae > Corydoras > Corydoras sp. C115. The sequence goes on along the minus strand of JAFMOC010000009.1, from coordinate 38,019 downwards.
GTTGTTTATAAATTGTGTTCTGTAATATGGCAACTAGATGGCATTTTTTAAGAAACCGGTATCCTGTTATTCAGCAAAAACCGGGCTATATTACGTTGTGGAAGACCAGAATATAAATCTTTTTTTTGTTTTTCAATAAACGCATTTATTAATCAACCCTTGTTCTTTTCTTACATTGTTTGTAATGTTAAAAAAGCAATAAGGCACTCGTGGTTGTGTATTATTAGGAGTAAATCACAGGAAAGAAGTGTTATGGTGAGGGGAGAGGAGGAAGCAAGTTACGGACTCAGTGGAAGCCCCTAGTGGCGACTATCACCCAGTGCCCGGGAAATAATAATCAAGGACGCAAATGAGAACAAATTAAAAGGTGTGAACAATAAAGGGGTAATATAATAGGGAGTGAACTGGTTCTGCAGATTGCACTGTACGGGGATCGAAGTCAGGAACGTTAAACATAAATCACGCTGAACAGCGGTATAATAAGTCAACTAAGGAGCCTACCGGGTTCCCGGCGGCTGAAAAACACGGTTCAAATAAACTACAAATGAGGGAAGAGCGCGCTTCCGCACAATCCTTTGTGCAGCGACTGACGTGAAGTAAAGGAGCGCGCGGAATGCACAACGTCTGTGCGCATGCGCACTAAACACAATTCCTCGACAGGTCGGAGCCGCGAGTGAGGAAAAACAAAAACATCCGATACGCGCGTGCGGACTTAAAGCACGCTAACGCGCGTGTCGGCAACGAAGGTGGTGCGCTTCGACCGCGCGCACACACACACGCAAAGCGCACACACACACTCCACCGATTCGCGAGCTAAACGCGGCGAGCGCTGGCGACTGTCCAACCAGCGACACGCCCACCACCACGCGCTGTCTATGTCTGAATGTCTAAGAGCTGAGATACCTCCCGTCTCCTGACGGTACCACGGCTGACCCCTCTAAACGGGCCCAGTCGTACCCACTAACAAAGGTAAACCGGTCACAGTGTCACGTGGCGGCAAGCGTCAGGTTACAGTGCGACAAAGCGTGAGGCTTGTCGCATTGTTTAAGTAGGTACGCCGGCCGGTGCGCCTTGTTGCCGTTGATTAGCGCGGCGCCTTCTGGGAGTTGCAGTTCTCCCACCAGGACGCCGCCCTTCACCGGCACTTCGTCGCCTACCCCTAGTGGCTGGTCGCCCCGTTACAGTACCCCCCCTCTAGGGGCGGCTCCTGACGTCCCCAGGCCGGTGGCCCGATCTCTTCTAAACTGACGAATGAGGTCGGGATCCAAGATGTGTCTGGATGGGACCCAGGAACGTTCCTCCGGACCATAACCCTCCCAATCCACAAGGTATTGGGTAGAGCCTTGGACCTGACGGGAATCCAGCAAACGTCGTACCGTGTACGCGGGACCTCCTGCGACCTGCCTGGGGGCCGGTGGAAGCGTGGGTGGGGCAGACCCCTGGCATAGGTACGGCTTAAGTCTCGAGGCGTGGAAGGTAGGGTGAATACGCATCGCAGGGGGCAGTTCCAGCCGGTACGTGACTGGATTTATTCGGCGTTGCACCCTAAAGGGTCCCACAAACTTGGGAGCCAGCTTGCTGGATTGGCCACGGAGGGGGAGATCCCGGGTAGACAGCCAGACTCGTTGGCCTGGACGGTAGGTGGGTCCCAACTGCCTCCGTTTATTGGCGGTTCGTCTCATGGTCTCATTACGCTGCCTGAGGGCTGCTCGAGCCCTCCGCCACGTCTGATGGCAACGGCTGACGTAACGCGCTGCCGTAGGTACCCCCACTTCCACCTCCTGTTCGGGGAACATGGGGGCTGGGTACCCAAACTGACACTCGAATGGTGACATGTCAATGGCCGAGTGCCAGAGGGTATTGTGGGCATATTCTGCCCAGGGTAAGTGTTCTACCCATGTGTTGGGCCGGTCTGTCGTCAGGCACCGGAGCATACGCCCGAGATCCTGGTTAACTCTTTCGGTCTGGCCGTTGGACTCCGGATGAAAACCCGACGACAGGCTAGCCGTTGCCCCTAATAGTTGGCAGAACGCCCGCCAAAAACGACTAGAAAATTGAGGACCTCGGTCGGAGACAATATCTCTGGGGATCCCGTGGACCCGGACCACGTGCTGAACCAAAAGGTCTGCCGTCTCCTTGGCGTTAGGGAGTTTGGGCAATGCTACAAACTTACACGCCTTGGAGAAGCGGTCCACGATCACCAACACGACCGAGTTGCCTCTGGACGGGGGAAGCCCTGTGACAAAGTCCATGGCAATATGTGACCATGGGCGAGATGGAATAGGCAAGGGTTGCAGCCGACCTGCTGGCCTGGCTCGGGGTGTTTTGTTCCGTGCACAGACGGTGCACCCTGTAATAAAGGACCTCACGGAACCCTCCATCCCCGGCCACCAGAATCTCCGACGGAGGAACTCAAGAGTTCGGGTGATGCCGGGATGGGCTGAGAAAAAAGAGGCATGCCCCCATTGGAGGACCCTCTTGCGCATTTGAGGTGGAACAAATAAACGCCCTGGAGGACCCCCGCCCGGATCAGGATTGTTCCGGAGGGCCCTTCTAACCTGGTCTTCGACTGGCCAGGTGAGGGCTGCCACAATTCGTGGCTCAGGGAGGATCGACTTGGGTTCAGAATCCTCCGGCCCTTCAGTCCGAACCCATAGACGGGAAAGAGCATCTGGCTTGGTGTTCTTTGAACCTGGCCGATACGACAAGGTGAACTCGAATCTCTCAAAGAAGAGAGACCAGCGAGCTTGACGGGCGCTTAAACGCTTAGCTTGTCGTATGTAGGCCAGGTTTTTGTGGTCTGTCCAGACCAAGAAGGGATGTTTCGCTCCCTCAAGCCAGTGCCTCCACTCTTCAAGTGCCAACTTTTTGGCCAGCAATTCCCTGTCCCCGACCGGATAGTTGCGCTCAGGAGATGAGAGCTGGCGTGAGAAGTACGCACAAGGATGGAGTTTGGGAGGCGTCCCCACCCTCTGGGACAACACCGCCCCAACTCCCACCTCCGACGCATCTACCTCGACGATGAAAGGTTTCTCCACATCCGGGAGGTGGAGGACGGGGGAAGAGGTTAAGCATTCCCGCAGGGTATTGAATGCCCGATCGGCTTCGGGAGTCCAGCGAAAACGACCTGGGATCTTTCGAGTTAGGGCTGAGAGAGGGGCCGCGATGGAGCCGAAATCTCTCACAAACTTGCGAAAGAAGTTGGCGAAGCCTAAAAAACGCTGTACCTCCCGAAGTGAGTTCGGACGGGGCCAGTCAGTCACAGCCTGAACCTTAGCGGGGTCCATTCTGAGGGTACCTTGAGAGATGATGAACCCCAGAAAAGATACCGTAGAGGAATGGAAGACCGATTTCTCCAACTTAACAAACAGCTTGTGCTGCAGTAGAAGCTGGAGAACCCGCCTCACGTGGCCGACATGCTCCTCTAGTGACCGGCTGTAGATGAGTATGTCATCCAAATAAACATAGACGTACCGGTCTAATGTCTCTCTTAATGCCTCGTGAATGAACCGCTGGAAAACGGCAGGGGCGTTCATCAAGCCGAAGGGCATTACCCGATATTCATAATGACCAGTTGGGGTCAGAAATGCCGTCTTCCACTCGTCCCCCTGCCGTATACGGATAAGGTTGTAGGCGCTGCGCAGGTCCAGCTTAGTGAAGACGGACGCCTGCTGCAGAGCCTCAAACTGTAGCCATAAGAGGCAGAGGGTAGCGGTCCCTCACAGTAATAGCATTAAGAGCACGGTAGTCTATGCATGGGCGAAGGGTACCATCCTTCTTCTTAACAAAAAAAAATCCTGCCCCCGCCGGTGAAGATGACTGTCGGATGAACCCCTGTTCTAGGGCCTCCTTCACATAGTTCTCCATGGCTGTGCGTTCGGCGGGGTTTAAGGAAAACAGCCTGCCCCGTGGTGGTGTGGTACCAGGTAGCAGGTTGATGGCACAGTCATAGGGCCTGTGTGGGGGAAGGCTCAGGGCCCTGGATTTACTAAAGGCCTCTCCAAGGTCATGATAGTAGTGGGGCACCTGGGAGAGGTCACAGGGTTCCTCCATTTTAGGCTGTTGGGGGCTCCTGGGGAGTAGACAGGCCTCCTGACAGCGTGGAGCCCACCCATAAATGGAACGTGTCTGCCAATCGACCTTAGGATTGTGCTGGGTGAGCCAAGGGAATCCTAAGACCAACAGGAGATTGGGGACTCTGGTGACAAATAGTCGAAGAGTCTCCCGATGACCCTTAATGTCAAGGTGGACTGGGTGGGTGGCATGAGTAATCGGGCCCGCTCCCAGCATCCGCCCATCTAGGGCCCGCACTGGTATGGGCTCCGGCAACCTCTCAGTAGGCACTCCAAGAGATCTGACCAGACCCTCGTCAACAAAGTTGCCACCTGCCCCTGAGTCCAAAAAGGCGAACACTCGGGAGTGGGGTGTTTCTCCCCATGACAGAGTTCCCTCGACAACAACGCCGGCGGGGGGATTAGGGATACGGCCTAGGCCCGGCCCCCCTGACCGGGTCTGGCCCCTGCATTTCCCGACAATCGTGGGCCCGACTGTTCAGTTCCCCCTAATTGCATGGGTTCAGGACCCCCACAGGGTGCTACATGATAGCGGGGTGGTGAACGCCAGCGAGGTTGGCCTGTGGAGGCCTTGGGGTGATTCATCCTCTCCCGGGCCCGCTGCCGAATGCGGGTGTCAAGCCTTATGCAAAGCTCATACATCGCCTCTAAACTGTCTGGCGGGTCCCGGGAAGCGAGCTCATCTTTCATACGCTCGCTCAACCCCTTTTCAAAAAGACCTAATAAGGCTGGCTCATTCCAGCCGCTCTCGGCCGCTACCGTTCTAAAATCAATGACATAGTCGGCCGCGGAGCGAGTTCCCTGTGTCAAGGAAAGGAGACGAGCCGACACCTTCTTACCCTCCTTGGGGTTATAAAACGTTTGCCGGAGTGCGCGGCGGAAAGCCAGCTCGCTGGCACATTCCTGCGCGTCCGCCTCCCACAGGGCTGTGGCCCAGGTCAATGCCCTACCCGTAAGAAGGGAGATCATGAACGCTACCTTGGCGCGCTCAGTGGGGAAGCGTGATGGCTGCTGCTCGATAGTTAAGGAGCACTGCAGCAAGAATCCACGGCATTTATCTGCCTCTCCAGCAAAACGTTCAGGGGGGGAGACGTATGCCTCAGGGGTCCCAGATGTTGATGCCCTAGGAGGCCCCCTAGAGGGAGGTAGAGGCACCGAAGCCGCAGCCTCAGATTGTAGTTGAGTCATGAGGGCGAGCTGCTGGGTTATCTGCTCCAACAACTGCTCATGCCGGCCGATGGCTGTCCCCTGTTGTTGCAAGGCTTCCTGAAATAACTTAAAGTCCGCTGCCTCCATACTGGTCGCACTGTACTGTTATGGTGAGGGGAGAGGAGGAAGCAAGTTACGGACTCAGTGGAAGCCCCTAGTGGCGACTATCACCCAGTGCCCGGGAAATAATAATCAAGGACGCAAATGAGAACAAATTAAAAGGTGTGAACAATAAAGGGGTAATATAATAGGGAGTGAACTGGTTCTGCAGATTGCACTGTACGGGGATCGAAGTCAGGAACGTTAAACATAAATCACGCTGAACAGCGGTATAATAAGTCAACTAAGGAGCCTACCGGGTTCCCGGCGGCTGAAAAACACGGTTCAAATAAACTACAAATGAGGGAAGAGCGCGCTTCCGCACAATCCTTTGTGCAGCGACTGACGTGAAGTAAAGGAGCGCGCGGAATGCACAACGTCTGTGCGCATGCGCACTAAACACAATTCCTCGACAGCTCGGAGCCGCGAGTGAGGAAAAACAAAAACATCCGATACGCGCGTGCGGACTTAAAGCACGCTAACGCGCGTGTCGGCAACGAAGGTGGTGCGCTTCGACCGCGCGCACACACACACGCAAAGCGCACACACACACTCCGCCGATTCGCGAGCTAAACGCGGCGAGCGCTGGCGACTGTCCAACCAGCGACACGCCCACCACCACGCGCTGTCTATGTCTGAATGTCTAAGAGCTGAGATACCTCCCGTCTCCTGACGGTACCACGGCTGACCCCTCTAAACGGGCCCAGTCGTACCCACTAACAAAGGTAAACCGGTCACAGTGTCACGTGGCGGCAAGCGTCAGGTTACAGTGCGACAAAGCGTGAGGCTTGTCGCATTGTTTAAGTAGGTACGCCGGCCGGTGCGCCTTGTTGCCGTTGATTAGCGCGGCGCCTTCTGGGAGTTGCAGTTCTCCCACCAGGACGCCGCCCTTCACCGGCACTTCGTCGCCTACCCCTAGTGGCTGGTCGCCCCGTTACAAGAAGTATTCAGGAACGGTACTCCGCTATGAGTCAGGCCTAACAACGCCTCTTCTAGTAACTTTATTCCCTCCCGTGGCTTTATTATTATAATTCCCTTTAAGTACCAGATGTGTTCTGACTTTGGCGGATTGCTATTTTAATGGTGCAGCTAATTGAACTCAATGCACTGGTCCATGAGGTTCTCCATTTTACTCCATTTTTGAATGGAGAACACACAGTTTAGTGTAGACCATTTATATGAATTTACTGTACAAATACAGTGATAATTAAATTGTTACAGGGCAACAGTGTTGCTCTATGTTACTTTGGTTAATATATAGTAGAGGGCACACTTCCTTTTTGTTCCACTTACCATAAGGATGGACTTTGTACTTCTGCAATTCCAGACTGTAATCCATCTGTTTGTGGACTACAGTAAATACTTTGTACATCCCCTTTAATCTGTTCTCTTATGGTCATGACCCCTACTGTAGCACCACATATCAGGTAATATTGGGTTGGTGCATTATTCCTATCCCAGCAGTGTCACTGAGGTGTTTAAAGGAAACTACAGCAGCGCTGCTGTACTAAAACTGCAGAAATGACAATAAACAATCCACCACCCAAATTCTACCTGTTCTGTGATGAGAACAAAGAACCAACCGAGGACTAACAAAATGAAGCAAACAGATGTACTACAGTCTGTAATTGTAAAACGACAAAGTCCATCTATATGGAGCTGTATATAATGAGATGTACCTAATAAAATGGCCGGTGAGTGTATACGAAGGAAAACTTGCCAACATTTATGGCGTTTCCTTTTGGCTCTGTAGTGTCACTACCAAACTGATGAAGCACATTTTAAAGGTCTTGGTGGAACTTTTGGTTGAACTAATCCTTTAATCGTATTAACCTGTACTTTCCGATGGTGGGTAAGCCTCCAAAGTAGATCCTCTCATCCTCCCTCAGATTAAGACCTGTCGCACCTCCCTGAGACACGATCAACAGTTTCTCTTCGGTATTGGAATCCACATCCAGAATGATGATGTTCCCTGAAAGAGGAAGGAAGGACTGAAACAGGTGGAGACTTTGTTGTATAGCTTTAAAAATGTGCTTAATGTGATTAACATGTTAATATGATAATTAATGCAAAGGTTTCTGCTGTTGGGCATCAACATGAAGGTTTTGGGGTGGTCAGACTTGACAGATGGACGATAATTGAGTATTTTGAGGGATGCCTGTCAGTCCTGGGGATCCAGGTTCAAATCCCAATCTAGGTGGAGTTTTCATGTTCTCCCTGTGTCCACGTGGGTATTCTCTGGCTTCTCTGGTTTCCTCCCACAATCCAAAAGCTTGGATTTAAGGTAAATTGGCTGCTCTAAAATGCCCATATATAGTATGTGTGAGTGAAAGTGTGCCCAGTGATAGATGTTCTGACTCTATCTCCGTTCTCCTCTGGATGGGCATGGGAAACCCCCCGCGACCCTAGTAGTGGGTTAAGCATAAAATAAGGGATGGATGGATGGAACATTTCTCAGTCTACAAGCAAACCTAAGATAGCCAATCTAATCATACCATCACAACAGTATTACTGCATTGACAAGAAGAATACATCACCCAAATAATACTAATACTTGCTCTGTGGTGAGCCCAAGAAACAGTGGGACTACAGTCTTTAACTGTAAACTACAAAGTGCATCTAAATAGTAAGTAAACTAATGCAATTAACAGTAATTGCAAATGTTTTTAATGCACATACACACTGTATATAGGGACAATTTAGAGCAGCCAATTTTCTTTGAATACATGGGAGTTTGAAATTCAAACCTGGCTCCCCAGCACTGAGAGGCGACGGTACTAACCACTAAGCCACCATGCCGCCACTCTAAACAACATATCTGGTTTAATAGAAGACGTTTGTACTTCAGTTACCTTCTTTTTTGGACCGGGACATGGTGAGAGACTTCCATCGTCCATCGTTGTGTCTTTTCTCACTGAGAACGGAGCCGGTACCAGAACCAAGATCGTAACTGACCTTCACATGACCTTCATTCAGCTCAATACTCATATAGTCCTTCTGCTCCCAGAGAAAGAGGCGGAGAGGAGAAAGAAAGCTCTGGTATATGTCTCTCTCTCTATATATATATATATATTGTGTGTGTTTGTGTGTATTACCATGTCCTTAGTGGCGAGGTACATTATCACGGCGCTGGTGGAGAAGGTGCGGAATTTAAGTGTCACTGTAGAAGTGTTGGGGTTCCATCTGATTGGTCGACTGACGACAGCATAACCCTCACCATCAAACTGCACCACAGCTTCTGAGCAGGCAGGCTGAGGACTGAGTGTGCACACACACACACACACACACACACACACACACACACACACACACACACAGGAATGAATAAAGCCATGCATTCTCACATTTGGTGTGGTTTGACAATTTTTGATGGTTGTAGCAATAAAGCAATAAGGTACGAGAGGTGCATTATTGTGAATAAATCATGGGAAAGAGGTGTACTGGAAGTGTAGCAGATGCGTACACCTGATAAATCCTGTGATTTATTCACAATAATATACAACCTCGAGTGCCTTACTGCTTTTAGAAAAAGGTTACAAAACAAACACACTATAATATTAAAAACAATTTGATTTAGGGCGGCATGGTGGCTTAGTGGTTAGCACGTTCACCTCTCAGCACTATGGATTCGCGGTTCGAATCCCCATCTGGGTGAAGTTTCCATGTTCTCTCCGTGTCCGCGTAGGTTTCATCCGGGTTCTCCGGTTTCCTCCCACAGTCCAAAAACATGGATGAAGTTCTCCAAATTGCCCCATGTAGAGTGTGTTTATTTGTGATTTGTAAATGTATTTATTAAAAGCATTATTAATCTGGTCTTCTGCACATAATCTAAACATGTTTTAAAACATAACAACTTCCTGGTTTCTCTGACAATCAAATACTGCCATCTAGTGGCCAAATTACAGATCATAAAAATATATATGCAGTTCATAAAAATATTGGGAAAATAATGTATTGTATTTCAGACACTGATACTAATGTTAAGCAGTCGGATGTGTGTGTTATTGTCAATAATATACAATAACAAACGGCTCAGCCAATCAGATTTAAGGAACAGTGCTACCTGTTATATAATATGTTTTTTCGAACAGTCAGTTGTACACACCTTTGTAAGTGTGTACCTAAGTGTTCTTAAACAAAAAATTTACAATTCCACAGACTGTTGTAAGTAATTTAACAGCCAGTGTGTGTGTGTGTGTGTGTGTGTGTGAGTGTTCAGTGACAGCTTACCTGACCACACAACCTTTACAGTCTCCATTTCGCTGTCTATAGTTCCAAAGACCAATTGGTTTCCCATCTAAATATGTTTCTCCCATGCAGCCAGTGAAGATGATGGACTTCACCACATCTGCTTTCTACACACGCACACGCACACGCGCACACACACACACACACACACACATGCTTTAATTTCCCTTTAATAAAGACTTTAACCTTCAAAAGACATCAGAGGATTTTCACAGGTACCTTCACATTACCCAGCATTCCTCCAACAAACAGGTAGGCATTCTGATCCACATCCAGCACCGTGTAGCTCTCAGGAGCGTTGGCACTCTGCCACATGGGCACAATACCTGCTTTGGGACCCTCGAGAGCCCGAACTGAAATGCTGCCATTCAGTCCCACACTAAACAGACATGCAGCTCATTAGCGCTAGAACGAAACACATCTGATTTGTAACATAGGTACATGGTGGTTAGATATGAGATGAATGGGTACCGCGATGCTTCAATCCGGTGCCAGCTTCCGTCGTTAATGGTGAGGTCCGGATACTCCACCCGGCCGACCCCCGACCCTACATCCCAGAGAAAGTTCACCTTGCCCTTTCTCATTTCAATTGCCAGGAAATCCACCTGCACACACACACACACACACACACACGCACAGACACACACAAACGCATGTAAACTCTAAGCAAGGTCTCCTGGGAAATCAGTGTGTAACAGACTGAGTTTAAACTCCCAGCTTATTGTTGTCGCCTCACTGCCCTGATTACACACACCTTCCTCACACAACATGGTCTGCATGTGTGTGTGTGTGTGTGTGTGTGTGTGTAGACGAAGCAGTAATAAGTCTGCGTTGTATCCCTATCCTAACTGCAGGTAATCTGTTTATAGGAGGATTTGCAGTAATAAAGACAAGCTGCATTTCTCTTTAATGTTGTAAAACCTTCCACTAACATCCCCCTCCACCCCCCAATCTGATCCAACGATGTCTCCAGTTAGAGCTGCAAGACAGAAACGGGGTCCTGCGTACAAATGGAGATATTCATTCTTAATAATCACGTTTTAGTTTCTCGTCGCACGGCTCGTCTTCGGGGAAATATGCCGTGTTTAAAACTATAACATTCTCCCTAAGCGTTTCCATATCTGTTGAATATTTATTGGGAGGAAACTCAATCAACAAACTGTTTATTAAAACTATAATGATGACTTGCATATTCATTAAAAAAAAGCCCTTAAGCCGCTCTCAGTCTCTGTATGTTCATCTCAAGGGCTCGAAGCCAAAAAACACTATGTGACCAAAAGAAAATAATGTGCATAATTATGTTCAGGCTGTGTTTCTTGAATTTCCCATTGATGTTGTGGCATATAAAGGCATTTTATGCTTTTAACACCGTAGTAACATTTAGTAACATAAAGATACCACATTTGACCTCAACATCTGGCAAAATATTTAGATAAATAGGGGGCCCTATCCTACGTTCTGCATGGCATAGTGGTTAGCATTTTTGCCCTTCAGCGCTGGGGATCCAAGTTTGGATCCCAATCTGGGTGGAGTTTCCAATTTCAAGGTAAATTGGCTGCTTTAATTTGCCCTTATCTAAATTAGGCCTATATAGTGGGTGTGAGTGAATGTGTGCCCCAGGATGGATGAGCGGCCTGTCCTGTGTGTCTGCCCGGGACACAAAACGTGTGTCTACCCAGCGCCTACTTCGTGATGAGTCATTGCTATCTTACACAATGCCAACAGTCTATCTTCACGCTTTTCGTTTGAGAATTTAAATAGAATAGGTGCTTGTGAATATACCAACACTGATGGGCATGGTGGTCTTGAAGGGTGTGTTCAGGTAAATCTGTGGCGTATTGCTTAGCAATGGAAATCTGCTTTGTGACAATGTACTATTGTAAAAAATGGTTAAATAAATAAAGTTCTTTTAAAACTTCTAAAACAATTTAAGCAGACTTCAACAGTCGTTGCTATCTCAGCAGTAAATTGTCAACACAGGATATATGAATACATACATATTTGGCAGATCCGAGGTAGAAGAGGAGGTTATCAGAGGCCAGTGTCTTCACATTGAGCACGATTGTGTTGTATCGTCCTTTTTTAATGTCAGGTTTGTAGGTGCGGATACAACTTCCACCTGATGACACGGACACTTTAATCTGCACTCCAAATGGGAAAAAGAATAGGAGTTAAATGTGTAGTAGAAGAACATTAGAAACATTTTTGTTGGTGTTAGATGTCCACCTCATTATTTTTACACTAACTATCAATCAGTTCGACTATAATTTGGGTGGTGGATTATTTATAGTCAGTTCTGCAGTGACACTGATGCAGTGAGGGGGTTTTAGTGAAACAGTGCTGCTGTAGTTTCATTTAAACACCTTAGTGACACTACTGGGATAGGAATAATGCACCAACAAAATAATAACTGCTCTGTGGTGGTGCTATTGGGGTCATGACCACCAACTTATTAACTTATTTACATATAATATAATATTAATTAATTAACTAATTAATTAATTCATTCATTCATTCATTCATCTTCTGCTTTATCCTATATTAGGGTCACGGTGGGGTTCCCCATGCCCATCCAGGGGAGAAGGTTTCGGACGCTGGGCAGATACACCCAGGACAGGGCGCCAATCTATCGCTGGGCACACACTCACTCACACAGACACGCACACATACACACTCTTTATGGGGCAATTTGGAGAACTCAATTGACTTGATCCATGTTTTTGGACTGTGGGAGAAAACCGGAGAATCCGGAGGAAAACCACGCAGACACGGGGAGAACATGGAAACTTCACCCAGATTGGGATTCGAACCAGGAATCCCTAGTGCAGAGAGGCAAACGTGCTAACACTAAGCCACCGTGCCGCCATAATATTAATTAATATTAATATTAATATATTCATATATAATATTTATGTATATTTACATTATTTTTCTTTTTATCATAATGAATTCTGAAGTTATGGACCCACCGTATTGGCCTGTTTGCGAGCCTGGTTGATGAGTTCTTTAATCTGTGAGATGTTTTTCCTCAGATTATCCTGCAATTCCTGAATCGGCTTCAGTTTGTTTAGGAGGCGGTCTGCCTCATCTTCCAAATCCTTAACTTTTGCACCAGCTGCATGGACTGCACAGATGCACACACACACACACACACACACACACACACACACACACACACACACACACCCACAAAGTGTAGAGAAAGATGTCATACTGGAATTCAGGCAAGTATTTATCCAAATGAAAATAAATATGTCAGTGGATGTGGGAACAGGAAAAGAAGCCTGCAATGCATTTTAATAGCATATTTCAGCAGTTGTTATGGAAAGATCAGAGTTTCAACCCTGTGTTCCAATATGTAATACGGAATATAAAATACTGTAAATATAATTTCTTTGTTTGGTTTCAGTATTAAACTGTAGTTAATCTCAATAAAATGTGTTTTGGAGTCTCTACAACAAATAATTTGGATTTACATTGATTTAAATAGAAATAGGTGCCTCCGTTTTCATCGACCTACAATTACAATGTGCCTTAAGCCTCTCGTATGTTTAAAGATGGAAAGATGTAACCTCCTCCAATAGGAAACACTATTTTGTCAATCAACAGGATATAAACATATTGATCATTAAATTACACTATATATATATATGTATGTATATATGTATATGTATGTATGTCTGTATATATATATATATATATATATATATATATATATATATATATATATATATATATATATATATATGTATATATATATATATATATATATATAGGCGGTAGATGTTTTTCAATTCTGCTGCACAGTCTGAAGTCTGTTTAATTATGTTTATTTATGAGCCTGATTTTAAATGATTGAAAAAAAATAAGTTTAATGGTGGTGATGGTGGTGGAGGGAGGGTGGTACACTGGCAGTGAAGTGTTATGCTTTTAGTTTATTCATCTTTATCTGGTAAATAAAGTACAGTACTTTGGGGTGACAGTACGAATGTATTAAGTCAGTATTGGAACACAGGATAAATACAGGTCCATGATTAGCGCACTTGTATTAAATGATGTTAGGCTACTGAGTGGCGTGCCTGCTTTAATGATAATGGGAAAAATCAAGAATACAATGTATGCAGATGAGCTAATAAGAAAAGGATGAGCAGAGTGCTGTGTCTACGCATGCATCCACCTTGATCAGAGAGGAACATGCTAAAGCTGCAGAGCAGAACAGATCAAAAATGAAAGTGGAAGAACTGGAATACATACTTATTGCTGTCCATGTTTGTAATAAATGGTGGGAGGGGTGGGAAAGGATAAAACAAAATGATTGTAAGAACCATGAAGCACTCAAAATCACAAAAGCAGATAGGACAGCAAAGTTCTAGATTCTAATTAAAGACTGTATGGTAAATTGTTACAATACATAATATAATTTCTTTTCTAATTTTCTAATTTAATAATAATAAAAAAAAAAAAAAAAAAAAAAATAATATATATATATACATGCAATAATAATATATATATATATATATATATATATATATATATATATATATATATGCATATATATATATACACACACACAAACACAAACAAAAAAAAAAATATATATATATATATATATATATATATATATATAATAAAATATAAATATATATAACAAAATAAAAATGGAAGTTAAAAAAAATAAAAAGACATAAAAAAAGAGGAAACTAACCAATTGTGCAAGTAAGAAAAAAAAATCTCATCTGATCTCATTATCTTCCACTTAATCATAATCACCCTCCTGCCTAATCAAAGGTCTCCCATATCCATCCAGTGTAGAATGCTTTAGGCGCTGGGCAGATACACTCAGGACAGGACAGTCTGTGTGAGTGAGTGTGCCCAACTGATGGATTGGGGCCTTGTCCTGATCTGCCATCCACCCTAAACGTTCTCCCCTGAAAGGGCATGGTGAACCCCTGACAATAGTAGAGGATTAAGCAGAAGATAATGAGATAAGATGAGAATTATCAAATCTAAACCCATCAGAAAGATTGATATCAGTGTTGATTAAAATGATTAAAGGACATCGTATCATTGTGTGATCTTTGGAGGCACAGCATTTATCTCCGTGAGACAGCAATCAATCATTCCAGAAAAAATCAAATCAACTGATCTAAGTCTGATTCGATTGTCATCAATGCCTTTTTCATTGTTGTTTGGTTTTTTGGTTGTAACTGATGTGATTAGTGAGGTGGCATATGAACCGTCGTACTGTTTTTCTCAGGATCTTGGATCAGGTTGTTGGCCTTGTTGATGTCGTCTTTCAGGTGGCTGTAGTTCCTCTTCAGGTTCAGCAGGTTCAGGTTCATGTCTTTCAGCCGGTCCAGGACCTCCTGCGCTGTGGCGTTCGCTTCTCCCGCTTTCGTTTTCGTGGCCTGAAGCCTGGCTGCCGTGTCTGAACAAAGCAAATAAGAAATCGCTTACAAAAGAAAATTTTAAGATTACACACCATTGCCAAAAGTATGTGTACACTTTATCAGCGCATCTTTAGCAACTAAGTGACTTTGATTAAGGAGTTCCAGGATATTTTTTTGCATTGCAAGGTTAGAAACCGATGTTTAATTCCAAATATTTTCAAATCAAATAAGAAATCGCTTACAAAAGAAATTTCTAAGAATACACACCATGGCCAAAAGTATGTGTACACTTTATCGGCACATCTTTAGCAACTAAGCGACTTTGATTAAGGAGTACCAGGATATTTTTTTGCATTGCTAGCAGTTTAATTCCAAACATTTTCAAGGCATATTATAAAATGTCTTAATATTTATTTTCTTATTGGATGCTGTGGCTGTAATGAAGCAAAGTTCATTTGGCCATAATGTGTATATGTATTGTGAAATGAATATTTCCAAACACACACACACACACACACACACACACACACACACACACACACACTCACACACACAGACCATTGGGGATGGCACGGATCATTGCCATGGTATCATTTAGGCCCTTCAGCAGGTTTTTGTTCTTGTTGTCCGCTCCTTCAAGTCGCAGCTGCATAGCTCCCAAATTATCTCCGTTCACTGATTAAACAAAACAGAAACCAAAGTTTAGATCACAAACTTGTCAGTAATATGTTTAACCCTCCATACGGCCTTAAGAAACGCAATGTGAGCATGCAGCAGTGTGCAGACACTTTCAACCAGAGATGCATGTTTATCAGAACAAGGAGTTTTTACTCTACAAGGTTTGCAAGGTTGCGTTCCACTTGCCGATTCATGGGGGAAAATTCTGTGTGCTCAGCAAATACACCCTGGACAGGGCGCCAATCCATCGCTGGACATACACTCAATCACTCAGACACACACACACACACTATATAGGTGCAACTTGGATCGAGGGCAATTTACAGCAGCCAATTTACCTTGGATCTGTTTTCGGACTCTTGGAGGAAAGCAGAGAACTTGTAGAAAACCCATGCGGACACGAGGAGAACATGGAAACTTCCCCCAGGCACTTAGAAACATAACCAACCAACATAACGGGACGAACATGGAAACTCCAAATCGGGATTTAAACCTGGATTCCCAGTGTTGAGAGGTTAGTGGATAGCATGTTTGCCTCTCAGCACTGGGAATCCAGGTTTGAATCCTAATCTGGGTGGAGTTTCCATGTTCTCCTTGTGTCTGGATGGGTTTTCTCAAGGTTTCCAGTTTGTGGTTAAGGAACCAGCCTTGCGACCTGAAGGTTCCCACTTCGATTCCAGGTCCCACCAAGTACTATGGCTAAAGTGCCCTTGGGGAGGTCACCTAACCCCAATTGCTCCCCAGGTACTACCCAGCTCCAGGCACCCTACCCAGCTCCAGGCACATGATTTCTTCACTCAGTGTTTATATATGTGTGTTTCACTGCACAGATGGGTTAAATGTGGAGGACAAATTCCTCTGTATATAAGTACACTCACTTACTTACTACAATCTGTAATTTTAAAACTATAAAATCCATCTATAGGGTTAGTGAGTCCCAACTTTGGACTGATTCTGTATAACCCAGCAAATCTCAGTAAAATGAAATTTTCAGTTTTTACCTTTAATAACATTCTCTAGGTTCTTTGCTTCATTCCACAGACGTTTGCTCTTCTGAACTGAGGCTCTAGCTTCATCTTTCAGGGTGCCTGTTGGACTTGTGGCCTTTGCAGAGAGTGAAAGAAAAAAAAATCACCTCATTGCATCCTGGTGGCAAAAGGCACTGCATAAAGAAGCGACTTGATTTCATTTGAGCAGAAAATGATGTTGTGTAAATAAAACCTGCCCGGCTGCTTCACATTAACATTCCACTTGTTTAGCATATTCATTTGGTTTTCAGCATGGACGCAATCTCATTTTTCCCCCTCATTCCCTGGGAATATTGCATTCCGAGAGCTATTTGGTTTCGTACTGTTGCGAGGTAGAGAGGCAGCGAATGCGGGACAACGCGAGAATAAATTTCCTCTGTTTCCGAGACAGCATGTGTATTACTGCTTGATTAAGTAGCAGTTCTGTTTCCCCATTCAGCTTCTTTCTCATTTTGGGTAATTGTTTGTGTGACACAGTGCATGTGGGTAAATGTTACACCGTTGGAAATACTCCTTTACTCACCTCCTTTAGTACTGCACAACATCCCGATACCTTTGGTACCACGTCCTAGCTGTATGGCAGTGTTCTCACCGCCGTGGTTCACTGAACAGCAATGAATTACTAAATCTGTTATTAAAATTTTGTTTTACTCCATTTTTAAATGTTGTCCTGATGAAACTTCTGCTCAAATGTTTAGTCATTCATTTTTTTTTTTTTTTTTTGGTAGGTGGTGAATGGTATCTCCGTGTTATTTCATTGATGGGCGGGAGAATCTCATATTATCTTATTATCTTCTGCTTAAACCTATACTAGGAAATAGGGTCATGGGAGGCTTCCCATGCACACACAACATACGGGGCAATTTGAATAAGGGCAATTTAGAGCAGCCAATTTACCCTGAATCCATGTTTTTGGAGTGTGGGAGGAAACTGAAAAGCCCGGCGATAACCCACATGGATACGGAAAGTAAATGGAAATTCCACCCAGATTGGGATTCGGACCTGGATCCCCAGCACTGAGAGGCTAATCAATAAACCAGTGATTCTCAAATTATGGGTTGCGACCTAAAAGTGGGTCACGGATGCCTTCTGGTCACAACAATAAATAAATGTACAAAAAATAATTAATGCTCATCTGATTTTGTACATTGATCCATGCAACATTGCCGTTGCCATGGTAACCACCATTCGTTTGCCAATTACTCTTCTCTTTAAATTTGTGATGACGTTTGAAAGAGAGGTGGCGAGACACAAATATAACCCAGAGTATTTGAAATGTGAATTGTCGTTCAATGAAGAGAAGTTCCAGTTTCTTGAACATGGAAACTCCACCCGGATTGGGATTCGAACCTGGATCCCCAGCACTGAAAGGCTGATAACCACGTGATAACCACTAGGCCACTGTGCCGCTCTCCATTAAGGAAATTATATTTTTAATTCACCTACTGGCATGTTTTAGAGGCATGGGAGAAAACTTGATCTCCTGAAACCCATGCAGACATGGAGAGAACATGCCAACACCACACAGAAAGGACCTTGTCCAGCTGCCAAGGATTTAATGGCAATGACTAACGTCTATACTGGGTGCTGACTGCACAGCTTATTTGAATGCATATGACTTCACTTCTGTGTGTTTACCATTTGCAAAGCCTCCGTCGCTGCAGCTTTAGCTTGTTTTGCCACCTTATCTGCCTCGTCAATGAAGTTTTTGATGTTGCTGTAGGCGTTGAACGCAGCTGTTGCATTGAAAGAGAGATTCCTAGCTTCATTCAGAATCCTACAACAAACACACACACACACACACACACACACACACACACACATACACACAATTACATATACTTTGCAGGTGTAGTGATGTTAAACTTTAAAGGTGAATCCAAACACATATTATTCCACCTGATGTACTGACCTGTCAAGGATGTTAGCAGAGTCATTGAGCTGGCTCGCGTGGTCCTCGGCTGTCTGCAGCAAATCTGGTATTGTCTCATCTTCCACAACCCGAGCCAATCGACTCACTTTGTAATCCAGCTGATCACGCAGTGGGTCAAATTCTTGCTCCATTGCTTCCAAGTCCTAGAACATGACACAAGTTAAAAGGTGCAAAGAATATTAAAGCAATGAGGCACAAGAAGGCACGCTTTATTGTTAATAAATCATGGGAAAGAGGTGTTGTTAGGCAAAATGCAAAGAGAACACCGCTTTCCCATGAATTATTCACAATAATGCACAACCTCAGGTGTCTTATTGATTTAAAAAAACTGTAACAAACACAATATAATAAAAAAAAACTGGTGATTCATTAAATGCATTTATTAAAAACATAAAAAAATGTTAATAAACTGATCTTTGTGATGTAATCTAGTCTACTTATCGCTGAGTAACAGGATACCGGTTTCTCTAACTATCAAAAAATGCCATCTAGTGGCCAAATAACAGAACATAATTAATAAATGAATCACAATGAATGATGAATCTAACTGGCTTACGGGCTTCTCTGGTACTTATATATGACGTTTTCCAAAACGCTGACTTGTGCATGAAGTTGTTGTATATGTGTAGCTTGATTGTTGTCACATTGCCGTAGATCTGGTAAGTGGTTACTATGGCATATTGAGTGCTTTTAATGCCATTGCTAATGTATGGTATTTTACATGGTTACTAATGTGTTGATGAATGGTTGCTCTTGTGTGGCTGATAATGTACTTTGCATTATTAATATAGTTTTACTAAAAAGACAATCTTTTATAGTGACACTATACATAGTGGTTGCTTCAATTGTTTTAACATGGTGTGAATGTTTCCATTAAGAAACATAAATGGTTCTGTGTGTGTGTGTGTGTGTGTGTGTGTACCTCTATACCACGATTGATGTAATCTGAGAGCCCATTGGCTTCACTTAGTTTTTTCTCGCCATCTTCCAGCACTCCCTCGATCTCCTTCTTCCCTTTACCGATCTGTTCTCTCTTCCTCTGTAACACACAGTGCAGCAGAATCATAGGCCAATTTTTGTAATTATTGATATTTAGCACTTTCTTCATTCTTGGTGATAAGGTTTGTGTGATTTACCTATCAAACTGTTTTTACACAATCAAACAAGCTATGATTACGCTGTGACATTGACTCCAATTATATCAAGCTTGCTGCTCTTCCAGCCTCAATCAGGCTTCTACAACTGATTCAAAACTCTGCATCCCGACTTGTGTTTAACCAGCCCAAGCAAACTCATGTCAGTCCACTACTCCTCTCTCTCCATTGGCTCCCTGTATCTGCTCGCATTCAGTACAAGGTACTGACTCTGGCCTACAGGACAATCTCTGGATGTGCCCCCTCTTATCTTCATGCTATATTTCCAAAATACACTCTGGTTCATTTACTGAGCTCTAGTGACGAATGTCATCTAGTAATTCAACCTCAGTCATCTTCCCACAGTCCAAAAACATGGATCAAGGTCAATAGAATTCTCCAAATTGCCCCATATAGAGTGTGTTTGTGTGATTGAGTGTGAGCCCAGCGATAGCTTGTCGCCCTGTCCTGGGTGTATTTGCCCAGAGCCCGAAATGTTCTCCCCTGGATGGGCATGGGGAAAACCCCCACGACCCTAGTAGAGGATAAAGCGTAGATAATAAATGGATGGAATTAGAAAATCTCAAAGGAGCTTAATAAATCTGGGATCAACGATACAGCAAGCCATTAATTGTTTTTTTGTATAGTTATTGTGTGTATTCTGTGTGCGTTACTATTGCTGCATGTATTTACCCGTAGCTCATCAAGTCGTCGCTGGTTGTCACTGTTCAGAGTGTGGGCTTCCGCTGTTTTGTCCTGAGCCTCAGCAAGAAGCTCCTGTGCACCGTGCAGTTTGTTGTTGTGATCTTTCAGTTTTGAGTCGACCTCCTGGTGCAGCTCGTCAGAAACACGGTGAGGATCGACGAATCCGCGCTGCACCCTCATCAGCAGAGCGTCAGCAGCTCTGCAGGGGGGAGAGTCTTCAATTATTCATCAGTACCCGTCAGGATGATATCCAATAAAAGAGATGTACGGCTTGTTTTTGTGTGAGTGTGGGATGTGGGGTGACATGTTGTGATGAGCTTTTAATGGGGAGAGGCACTGTGGTGTAGTGGTTAGCACATACACCTCTCTGCGCTGGAGATCCAGGTTCAAATCCCAATCTGGGTGGAGTTTCCATGTTTTTCCCTTGTTCATGTAGGTTTTCATCTGGTTCTCCAGTTTCCTCCCACAGTCCAAAAACATGTATTTAAGGTAATGTTGCTGCCCTAAATTGCCCCTAAATATTGTGTTTGAGTAAGTGAGTGTGTGCCAATCGATAGAAATGTTCTGAAACGTTCTCCAACGGTATGTTCAAGGGGAACCCCTCCATGACCCTAGTAGAGGATTAAGCAGAAGATAATGAATGAATGGATAGTGTGTGTGTGTCGGTGTGAGTGAGTGTGTGCTCAGCGATGGATTGGGTCCCTGTCCTGGGTTTTCTGCCCAGTGTCTAAAATGCTGGGCAATAAGAATCCCTAGTATAGAATTAAGCAGTCAAGATAATAAGATGAGATACTATTTAAGATTAATGAAGATTATTCATGAAGATACAAACAATTAGAGCCAAAAATCTGAAGGCCCGCCTCCTGAATTGTGATTGACAGTTGTCAACACAAAGCCCACTCAACCCTGGGATGCAGCACATTATAGTTCTGACATGCCACACCACGGTATGACTTAGAACACAGTAAAGCATTTGCTGTATAAAACCTTGATACTGTGAAAAGATTGATTACCTGCTGTGTTGTAAGTGACAGATCTAAATACAGAGGCCACGCCCCTTCTGGCACTTTTCTGCCACTAGATGTCACACACTGTTCTGTTGTGATTGAATTTTATTAAAGGACAGGAGCAGTCATGTGTACAGAGTAGCATCAGTCCACTGTCTCTCTGTGTCTGTCAGTCTCTCTCTCTCTCTCTCTTTCTCTCTCTCTCTATTCGCACCTCAGGCTCAGTTTAATTAGTTCATTAAGATTTTTACATAAGAACAAGAAGCTCGCTCCTTTAAAGTCATGAGTCGCTGGAGCAAGAAATGTGTCGAGGAATGAGAAAAGAAATGGAGACACAACAAATGAACACACACACACACACACACACACACACACACACACACACACACAATGTACAGAGTACATAGAGTGTATGTCACCCTAGTTCCTCCTGTGCAATGTGTCTAACCATAGTAACACCTCCAGTGTAATGTGTGTGTGTGTGTGTGTGGGGGGGGGGTTGTGTGTGGCTGTGTGTGTCTTACCAAAGTTCCTCCTGTGTAATGTGTGTGTGTGTGTGGCTGTGTATGTCTTACCAGAGTTCCTCTTATGCAGTGTGTGTGTGAGTGTGTGTGTGTGGTTGTGTGTGTGTCTTACCTGAGTTCCTCCTGTGCAGTGTGTGTGTGTGGACTAATTGGCGTCTGCGTAGTTCTGACATCATGGCTTTGATCTCATCCTGCATCTCATTTACGCTCTTCTCCACGCCGCCATTCCTCCGAACCAGAGATTCATTCAGCTCTCGAGCTTTATCACGCAACGCTACATACACACACACGCACACACATGCACACACACACACACACACACACACACACACACACACAAAATCTTTACATGACCTGAAGGATCCAGCAAACCAAAGTGATGCCAAACTGAAAGCCAACATCTGTGTGTGCGTGTGTGTTGTAATAGTGCGTGTGCATGTTTACACATTGTGTGCTGTGTTCTTTACTCTCTGTCTCTCTTCACGTTGGTTTATAACAAAGTCAGCCGCTGTTTTGGCAACTTTTATTTTAATTAATTTCTCTGTCTTTGAAATCAAAATCCAATCACTTCAAAGGATCTCGGCAAGAAAAACTGACGAGAAACTCTTCATTTAAACAGAAAGCATCCGAGGAAAATGGAAATGAGCCATAATTAGATGCGTCTCCCCAAACTGTTTAAAAAAGAAATGTGATATGATTTAAAAGCGGCTGAGAAAAAAAAGGTAAAGTTTTAAATGATATTAGTTTAAAACATCACCTACTGAGATCCATCCTCATCAAGTCCCAAAGCCTGATTAGAAACACTCATTAAAGCAACGCTGCATGAAGCTAATACGCCACATTTAAGAAAATCAGACGTGAAACAGAGAAATAAACAGTTATTAAATATTCTTTCCATGTGAGAAGAAAAGGAAGCTGCCTTTCATTTGGGTTTGCGGATCATGCTGTGCTTTCACTTTTTTTTCTGTAAGTCAAACCAAACAGCACGGCTTTAATCAACTGTCGGGTGTGAGCCAGCCATGTGTACGTGTGTACATGTGTACGTGTGTGTGTGGATAAGGCTGCATATGACCAGATGTTATCATAGATAAGATGATCCACTATTCCTTTAGATTCTTTGGATTCAACCCGATTCCCGTCCATCAGACATCTCTTGTTAATTTTATTTTTACATAAGTGATAAAGTGATCTTCATTCCACAAAGTGCTTACACACAGAGGATTTTATCCTCTACATTTCACCCATCTGTGCCGTGACACACACACTCATACAAACTGAGTAAAGGATGGAACCTGAATATTAATTGGACTGGCGGTCCTGCAAGACCCCCTTAATGGACTTACATATAGTTTTCCAGTTAGAGTTTTTCTATTTGTTAAATATAGTCAGCCGATCTCGACACAATTGATGTCGATCAACTGTTGATGCTGCCCGGCCACTCAAGGAGGATGAGTCCCCCACTGAGTCTTAGTCCTCACAAGGTTTCTTTCTTAAAATAAAAACATAACAGGGAGTTTTTTCTTGCCACTGTTGCTTCGGCTTGCTCTTTGGGGGTTTAAAGGCTTTTTTTTTGCTCTTTGGGAGTTGTAAAGCTGCTTTGTGACAATGTACTGTTGTAAAAAGCTCTATATAAATAAATTTTAGTTAAGTTCAAACTTGTACTTGAACTTAAAGTGACCACACATGTCCAGAGAGGTTGGCAGCCCTGTACACGGAACTCAAGACACTCCAACCATCGTACTTAGTGACCAAACCGTGGCCCTTCAGTGTGTCTCTGTGTGAATAAAGTTTGTGCCCAGCAATGGATTGGATGGACAGATCATGTGTTCCGCATTTGAATAATGCACTTGTAAACATTTTATAATAGCAAGAGGTCACTCAGGTTGGGCATTATTGTAAAGAAATCACAACAAAGACTTCTTTCATCTCTTTCCCGTAACTTTTTCACAATTATGCACAATAATCCCTCTCATGATTTATTGATTTATTAGCTGAAAGAATGGATTATTTAGTCCACTATTGATAGCTTGCAAACACCACTGGCATTGACCTTCCTTATTTTTTTTTACTTATGTAAAGAAAGGGCTCCATAACCATATCTATGGTGATGACAAACACACACACAGACACACACACATACACACACACACACACACACACACACACAGACACACACACAAACACACACACACCAATTACATTTCAGTGTCTGAGATCCTATCCTGGTTTAATTATTCCTCCTTCACCGTTTCTGGATGCTTTTAATTAAGCATTTACATGGGCGTCACTTTCATTAGCCAAAGCAGCCTCTTGAATAAGCCCAGTTAGATTTAGAATGTCACAACAACACACACACACAGCCTCATTACTGGACAGAACCTATCACTCTCAACAAACTTACATGCAACAGAAACAGGATCCCTGTCTCTTCCGCACTGCTTTTTTGATGATGAAATGTGAATGTATGCCTGTGTGTGTGTGTGTGTATATGCATGTGCGTGCATGTACCTTCAGCCGCAAGCAGGGTGTTCTTAACAAACAACTCCAGATCTTCAGCTCGTTTCTGGCTTCTCTCGGCATCGGAGTCCGTCTGTTCTCCATCTGCCGACACCTTGTTGGCCTTATGAAGGAGAGAATTTGACTACAACCAATTATAACTTCCTGCATGTCTTAATGCCACGCTTCAATGTGGATTATTCTGTAAACCTCACAATGTCTGAACTCTCATCTCATTTCATCATCTTCCACTTAATCCTCTACTAGGGTCGCAGGATCGAATCCACATGCCCATCCAAGGGAGAATGTTTCGAGCACTGGGCAGATACACCCAAGACAGGGCACCAATCCATCACTGGGTACACTCACTCACTAACACACACACTATATAGGGGCAATTTAGAGCAGCCAATTCACTTTGAATCAATGTTTTTGGACTGTGGGAGGAAACCGGAGAACCCGGAAAAAACCCACACAGACAGAACATGGAAACCCCATCCAGATTAGGATTCCAACCTAGATCCCCAATGCTGAGACTGACGGTTTAACAACTACACCACCTGTGTTTAAACTCAATGGCTTTAAAGGGCTTCTCAGTCCACACCCTGAACATAGGGTTTCTCATGCTCATCCAGGGGAGAACATCACGGGTGCTAAGCAGATGCACCAATTACTAATCTATCGCTCAATCACACACATAAATACACGCACTAAATGTGGCAATTTAGAGCAGCCAATTTGCCTTAAAACCATGTTTTTGGACTGTGGGAGGAATGCAAACCCATGCAGACAAAGAGAGAACATGGAAACTCCACCCAGATCGGGATTTGAACCTAGATCCCCAGCGCTGAGAGATGAGTGTTCTAACCACTAAGCCACCGCACCACTTCCAAACTATTCCTTTCATTCATTCATTCATTATCTCCCGCTTTATCCTCTATTAGGGTCGCGGTGGGGTTCCCCATGCCCATCCAGGGGAGAACGACTCGGGCGCTGGGCAGATACACCCAGGACAGGGCGCCAATCCATCACTGGGCACACACTCACTCACACAGACACTCTCTATGTGGGGCAATTTAGAGAATTCAATTGACTTGATCCATGTTTTTGGAAGGAAACCGGAGAACCCGGAGGAAACCCACGCAGACACAGGGAGAACATGGAAACTCCACCCAGATGGGCATTCGAACCGGGAATCCCTAGCGCTGAGAGGCGAACGTGCTAACCACTAAGCCACCGTGCCGCCCCCAAACTATTCCATTTCATAAAATATGATTTTAAAATAAATTATTTGGTTGGATTCACTATGGAAGGTTTAAGTAGAACTCACCCTGTTTAGTAATTCGTCCATCTCAGTGACAAGGCTGCCTAGATTACTGTCGGCCAGTTGGAGCAGCCTGTCTGGAGCTCTGTGTGGAGAGAGCATGTGCTGTATACACACACACACACACACACACACACACACACACACGTGAAAAACTTATGCATGCAAAAAACATACACATCCAATATCATGATTCATGATTATTACATAATATAATGCTATTATACATTTCGGGGACCAGTGGTGGCATTTGCAGTTGCAGCTACTCCTAGTGATTTATTTTGTGTACAGTACTTACACACAGAGGACTCCACATTTAATCCCTTCATGCGGTGAAACACACACATATACACAAACTGAGTGAGTATGCGTGCCCAGAGTGTTGGGCAGTCCTGTATACAACGCCCAGGAAGCAACTGGGTTTGGGTGTCTTCCCCAAGGGCACTTCAGCCATATTAATTGGTGGGACCAGGAATTGAAACAGGGATATTAATGTTGTAAGGCTCGTTCTTCAACCACAAGCCTACAACTGTCCCATCTTTAAAGCAACAGTGTGGATCATTCATAGCACTGTGGTGACACTGACAGGATGGTGGTGTGTTAGTGAGAACCAGCCTTGCGACATGAAGGTCCCTGGTTCGATTCCCAGTCCCACCAAGATCTATAGCTGAAGTTCCCTTGAATACTTCAAAGGCACTTAGCCCCAATTGCTCCCGGGTACCGTATACAAGGCTGCCCACCGCTCCAGACACGTGTGCTCACTTCACTCAGTGTGTGTATATGTGTGTCACTGCACGGATGAACTAATTCCTCTGTGTGTAAACACTGTATACAAAATACCTTCCTTTAACATATTTAAAAAATTAACAAATCTTTTTAACAGAACTGTATTGTGGTAATGTAAATAAACAGAGAACCAGACATAAAGCTTGAAAGTCAGACTGAAACCTTAAGATCCTCTGTCATGTTCTCAAATCGGTAGAGCATTTTGTACGGTGGGGGGAGTGGCAGGGTGAGATTGGCACTGCCAATCAAACGCAGCAGCTGATCCATATCTCTTATCAGGAGTCCAGCACAGTCATCATCACACGCTGTAACACACACACACACACACACACACACACACACACACACACACATTAAAGTGTGTAGAAGGTTGTTCCCTGCTGAGGATGTGTTCTTTTCAGTTAAAAAAAATCAATAAAACATTTGACCAGGGGCCCAAACTTTTACATAAAGCTGTGTGTGTGTGTGTGTGTGTGTGTGTGTGTGTGTGTGTAGGGGGCTAGAGCTTTTTCACTGACATGAAAGCTCGACTCTGTTAACATCGAATAAAAGCAAAGAGCCGCAGGCGAGAGAGAGAAAGAGAAAGAGAGTGAGAGAGAGCGAGAAAGAGAGAGAAAGCAAATAAACAAGTGCACTTCTTTTTACTTATCTTTTCTCAATCTGCATGTTAACATTCACCCAAATTTTTGTTTCATCTGATCCATTATCCTCCACTTAATCCTATACTAGAGTCATAAGGAGAGGTCCTATACCCATCTAGGGGAGAATGTTACTGGCATTGGGCAGATACACCAGCACCAATCTATTTCTGGGCACACACACACACTCACACACACAGACAATATATAGGGGCAATTTAAAAAGGGGCAATTCAGAGCAGCCAATTCACCTTGAATCCATATCCCACAGTTTATGGACTATGGGAGGACAGCAGGGACCCTAAAGAAAACTAACACAGAAACAAGGAGAACATGCAAACTGCACCGCGATTGGGATTCCAACCTGGATCCCCAGCGCTGAGAGGTGGATGTGCAAACAACCAAGCCAACCCTCTTATCTTTATTAATTTTTTTCACATTTTAAATTGAATTGAATTGTACGTCAGTGTCTTTTAGGGGGCACAGTGGCTTAGTGGATAGCATGTCCACCTCTTAGTCAATAAACGCAGTCAAAAAACATGGATCAAAGGTAAATTTAATGCTCTGAATTGCCCCTTTCTAAATTGCTCCTTTATATTTTCTCTCTATGAGAGACAATATAGAGTGTGTTTGTGTTTATAGAGTATGTCTGTCTGTGTGAGTGAGGCGTCTAGCCCTCACTCACACCCGAAGTGTTCTCCCCTGGATGGGCACCCCCCCCACATCATAACCCTAATATAGGATTAAGCAAAAGCTAATGAATGAATGAGTATATTTCATTGTTCAATGTTCTTTAATCTCCCATTATGTCTTTCTTTCATTTCTTCATTCTGATCATGCCTCTTTAACTCATTTCCTTATTTTGCTTAATGTGCAATAATAATACAAAGTTAGAAATGAAATCTGTTAAATTAATCTTTTTTCTCTTCATTTTTATTTTAACCCCCACCCCTCCCCCAGCTTCCTCACCACACTCCAGCTCCCTCACCTAACTGTCTCTACCAAAATAATTAGAGGAAGGATGGCAATCATTTTGATGCAGATAATGTGTCTGTTGAAGGTGAAATTCAGAGTCTGATGTTCAGATGAATGTACTGCACGTCAATGAGTTGCAGAATCTACCGGGTGACATTTAAAGTACAGAAAAGAAAATTGATTTTAACAAACAAATATTTCATTACTGTTATTATTTATAGGCGCTGCTTTTTTCAAATGTCAAATGAATGTCTTTCATATAAACCTTTAAATTAAGTTGCATTGAAAAACTGAGCATTTATTCAAAACATTAAATCTGTCTTTTTAAAATCTGGAATGATGTTACTGTTAAACTCAAACTGATCCACGATTCCAGAATAATGGGGAGAAAAAAAGTGTTGCTTTGTAATAATGTTTTTTTTTTTCACTTAATATCTTGTTTTTTGTTTTTTTTAACAAGGTAAGGAAATAATAATAATGAATTAATTAGAGAGTACAAATACAGTGGAACCTCTATTTTCTTTGCTAATCCGTCCACAAACAATCGGTGAAATCCAAAATCGATGAAAACTGAGGCCCCTTTTTCCATTTAAATCATTGTCAATCCAGTTGACAACTCCAAAATACATATATAGAGCAAATTTTGTGTTAAATATTGAAAGTAGAACAAAGAAATTCTATATACAGTATTTTATATTATTTTTATAAACAAATGAACATTTAATATTAAACAGAATGGCATAAAAATTCTCCTTATCAAACTGTTTTTAATACATACAAATTAATAATACATTTTCAAAATCCTCACTCTTCGTTTTGTAAGCACATTAACGACTTTCACTACATTAGCTTCTTTATTGCCTTCTTTTTTCCTCACAATGGAACTTATTGTGGACACCGACTTTCTGCTCTTTCTCTTTGATGGGCTGCTGGCTCTGAAAACTTATTTTGGGCCCATGATGGAGCTAAAGGTACAGCATTTTAAAGGTAAAAACTCTACTTTAACTTAGTGAGTATGAGATTGGTGTACATGGCATGTGAGCACGTGATTAAATCTGAAGCAACTCAGACATAATTTTTAACGAAAACAGAGGTTCCACAATATATACATAAGGTGGTTAGTGGTTAAGCACGTCCACCTCTCAGCGCTGGGGATCAGGTTTGAATCCCAATCTGGATGGGGTTTCCATGTTCCCCCTGTGTCCTCATGGTTTTCCTCCAGGTTCTCCAGTTTCCACCCACAGTTCAAAAACATTGGTTGCTTTAAATTGCCCCTATATATCTGTCCTGGGTGTATCTGCCCAGTGCCTGAAAAGTTCTCCTGGATGGGTATGGGGAATCTACCCTTGACCCTAGGTGTTGTGTATTAAGTGGAATATAATGAGATAAGACTAAATAAAGTCTTTTATAGAATAAAGATTAAAGACTAAAATAAAGTCTTTATTTTAGTCTTTTATAAAATAAAGACTAAATAAATGCATTCAGTAAAATGGTCAAGAACATATTGTGTATGTATGTGTGTGTGTGTGTGTGTGTGTGTGTATGTGTGGTGTGGATGAGGGATTTAGGATTAATAGGTGTTTCATTCACTCTTTCTGTTCGTCTTCTGTTTCTATATTGTCTTTATAGATTTCTGCTTCTTCTTCTCTCTCTAAATCTGCCTATTCCTAATTTCACATTTATTTGTTTCTTTGACTCACAGACTCTCTCTCTCTCTCATTGCATCTTTCACGCTCCTACACTGTCTCACTTTCATTCTCATTCTCAGACGCTCTCTCTCTCTCTGTTGGAGACGAGGCTGTGTGGGAGATGTGTGTAGGGGGAAAGACTCGTCGAGCGTGAAATTCACAGCGGAGTGTGAAACGCCTCCCGGCTTACTATTATGAGTGTCAAGCGACAGAGGACCCGAGAAAAAAAAAGAGGGAACAAAAAAAGAGCAGTGGAAAGAAACTCGACCTTTCTGTGTTCACTCGGTTTAACAGACAGGAAAATATCTGAAGGTTATTCTTCACGTGAACTTTACATCATTGTCAATACACAACATACTAACATACTGCACTATGAAACACCTTCATGAAAGCGTAACAAAACACAGATATTATATTAAATTCAATCCACAGTTTAATCGAACGTATGTCACCACTTCTTCTTATTCCTAAATTTTCATTCTCATTATCTTTCACTTAATTCTATACTTGGGTCACGGGAAGGGGGTTGCCCCATGGCCATCCAGAGGAGAACACCTCTGGCGCTGGGCAGGTACACCAAGGACAGGGTGCCAATTCAAACTCACTTACACAGACACACAGTTTATAGCAGCCAATTCACCTTGAATCCATGTTTTTTGACTGTGAAGAAAACCCATGTGGACACGGGGAGAACATGCAAACTCCACGAAGCTTGGGATTCAAACCTGGATCCCCAGTTATTTGCATCTCATCTCATTATTCATTCATTTATTATGTATACTGAAAGTATAATCCTCCTATAATCCTAGGGTCACGGGGGGGCACACCCAGGCCATGCACACCCAGGGAAAAACGTTGGGCAGATACACCCAGGACAAGATGCCAATCTGTAGCTGGACACATTTACACACATACACAGACACACACTATATGAAGCAATTTAGAGCATTTAACTTACCTTGAATCCATGTTTTTGGACTGTGGTGAGAAACCATAGAAAACCATAGAGAAAACCCATGCGGACACAAGGAGAACATGGAAACTCCACCCAAACTGGTATTCTAACCTGAATCCCCAGAGCTGAGAGGCGAACATGCTAAACATTGTGCCACCTACTTTCTAATTATATTGTTATTTTGTCTCATTATCTTTAGCTTGATCCTACACTAGGGACTAGGGTCAAAAACATTTGTATGAAACATTTGTATTTATTATAGCGTGTTATTATTTATTATTATAGTGTGTTTGTAAGTGTTTCATAAAATTAGTGAGGCACTCGAGGTGGTGTATTATTGCGAAGAAATCACAGGAAAGATGTACAACTGTACTCCGCTTCAAATCATGCCTAACGACACTTCTTTCCTTTGATTTATTTACAATAATGCACACCCTCCCATACCTTATTGCTTAATTAGCACTGCAGTGATGCTGACCTGGTGGTGTGTTCTGATCATTACAGAACAGTACAGGACTCTTTGAAAGTATGAAAGAAACATTAACTGTAATAACATTAATTGTAATGCACAACAAATGCACAGGTGAGTTAATAAAATTAAGGTTAATTAACATGTATTCACACTGTGAGATGTATATTTGTGTGTGTATGTGTGTGTTAGTACTGTTGTAAAAACCCATACATACACACAATGCCAGTGGGTCCACACACATGCCGCTCCATGCAGCGGTCACACTTCAAACCCATAGCACCGGGTCGACACCGGCACATGCCCTTCTGAGGGTCGCACGGACCAGGCAGCGCACCAACAGGGTCACACTCACATTCTTCACATCGCTCGCCAATCACCCGTGGGTTGCCATGGTAACCATTAGCACACCTACAGTGAAGAAAGATGAAAAGTCAATAGCGATATCTATAAACTTGATCAAGAATATGTGTCTTTAGTTAATCATAATATATAAGAGATAATCGTATTTAAAGTATAAAAATTATGGTAGAAAGATATACTGAGTGTGTGTTAACGTGTGTTACCTCTCACAGTATTTCCCCTCGTAGCCTTCAGGGCAGGCTGTGCACCGATAATCTCCATATCCCTCAGTTACACACATCGGACTAAAACTGGGGGAATAACAGACCACAGGTTTTCAACAATAACTAGCACACAGTATGTTAATTATGTAAATAAAGAATAAGTTACATGTATATTTTGAAACTCCGGTAAACTTTGTATATGTAAACTTTGAAGTTCCGGTCCTTAAATCGGATTGGCTGGGCTGTTTGTCCAGCCGCAACATTATTAGATAATAATGCACACCTCTGACCAATTTACATTCGTATCAATGAGTGATATACATTACATTATTTTAAGGCATTAAATAACCAAATTTATAAATCAAACCTTTTTTTATATTACAGTTTGTTTGGTCACACTGCACCGTTGAGATAACAATCCACCAAAGGCAGACCGCATCTGTCTATTAAAGGGACTGGCAAGTGACATGCTGATTGGTTTATAGCATGTGACGCACAAAACTTTGAAGCAACGGTGTGGATTTGTATAACACACACACACCCACACACAGGCTTGCTTTCTCTCGCTCTCGCTCTCGCTCTCGTCTCTCTCGCTCTCTCTCTCTCGCTCTCTCTCTCTCTCTCTCTCTCTCTCTCTCTCTCTCTCTCTCTCCTCTCTCTCTCTCTCTCTATATATTATATATTATATATATATATATATATATATATATATATATATATACCAGCATTATATAATCAGTCAGTTGCAGACTAAAGTAATTTAACACTTCTCTTCTGTGGCACAAAGCAACTTTACACACTGCGAGCGATTTAGTTAATATAAAAGCATATAACAAGAAACCTCAATTACAAATTTCAGTGTGTGTGTGTGTGGTGTGTGTGTGTGTGTGTGTAATTACACACTTGTTCTCAGGGTTGGAAAGAGGACAGGCGCATCTTCTGCAATCGTCTGGAGAACCTCGAACCACTCCATAAAAACCCTCAGAACACCTCTCACACTTCTCTCCTTCTGTGTTGTGCTGACAGTTCTGCACACACACACACACACACACACACACACACACACACACACACACACACACAGTGAGTACACTGAAATTGTCAGTTGCCTCATTTCAGTTTCACTCAGATGTAATTATAATTTGTTTACACACTGGCACGTGCACACACACACACACACACACACACACACACACACACACACACCACACACACACACACACACACATAGGCACACGCACAGAGACACACACACACATTCAATTATCAGACTGCTAATAAAAGTAAATGATATTGTTATAGGCTCCTTGGGTTAATGCATAAACCCTTTAAATGTACATCAGACTCATGCCATTATTAACCATAAAGATTTTTCTTCTAAGAGTATCACTCTCTATTACTGTATACCACAATTAAACAACATCAACAGCAAAGCAGCATTAACTGGCAAACCATAATCAACCTTTTCAATATTTCTTCCATTTAATACTCTACAAGGATCTCGGGTTGGGTTCCCTACGCCTATCTAGGGGAGAACGTTTCGGGCACTGGGCAAATACACCCAGGACAGGGCGCCAATCTATCGCTAGGCACACACTGACTTACATACATACACAATATATATAGGGCCAATAACAATAGGGTCAATTTAAAGCAGCCAATTGAACCTTGAATCCACGTTTCTTGACTGTGGCATGAAACTGGAGAACCCAGAGGAAACTCAGAAAAACTTGGAAAACATGAAAACTTATCTCGTATCGGGATTCAAACCTGAATCCCCAGCATCAAGATGCAAACTAAGTAACCACTAAGCCATCGTGCTGCTCATACTAATTAGAAAATATCATTTTTATGGAATGACAAATTCTTTTAGATTACACTAAGCTATATTAGCAATATTACATAAACTTGTTTGTATGTACTGTAAATTCAGCATTACTGTTGCATGATGAACCATATTGTGGTATGAATTAAATTTTACTAACATTTCATAACAGTACCACCACTGAACACCAGTGGAGCTCTTTAAGCTGTGTGGGTGTTAGTCAGGTTAGTCAGTGAGTCAGAGCATTAAAGGGATGAAATCACAATATACAGCAAAAGATACAACCCAAAGACCAATAAGGGCACAGCTCACCTGACAGACCCCCGTGTCTGGGTCACATGAGCTGCTGTGGCCATTACACTCACACCGAACACAGCTACCCATCCCGGATCTGAAGACAGAACCCCCAAGGCGTGGAGAAAACCGGTAGAAACCAGCTGCACACTCCTGTCTCACACACACACACACACACACACACACACACACACACACACACACACACACACACCGGTGGTTACATTTACCATGTTATCAAGTGTACTTAGACTATAGTCCATCTGTTTCTCCCCCCCCCCCCCCCCAGGGCAATTTAAAGCAGGTATATTGGCAGGTTGATTATGAGTTAATTTAAAGGGTTATGATCAGAACTAATACACACCTTTTTGACAATACTGGACTCAAAAATTGTCCAGCCATCTATATCCAGTAGACAGCATCCTGTGAGCTTCCCACAGCAACACTGCTACACTAAAACTAAAATTGCAGTACTGACAATAAATAATCCACCACCCAAATTATACTTGTTCTGTGATGGTCCTGACAATACAGAACAAAGGACCAAGAGAGGACTAACAAAAGAAAGAAAACAGATGGACTGTCTGAAATTGTAAAACTACAAAATACATCTATATGGTAAGTGGAAGAAATAGACAATGGAGCAAGAAGGGGGCGTGTCCAAACTTTAGACTGGCACTGAATAAAATACATTTAAATTCTCATCTCATTATCTTCTGCTAAATCTTATATTAGGGACTCGGGTCGTGGAGTGGTTCCCCATGCCTATCCAGGGGAGAACATTTCAGGCGCAGGGCGTCACTGTACTGCTGGGAACACACACATTATATAGGGGCAATTTATATAGGGGCATTAAATCCATGTTTTTGGACTGTGGGAGGAAACTGGAGAACTCAGAGAAAACCCATGAGGACACGGGGAGAACATGAAAACCACCCAGATCGAGTTTCGAACCTTGTTCCCCAGGGCTGAGTGTTACACGTTCTTTCGTTCTTTTTTTGGCGTGTTTTGAGCACACTAATTTGACTAATACTTTTGATTCTGAACACTCTATTAGCTTGCGGTGATATAACTTATATAAATTAAATAAATATTTAACACCAAATGCTTTTAATTGTTAAATCTTAAGAGGAATTAAATGTGAATATTATGTAAAGTTTCATATCAGTTACCATATTTCCACAAGATATTCTGCTACAGTTTAACAGCTACAGTGCTTCTACAGTTCGTATCCATCTCCATCTGTTACTGAGAGCGCTGAGAGTTGCTACAATCAAATACCAGTTTAAAATAAGTTAATAAATACAAGGAAGAACCATCTGTTCTTTTGAAGCTCCCTTTAACCTTGAACTGTAACGTGCGCACACACATACACACACACACACACACACCCACACACACACACACACAAACAGTACCTCACAAGATAGACCAGAGTAACCTGCTGGACATTCACACTTTTCTATCTGATAGGCTCGTTCACTCTCCACTGAGGGTCTTCCTTCTTCTGCCACCTCCAGAGAGATCTCTGAAATCCTGTGGGAGGCAACAGCATGTCTATTAATGCTAAAATATTATTTAGCATTAAATAACGTGTTATACAGTAGACAGAAGCACAAAGAAACTGTTAGCATAGAGGATAGAGCCCTGTCCTACATCCTGCGCAACTTACACCTCACCAACCGTCTATTTTCATAAACTCTGTCTTATGTCTACGTTGTTTAAATAGCAATATTTAGTGCTTGCTAATATCTATACACAATATAAAAAAGCAACAAAAGTTTTTCAATTTTGACAAGTTATTATTAATTTGGCACAGTGGTTTCATGGTTAGCACGTTCACCTCTCAGCGCTAGGGATTCCCGGTTCGAATCCCCATCTGGGTGGAGTTTCCATGTTCTCCCTGTATCCGCGTGGGTTTCCTCCGGGTTCTCCGGTTTCCTCCCACAGTCCAAAAACATGGATCAAGTCAATTGAGTTCTCCAAATTGCCCCATATAGAGTGTGTTTGTGTGCATGTCAGTGTGAGTGAGTGTGTGCCCAGCGATAGATTGGCGCCCTGTCCTGGGTGTATCTGCCCATGCCCGAAACGTTCTTCCCTGGATGGGCATGGGGAACCCCCACCACGACCATAACATAGGATGAAGCAGAAGATAATAGATGGATGGATGTTATTAATTTGGTTATTAGTAATTTGGATTAATCAACATTTCATTGGCCCTGTACTTGTACCCTGCACAATCACAATAAAGTTGAATCTAACCTAATCTAATCTAATCAAAAACAGTTATAAGGCAAGAAATGTAAATGCTATTCTGTAAATTTTTTTGTTAAAGTTTGATTTACTATTTACATTAGTCTTTTATGTTTATTTTTCATTAAAAAAATAAAAAATAAATAAATACTGTATATGTAAATTCTTTGTTCTGTTTTTATTATTAAACGCTACATATATTCTCCATAAAATGTGTTTTTATGTTTTTAGAGTCTCTAGGACAAATTATCTGGATTGACATTGCTTTAAGTGGAAACAGGTACCTAAGTTTTCATCGATTTCAGATTTCCCCGACTGTGGACGTATTAGGAACGAAAGCAGAGGTTCCACTGTACATTAATTAAAAGTATATATGTTTACATATGTTCCACTTTAATGAGGGGCATGTTCCTCTTGCATGTTAAAAACAAGTGTTTTGTTGTTTTTAAATGGGAATAACATGTTTATTTGTTGAAAAAATAGCAAAGTGAGATCTGATCACAAGTGGTCGAGATTAGGTTCTAATTCCAGGTGTAAACGAATGTACTTAAAGCTGAACACTTGCAATCCCACCAGCAAAGTCACATTCAAAGATCAGGTCTGCACAGGCCCTGTGTGTGTGTGTGTGTGTGTGTGTGTGTGTGTGTGTATGTGTGTTTGTGAACACATATGGAGGCGTCACCAGTGAGTGAGTAAATTAAGCTCAGAAGGGAAATGCACAGCAGAACTTTCTCCAGGGATCGACGCCTTCTGATCTGATTTTTTACACTTTTTTTCTTTTTTTTTATTCTGTTCTCATGTGAGGCTACAGAAGAGCGACAAAGTGAAATTAGTACCAGACAGAACAAACCGAGAAAAGAAAAACAAATGACGTCTTAGGATTCAATCCAGTACATACTGTCTGTTCATTCTGGTGCAGCCAAAGTGTTACATTTTTATTAAAACTTTTACAGAGTTTTTTTTTTAGGTCATTCAGGAGCATGAACTCACCTGCTCTGCCGCATGACGTTGCCATGGGAGGCTCTGATGAGCACGTGATCTATATGGAAGAGAACGTCCATGAAATCCTCTCTGCTCATTGGCCGGTTGTCCTCATGTTTCCACTCGTGCTGTGTGAAAGTTCACATCAAATGCAATATGAATCTTTAACTGTACTTTGTCTCATTTATCTGATATCTCAAGAACAGACAGTAAAAAGCGGTTTATAAAATAGGTAGTTCTGGACCTTAAATCGGATTGGCTGAGCAGTTTGTCCAACCTAGATATTACTGATAATAATGTGTGATATAACTGAAGCCGGTAATCCTGTTACTCAGCGGTCAACATTCACTTTAATAACCGGTCTAGATTACATCATGGAAAGCCAGTTTCTTAACAATTTAGTTTTTTTAATTAATACATTTATGAATAAAACCTTGTTTTTTATTATAGGGTGAATGTAACTGTTTTATAAAAGCAATAAGTCTGTGTATTATTTATTGTGTATTATTGTATATAAATCACTAAAATTGTTTAACTTTATTCCATGCCTAACAACACCTCCTCTCACCTCTGTCATGTCTATCTCATGGCGGGTCAGCTGACCGATCTGCGGTTCCACTATGTGGCGTATCATGACCTTGTCTCTGTTGGCACCACCTCTTACGATGACTTGAGGCTCATAGGAGGCTTGTCCTGTTTCATCACGAGCTTCATAATAAACTGCATACTTCAGCTTTCCTCC
>JAFMOC010000899.1:77500-117168 GCA_019802505.1 Corydoras sp. C115 | reverse complement strand
GGTGATCATACAGGTGATCATACAGGTGATCATACAGGTGATCATACAGGTGATCATACAGGTGATCATACAGGTGATCATACAGGTGATCAGGTGATCATACAGGTGATCATACAGGTGATCAGGTGATCATACAGGTGATCATACAGGTGATCATACAGGTGATCAGTACAGGTGATCATACAGGTGATCATACAGGTGATCATACAGGTGATCAGGTGATCATACAGGTGATCATACAGGTGATCAGGTGATCATACAGGTGATCATACAGATGGGGTTTGTAGTTCTACAGTTTACTCTGTTCTCTGGTGATCAGGACCCCACAGAAGCATTTAAACTAGAACCTGAAGCCGTCCTGATAGATCACGGAGATGCTGACCTTGACGTAGAAGCTGACCCCTGCTTTGCTTTCCGTCTCCGTGTGGTCACTCATCGAGTCTGAAGAGAAGACGTCCTGCTGCTCCTGATCCGTCTCTCCATCCTCCAGCCTCTGAGAGGCGCTGATCAGCACATCACTAAAGAACGAGCATTCAGACGGCGCCCCCGAACTGCTGCCTCCATGGAAGCTAGCAGTGCACTCAGCTGGTGACAGAAGGTGTGGAGTTTATCGTCAGCGGTTGTGAGGACTGCTTTCTGTCAGTGCAGTTAATATTATTCATGAATACTTACCACCAGGGGGAAGTAGAGGATCAGAGGGCTCAAGTTCCAGGTTGAACAGAGGGGTGTCGTCGTTACTAGACCCTGTTTCGGACTCTGAGTTGTCCAGGAGTAAGGTGGGCTGGTCCCGGGCTTCAGGCTCCTGAGGTGTTCGGGGCCCCCCGATTCGCAGGGAGGAGCTGGTCTGAACCCGACACTGACTGGGAGAACCCCGGCGCAGATGGGGCAAGGTGTCGACACTCTGAAGGGGTGAGAGGACACGGGTCAGGGGCGGGAAACCCAGATCAGAGGGGCGGCTCTGGTGCTGACGTTTGGGGCTTTTGGGTGGAGTGGAACTGTGGTGGGGCTTTCGGGGGGTGGTGGAGCTTTTGGATGCTTTTGGGGATTTGGCATCACTCAGGTGTGAGGGGGAGCCTGAGGGTGAGAGGTCCCGGGTGGATTCACGCGACAGGCGAGGAGGGGCGGGTTGGGCTTTCGGACTGGCCGGTATGACCCACGCTTTACTCGGAGATGGAGTGGTTCTTGTGGATGATCTTTTGGTGGGTGGAGGTGTGGAGGCTTTCTTTCCCATCAGCTTTTGCTGCTGTTCTGTCAGGCGCTGCATGTCCCTCTGCAGGGCCTGCAGGGTGGAGCTCAGTTTGGAAACGGCCTCATTGTATTCCACCAGAGGTGCTTCTTTATCCGATGCTTTCTTCGGTTCCACAGAGAAGGTCACCTGCTTCTCCAGCTTGGGTGGAGCTTTCATATCTTGGTGGTTCTCCTCTTTTCCTGGCTCCTCCCTGTTCCTGTCCAGCTTCTGCTCATCCTTTTCATGCTCCTCCTCCTTCTGAAGCTCCTCCTCCATGCGGGTAAGCCTCTCGTCCAGACTGAGGGGATCGGGCTCCTCCTTGGCGGCCCCGGCTCCCTCCCCTTGTTCCCGTTGCAGCTGAAGGAAGGCGCTTTTCCCGAGCCTCTGTCTGTGTTTGGAAAAGATCGCTTCGATTCGTCTTTTCTGTGCTTCAATGGCTCTGCGTTTCTCCTCCAGACGAGCCCCCAGCTCCTGAGCTTCTGCCGCCCCGGCGGGGCTCATCGTTCCCGGGCCTGGAGGCTGATCCGGCCCGTGCGTGGGCGGAGCCTCTGTTGACTCAGGGATCTTCTTTTTCCGTTCAGCGAAACTGGTCATGTTGGAGCTTTTTGGTCCATTGCTTGGAGATCCAGGGTTGGACGCATCTGAGGTTCCGGTATCTCCTGCCATCCTCCTCGCCCCAGCCGGTCGGTACATCATCCCAGAGCGACATGGTGCGGAGCTGCTGAGTCTGCTCTTATCCTCGTCAGCGGAGTGTAAGAAAAAACCTGCTGGCGCCCCCTCTGGTCGCTGCCGAGGTTCATTTTGCACTGTATGTATAACCTGCAGGACCTCCTCAATGGCGGGTAACTCCCCCAGTGGAGCATGTCCAATCAGTTTGCTCAGATCCTCGGGAGGTGAGTACAGCGCAGGGTTGGTCACCATAGTCAGGCTGTCGGTGCTTACAGAACGAAACAGGGGGTTGCCCATGACGACGTCCACGTCACTGTCCAGAGGAAAGGGGATGCTGAAGGCCACCGCAGAGAGAGGACGACTGAGAGAGGAAAAGGATTCATAATCAACAGTTGAAATGTTTTGTACTTAAATATAACTCATATCCATTCAGAGGGGACATACCTGAGCTGCTTTTTACCCCAAACTTTCCCTTCTGAACAACAACAAAGCAAAATGAACAAGAACGCTATCACTCTATACATCTATTCAGACAATCCCAGCATGCCGTGCTTCCTCACCTGGTCCTCCACCTGCAGGTGGAGAGGATGAGAGAGATAATAATGGCTGCTTGAACAGGAACGGAGATCCACTGCAGAACAAAAACAGAGGGTCAAAATATTATTATAGGGTCAGAGGTAAAGAAACTGACCCATGCAATCCGGTCTGAAAACACAGGCACTGATATGAAATAGACTTTAAAAGATAAGAAAGTGAACAGCTTTTGTGAATGTTTATTCAATCATATAAACGTATAATAAACGTATAATAAATGTTAGGGCTGTATTCAACTAAAAATTTTCAGATTTTCCCTATAGTCGACTGATAGTCGAATCAGTTAAAATTTCACCACAAGATGGCGCTAATGGCAAAAGGCGATATATATATATAACAAAAACAAAGACATTTCATGTAAAAACTAATGCTTAGCAGCAGCCATGGACACCCCCATGTGGTCAAAATGGTACATTCGACTATGAGGTTCATAGTCGACTACGGTTCTCCGAATCGAATCGTCGAATCAGCGAATATTGCAGCTCACCCCTAATAAATGTATAATAAATGTATAATAAACGTATAATAAACGTATAATAAATATATAATAAATGTTGTGCAGCTGTGAGTCAGAAGGACGGTGATCGTTACCTGCTGCCATTAACAGGGCTGCTGCAGTCCTCCAGACCAGAGGCATCTGCAACACAAAGCCGTGAGAGCTTCATGTGGGGGTTTGAGGGTCAGACTGAGGGTCATGGTCAGGAGAACACTCTTTAGAACTTAAGAACATTATTGTTTGTTATTGGTTTTGAAGGTTTAAAGAACGTGCTGAATAACTAATGAGCCTGCAGGAACTGAAGTGCCCTGATATTTAGAACCGTTCTGTATCAGAACCGGGTGAACATCATGTGCTGCGGGGGGGGGGGGGGGGGGGGGGGTGCGTACCGCTCAGGTCCAGAGTGTGTGTCGGCTTCACGATATCAGGCTTCTGCACCTCGAAGACGGCCAGCAGCTCGGACAGGAAGCACATGATGTTCACCTGCAGGACACAGTGCTCCAATAATATCACAGTCACGGCCATGTCTGAGGTTCTGTACCGTTCAACTAAGGAACTGTCCGATCAGCTGACCGATACCTGTGTGTGTCTCACCTGTAAAGTGGGCGGGGCGTATAGCAGGTCCTCAAAGACGAAGGGGCAGCAGCCTTTGAGATGATTATTGGAAAACTCTACGATCAGCTGCAGATTATACAGACTGTCTGTCACGGACATGGTGTCCTTCAAACACACGCCTACAGAGACGGAGACATCACAGCAGAACCTCAGCAGAACCTCAGCAGAACCTACTGCAGCTGACAAAGTTCAGGCTCAGTGTGATGTCACACACCGGTCACCACAACTGAAAAACTGAGATTCAGTCCCTGATGGGTTGCCATGTTGGTGACGGGAGTCCCCCCGTCCTGCTGTGTTGCTTTCTTAATTTTCAGACACCTGTATTATATATATATTAACCGTCTCATACATACGTCCAATCTCAAGGTGCATTGTGGGTCTTTACTTACTCTCTAATGGTAGAACCTGAGGGCAGTAGAAGTGGATGGAGGCGGCCACGGCGCACCCGCTGGACAGGTCTTTAATTCCAGACACGACGGGAAAGGTGGGGGTGTGCTTGGACTGCACCTTGTCCTTTCTGTAGCGGATCTGAGGAGAGAGGGGAGGTGAGAGAGGAGGTGAGGGAGAGGAGGTGAGAGAGGAGGAGGTGAGGGAGAGGAGGTGAGAGAGGAGGTGAGAGAGGAGGAGGTGAGGGAGAGGAGGTGAGAGAGGAGGTGAGAGAGGAGGTGAGAGAGGAGGTGAGAGAGGAGGTGAGGGAGAGGAGGTGAGAGAGAGGAGGTGAGAGAGGAGGTGAGAGAGGAGGTGAGAGAGGAGGTGAGAGAGGAGGTGAGGGAGAGGAGGTGAGAGAGGAGGTGAGAGAGAGGAGGTGAGAGAGAGGAGGTGAGGGAGATAAAGAGATGTTGGATATGTTGTTATTGAACTCAGCTTAATCAAATTGACTCACTGAATTAGATTCACTTCAGCTGAATCGAATTCACGAGTCATTTGCGAGTCACTCAGCGTTGGTGTGAGTTTGTAATGAGTTGTTGTTACGTTTGGTTTCAGATCAGGGCAGATTGTTTTATATGATTTTATATAATATTTATATATTTTGTTTTATATGATGAGCTGATGTTCTCATCAACTCTTAAAATCAATTGAATAAATTTTTTTAATAATCATTTAATTAATTAAAATAATACGATGTTTGCATTTGGTGCAGAGTGCTGAGTGAATCGGTGACTCTCAGGTTCAGAGGATTAAACAGAGCAATAGGAATCACTCCTGTGACAGAAAGCAGT
This sequence comes from Corydoras sp. C115, assembly GCA_019802505.1. Classification (NCBI taxonomy): domain Eukaryota; kingdom Metazoa; phylum Chordata; class Actinopteri; order Siluriformes; family Callichthyidae; genus Corydoras; species Corydoras sp. C115. The sequence continues at coordinate 112,346 of JAFMOC010000899.1, read as the reverse complement.
CAGGATGCTGTAGTTTAATACTGCATACTGTCCATCACACACACACACACACACACACACACACACACACACACACACACACACAGAGAGAGAGACACAGATACAGTACAGCAGGTTCACACCTGAGATACAGGATGAAAGAAAATCAGAGTGTAAGGTCAGCCCACAGACTGTGTGATCATTAATGCCGACACTCAGACAGGGCACACTCAGGTGGCAGCAGACAGGGCACAGCTACAGGGTGGCATCGGTGCAGGAACAACTGAAGTGGCATGAAAGCTGGTGATGTGCAAGCTCAGCGACAGAAACACAAGCAGCGGTTCATAACGATGGGCAGACCAGCAGTGATTCACTTTAAATGACTCTTTTAAGTGAATCAGCAGTTCGAACCACAGTGTTGGTTAAAGTCAGGTGGAGGATCTGGAGGAGGAGTTACACTCTCTGCAGTTTGGAGATGTGAACATTAAACACGGTGCCAATGCTGAGCGCAAGAGCCGTGAATTACAACAGTACAACAGCTCCACCTGGTGGTTAAAGAGGCGAGTGACAGCTGATTCAGACCCGTTAGATTTACTGACACTCACACTAACAGGAGGAGCGTCCTGAGGTTCTGCTGCGTAATGATGACGTCTGAGTTCTAAAAAAAACTATAGAAATGAAACTCTGATTACATCTGAATTTAATGTAAAATCTGATGAATCAGGATTCAAATGACTGAATCAAATACTAGTGTAATAACTGAATCACTCTGAGGAATCGAGTCACTGTAGTGAATCATAATGCCCATTGGTATGAGGAGGTGGACTCATGATTACATCACAAAACATCTGTAAGAACTGAGGCATGGTCCAGATTTACTGCTAAAATACAAACAATACAAATAAATAACATTAAAAACACTGATCCAATGGAACGCTCACCAGAACGCCGTTCAACAACAAATTAAAGAAAAGACAGATTACAAAAATCAAATAAAGAAAAGTTTCGTAAAGGAATGTAAAAGAAGCAATAATAATGAATTTAATTAATTATGAATAAACAGATAAACAGAAGTAAAGAGGAAATGGTCTGTGATGGTGTACGTTCCTGTGGGCGTCGGTTTGTGCGTGAGTGTTGTCATGGCAACAGCAGGCTGTAAATGGGTATACGTTACCACAGGAGGTTTTTTTCCCGACTCCTTCAAACAAAAAGCGATGGCATGCTGGATGCGGGATGGCAGAGAGAGGAGGACAGGTGTAAATGCCATGGTAACCGTCGCCGAGGCGACCAGAGTCACACACATACACTTACACCAGGAAAAGGTGGAGCGCCAAAACAAAGAAAAACAGGAAAGAGGCGGAGTCTTAGGAGAGATTCCGCATGCTACGGTACAGAAGGTCCTGCTTTTTAAAACTCTGACTAAGAGAAGAACAAGGTCTTCTGATTGATCAGGTTCATTAGATTACAGATTAATTAAAAACAGAATCCGTCAAAATGCAATAACCAATTAGATGGATGGGATAAGGCACATGTGTGAAACTCCGCCCTGCTTCATTAAGGTAAATTAAAACAAGTTTATTAGCATATTGATTATTAAACAGATTATAAACAGATGTGATTATTCAGTATGAGCATGTGTTCCATTCTGATCGATTCCACTACAGTCACATCTGCCGTGGAACAGATCAGAACATCCAGCTTTATAACACCATAATAATCACAATCATCATCATCATCATCATCATCATCATCATCATCTTCATCATAATAATCATCATAATAATAATAATAATAATAATAATAATAATAATAATAATAATCATAATAATCATCATCATAATAATATCTCATTCATTTACAGGAGCAGCTGGTTCCTCACTTGGAAACAACATATCCACTTCCTAAAATGTTTTCATCTGATTCTCATTATTAAAACATTTAACTTCAAAATCCTAATCTTGGAAGTTCAAACCTGAACCTGATCCTGATCCTGATTCTGATTCTGATCCTGATCCTGATCCTGATCCTGATCCTGATCCTGATTCTGATTCTGATCCTGATCCTGATCCTGATTCTGATCCTGAACCTGATTCAGATTCTGATTCTGATTCTGATCCTGATCCTGATCCTGATCCTGATTCTGATTCTGATCCTCTGATCCTGATCCTGATCCTGATCCTGATTCTGATTCTGATCCTGATCCTGATCCTGATCCTGATTCTGATTCTGATCCTGATCCTGATCCTGATCCTGATTCTGATTCTGATTCTGATCCTGATCCTGATTCTGATTCTGATCCTGATCCTGATTCTGATCCTGATCCTGATTCTGATTCTGATTCTGATCCTGATTCTGATTCTGATTCTGATTCTGATCCTGATTCTGATTCTGATCCTAAACCTGATTCTGATCCTGAACCTGATTCTGATTCTGATTCTGATTCTGATTCTGATTCTGATCCTGATTCTGATTCTGATTCTGATCCTGATTCTGATTCTGATCCTAAACCTGATTCTGATCCTGAACCTGATTCTGATTCTGATTCTGATTCTGATCCTGATTCTGATTCTGATCCTGATCCTGATTCTGATCCTGATTCTGATCCTGATCCTGATTCTGATCCTGATTCTGATCCTGAACCTGAACCTGATTTTGATCCTGAAACTCTAAACCAATTCAGAAATACACAATGAAGTTTAATCTACAGACATATAATTCTTATACAGACGCAAACAATTCCAGTATAGACGTGTGTGTGTGTGTGTGTGTGTGTGTGTGTGTGTGTGTGTGTGTTTTAATGTTGTACTCACTGGGACCAGCTTCCAGTACCAGCGTGTGGGACACTGTTATAAAGAGATCAAAAGGTTAAATTTATTTTAATTATATAAATTTAATTATCTGAACATTTGTTAATCTTAAACCGTTGTTTCAGTAGTACACCTGTTCCGTGTGTGTGTGTGTGTGTGTGTGTGTGTGTGTGTGTGTGTGTGTGTGTGTGTGTGTGTGTGTGCTCACCGCTGGTTGAACAGGTTGGAGGTCGGTACATGGTGGTGCTTTTGGAAGTGTGTGTGTGTGTGTGTGTGTGTGTGTGTGTGTGTGTGTGTGTGTGTGTGTGTGTGTGTGTGTGTGTGTGTGTGTGTGTGTGTGTGTGTGTGTGTGTGTGTGTGTGTGTGTGTGTGTGTGTGTGTGCTCACCGCTGGTTGAACAGGTTGGAGGTCGGTGCATGGTGGTGCTTTTGGAAGTGTGTGTGTGTGTGTGTGTGTGTGTGTGTGTGTGTGTGTGTGTGTGTGTGTGAGTGTGTGTGTGTGTGTGTGTGCTCACCGCTGGTTGAACAGGTTGGAGGTCGGTACATGGTGGTGCTTTTGGAAGCTCCTCAGTCTCTGAGTTCTCCCTCATGGTCTGGGTCAGCTGTGGAACACAGCACACTGTCTCATCACCGATCGGGACACAGCCGATGGACGCCCCCCCCCCCCCCCCCCCGATCTGATCTGATCTGATCTGATCTGACTCTGGACCTCATCAGATCAGACGTGATAAACCTCGTTTAATTAAACATCTCATTTTACCTTATTGATCCAGAACAGGAGGCAATTTTCCCAACTGGTGCCATCCCCAAACTGCTCCGCCTCCTTTGCCATCTTAACCCTGCCCACGGTCTCCATGGCAGCCAATGACATCAGTGCATCTATCAGACCTAAATGAGCTCCCTATAAACATCACAGGAGAGAGAGAGACAGAGAGAGAGACAGAGAGAGAGAGAGAGAGAGAGAGAGACAGAGAGAGAGAGAGAGAGAGAGAGAGAGAGAGAGAGAGAGAGACAGAGAGAGAGAGAGAGAGAGAGAGAGAGAGAGAGAGAGAGAGAGAGAGAGAGAGAGAGAGAGAGAGAGACAGAGAGAGAGAGAGAGAGAGAGAGAGAGAGAGAGGTCTTTTAAAGTGGAACACACTTACATAAAGCCGGGAGCTCTGACCTGAATAAAGAACTGAGATACAGACAGAGAGACGGAGGTTCAGTCTGAAGATGATTCAATATGAAAGAGTCTGAGATCAGACTGAACACTCACAGAGTCAGAGTCACAGAGTCAGAGTCACAGAGTCACAGTCACAGAGTCAGAGTCACACAGTCAGACTGAACACTCACAGAGTCAGAGTCACAGAGTCAGAGTCACAGAGTCAGAGTCACACAGTCAGACTGAACACTCACAGAGTCAGAGTCACAGAGTCAGAGTCACAGAGTCACAGTCACAGAGTCAGAGTCACACAGTCAGACTGAACACTCACAGAGTCAGAGTCACAGAGTCAGAGTCACAGAGTCAGAGTCACAGAGTCAGAGTCACAGAGTCAGAGTCACAGAGTCAGACTGAACACTCACAGAGTCAGAGTCACAGAGTCAGAGTCACAGAGTCAGAGTCACAGAGTCAGAGTCACAGAGTCAGAGTCACAGAGTCAGACTGAACACTCACAGAGTCAGAGTCACAGAGTCAGAGTCACAGAGTCAGAGTCACAGAGTCAGACTGATTGGACGGTTAGATTTAAACGTCATTCAGTAATGGAGAGGAACATGAATAATGTTGGTCAGCTCTGAACCTGTTAGTCGGGTACTCACCAGGTCGATGGGGGCGCTGCTGAGCTGGGCAGGGGCGATGGCGTTGTGGGTGTGGCTGTGTGTGGGTGACAGGCTGCGCTGCTGAAGGTGCTGCAGCAGTTCCTCATGGTTCCGCGGTGACTGTGTGAGAGAGGGGTTGTGATCCTGAAGGACCGACAAGTAAGCACGACTGTACAGGTCACCGGACAACAGGAGGCGCTCCAGAGCGGCACCGATTCCATCCCGCTCCTGCCCGGCGGGGACGCCCTCACTCAGCTCTGCGGGGATGCCGTCTGTGGAAAGGAAACGACGCGGTCCTTACCTTTCTAATGTCCACTCATTTAAAGGTTCCTCACAAAACGAAATCTAGACCTTTCAATGGATCTGTTTATCATCAACACAACACACGGTATCGGTGCCTGACCACACGTCCTGTCCTTTATCTCAAGGGGATTGAGATGTAAGACTTTTAGAAGGCAGGACAGTCCACTCTTCCTGAGGGACATGGTACTATGAGGAGGAGACCATGGTTCATAAGTAATGGGACGCCTATACATTTACACATACAGGAGTTTTTTATGGAATTCTAATCTAAGTTGCTCTCTGTTTGAAGCTGTTCTGTTCTATTCTGTTATGGACCATTTATTTAGAGGAGAATTTGGAAGGTCAGACACTGATGTTGGACGAGAAGATGAGAAGACCAGATGTTGAGGTCAGGACCCTGAGCCTGAAACCCTCCAGATTTATTTTGGAGAAGTCAGATCTTTGTTTTTGTAAATATCTGAGCTCAGCATCAGAAATTCATTCATTCATTCATCATCTTCCGCTTTATCCTCTATTAGTCTTGCGGGGGGGGGGGGGGGGGTCCCATGCCCATCCAGGGGAAAATGTCTCGGGCGCTGGGCAGATACACCCAGGACAGGGGGGCAATCCATCGCTGAGCACACACTCACTCACACAGACACACTCTATATGGGGCAATTTGGAGAATTCAATTGACCTTGATCCATGTTTTTGGACTGTGGGAGGAAACCGGAGAACCCGGAGGAAACCCACACAGACACGGGGAGAACATGCAAACTCCACCCAGATGGGGATTCGAACCGGGAATCCTTAGTGCTGAGAGGAGAACATGCTAAAGCACTAAGCCACCGTGCCGCCCGCATCAGAAATTAATCTGTAAAATTAATGAAGCTTCATATTTTTAAACGTTGACACCAAAACTGTAACATCATAAACATTAAGGGAACCTTCAGAACGCAGATGTCCCCTCACGTTGACCAGCGTGCGCAGTGGAACCCATTCTCAGGGTCCAGGCCTCTGTCTGTGGTTAGGTCCTCAGACCGTTCTCTGACCTGTTTTCGGACACCTCGCGTAATTACCTCGTGACGTCAGTAAAACAATGCTGCAGAACAATGATTAGTTCCTATAGAACGTTCCCGTTGGAGGGAACCTCCCCGGCTCCGGGTGCAGCGCGCGCGCCCTCGCACCACTCCCCTCCTGAGCGCGTGCATTGTGCCCCGTGCGCGCGGGTTCCCCCGGGTTCTCTCGGGTTCTCTGGTGGAGGATTTGGGTGGAGGTTCTCACCTCTGGAGCGGAAGGCCCGGGTGAGGATCCAGCGCAGGCTCGCGCTCACTTTGGCCCGGGCCGGGTCGTAGCGCTCGAGCGGCCTGAGGTTCGGAACCGGGTCTGCCATCGCGCGGAACACCGACATCAAACGATCTGCGCCGACATTCTGCAAATAAAGCTTCAAACAGACCGCCGCGCCGACAGCAAGCCTTTCATCCCCATCACCTCTCCATCTTTCTCTTTAGCTCTGCACAAGAGGAGGAGGAGGAGGAGGAGGAGGAGGAGGAGGGGGGAGGATGCAGGTACCGGCGGCTCTGTCGCGCTGTCAATCAAAATACTGCGACCAATGGCGAGCCAGATGGAAGCGCGCTGAGCGCTCAGGGGCGTGGCCTCCGCGCAGCATCCTCAGGAGCAGGTGCAGGAGGAGGGAGGAGGCTGAGGAACAATGCCACGATTTAACACTGCACTGCTGCAGGGCTTCAGTCTCCACATTCACTGACTTTTATTATCAGATCAGAAACTGAATTATTTTACAGCTTTGATCTGTCAAACAGAACGGGGGTTTTATTACTGTGATAATTACAAAGTCTTAAATCAAATCTGATTAAATATCCTGAAATAAAGGAATGAATGAGTGAAGTGGGTTCAGGTTTTTGGTGTTTTTTGGTGTTTTGGTGTTTTTGGTGTTTGGGTGTTTTGGGTGTTTTTGGTGTTTTTGGTGTTTGGGTGTTTTGGGTGTTTTTGGTGTTTTGGGTGTTTTGGTGTTTTGGTGTTTTGGGTGTTTTGGGTGTTTTTTGATGTTTTCAGTGGTTTTGGTGTTTTGGTGTTTTTGGTGTTTTGGTGTTTTTGGTGTTTTGGTGTTTGGGTGTTTTGGTGTTTGGGTGTTTTGGGTGTTTTGGTGTTTTTGGTGTTTGGGTGTTTTGGGTGTTTTTTGGTGTTTTCAGTGGTTTTGGTGTTTTTGGTGTTTTGGTGTTTTTGGTGTTTTGGTGTTTGGGTGTTTTGTGTTTTGGTGTTTTTGGTGTTTTGGTGTTTTGGGTGTTTTGGGTGTTTTTGGGTGTTTTTGGTGTTTTGGTGTTTTTGGTGTTTTTGGTGTTTTGGTGTTTTGGGTGTTTTTGGTGTTTTTGGTGTTTGAAGTCGTTACAGATTTCAGATTAATTACATTAAACACTCAGAGTGAAAGCACCTGCAGCGGAATGAGAAGCATGAGAACTGAGGAACCCGTTCTGTCCTCACACCGTATGCAGAACACGGCGTTTTCTTCCTCATTCTTTCTCAGCTTCACTGAAACACAGAAACACAGATCTTTATGCTCAGAGTTCCACATGCTGCAGTTTAACAATAAAACTAAAGAAAGCTTCAGATTATATCTGCTGTTTCTGAGTGCAGCAGCTCCTCTGAATACTCTCTAATAACATGGTTTAGTATGAGTGTGAGTGTGGGTGTGTGAGTGTGTGTGTGTGTGTGTGTGTGTGTGAGTGGGTGTGTATGGGTGTGTGAGTGGGTGTGTATGGGTGTGTGAGTGGGTGTGTATGGGTGTGTTTGTAATGTTAAAATGACATGTGATTCAGTTTTCTTTTGATTCAGAACAGGGAAGCGAGGGAAACTCAGAGGGATGTTCTGAAGTCTTGGTGAGTACAGCTTCTTTACATGAGTTCTTTTCTAAATGAAGTTTCAGATGAAGACATGGCTGCAGCAGACGCACAGCTGATTCAAAACTGATAATTAAATACAGTCAGTGTGATCGCTTTCACCTTCTGTACTTACACACACAGACACACAGGCCTCCACATTTAACCCAACACACACACACACACACACACACACACACACACACTGTAGTACATGAGATCAGGAATCAAACTGGGGACGTTCAGGTTGCAGACTGGTTCCTTAACCACAAACGGGAATTAGGTTCTGATTGGAATTAGGAACTTCAGGTTCTTTGTAACTCTGGAACATTTTGGGGTTGTGATTAATTACAGTGCTATCAGGATTAATGAATAATTAATATGACTTACTTGCAGTACTTTGACAGTTGAAATGGGAAACTCCAAGTCCAAAAGAAGGGGAGATGAACCTGGTAGCAGCTCTGATCAGGACCTCTCCTGGAACAACCTCGGGGAGTCACTGCGCTCCACACACGAGGAGGAAAAAAAGAGAAAGCAGAAGGAGAGGAAGAACCAGAACCAGAAGAAGAACCAGAAGAAGAAGAAGAAGAAGTCCATGTCTGTGGAAAGTCCAAGGAAACAGGTTCTGGGTAAAAGCCGGAGTGGACCTGGATTCTGGAAGAGACTCAAACCAGGAAACAGGAGAAAATCTCGTCTAGAGAAATGTATGCAAGCTCTGATATAACTGACATGACCAAAAGAATGTGGACACACCATTACTCTGCCTTCTGAATAACCTCGATCTTTCTTTGGTGTTAACGGAGCTTCAGTCTGAGGGTTCAACCAGGATGAATACTTACAACAATGTAGCTCTATAAACACCACAATGTGATGCATTCAGACAGAACAGAACAGAACAGAACAGAACAGAGCCGGGCGGAGCAGAGTGGAGCAGAGTGGGGCGAGTTTTAAATCTGAGCTGGACCCTGGCTGGTTGTTAAATCTAATATTTTAAAACTCCAGTAGTTGTGTTTGCACTTTTGTTCTACAATGACATCTAATAAATATTAGTTCTTCTTCATCATCGTGTGATTTTTAACTCTTTTATTCACATCTGTTAAACTTTAGAACATCTGGAACATTTGAAACATTCTGAAATGCCTCCACAGAACATCACTTCAGATTTATTCTGAAGTTTAGAACAGAGGTCTATTTAATAACAATAAATTAAACATTCAGCTAAAACATGTATAAATAGTAAAAGTCTGAAAAATCAGTCTGTTCCTCTGACGGTGGTCAGGTGGTCAGTGAGAGGAGAACGAACTGTAACACCTCCATCACACCCACACTGACAGGCTCAGGTTTGAGAGGAGCTCGGCGGATCCTCCGCTGCCTGCAGCCTCTGCTTCGGCTGTTGAACCTCTTCATTGTGCCTGTACTGGATTTCCTGCACACACACACACACACACACACACACACTCAGACTGAAACACCCTATAGGGAGATGTTCCATGTGTTTGGGTCTAAATGTAATTAGAGAGCTGATTAAAAGTGAAGATGAATCTGTTTTCAGTGGAGTGTGTAACTGCATGTGCACATAATAACTGAAGGTCAGATTGAGGATGACTGTTCAGGTGACACTTCGCTGTCATACCACTTTAAACCACAGGATGGCGGCACGAACACGGTCTTTTTTCCATGCCACTTTAAAAGCTCTGTGGATCTACAGTGGAGGTTCTAAGCTGTCAGTGTAATAAACCTCACATCAGTCAGATCACTCCTCAGAACCGTGGAAGGTCCTCACAGCTCTGTAACTGGTGAACTGATGGGATAGGTCTGAACCTGATTACCTGATAAAGTATCATTTGGTCAGATGACTTGTTTAAATGGCATGATTAAGCCTTTCTGTCTAAATCTGTGTTTCCTAAAACAGAACTTGTGTGAACAGATGATGGAGATGATGGAGGTGGATGTTTTGATTATGCACAATCACGCAGTCATGCTGGAACAGGAGGTCTTCCCCAAACTGTTTTTCTAAACCAGGAGATGATGTTTTGGTGTTGTTCAGGTAACGCAGCCGGACTGCAGAGCGTCCACAGCATCATTTGGTGTCTCCACCCAGCGGTGGCGCTCAGCCGGCTCAGTGACATTCTCTCAGCGGGGCAATCACGTCTTCATCTCATTTCCTTCCTCCGTGACATCAATTCAAACAAACAGAGACATGTCCGCCCGTCCTGTTTGTGCTCCTTATTTGGGAACATAACTTTGTAAATGTAACCTCAGCATCACACTGCACACGTCAACGGGAGCCCCATCAGAGGGATGATGGGTAATGATGTTAACCATCTCAGCTGCATCATAATGAGCCCAGGGGTTTTCAGTAATTAAACTCAGAATTGTTTTTCTCATGTCTTGTTTTGCTTTGATCACAAGATAAATGCTCTGATTGCATGTTCTGTCCATCCTCTGCTCCGGTCACATGCAGCTGGACAGAGTGGGCTGACCACAGAACTTCAGAACTGTGCTACAAAAAAAGAGCTTTCTAACAAACCCCGGAAGTAAATGTGTTTCATTCATATCTCTGAGTCCTGAGATAAAAGCAGAATCATCACTCTGTAAGAAGAATTTATATTCTGGAATTAAAATAAATTAACCCCCCCCCTATTTTATGAAATACCTCCTTGTCTAATGGAGCCCATGGGCCGAGCAGGTCACACTCCCAAAATCCGACTCATAGGAGGCTGCATTCCTGAGAAGATGGAGTGTTCTCTCTCTTTCAACACACCGAGCTCAGTCCATGATTTCTTTGGGTGGGTCAAATGCAGAATGCCCAGGCATTTAATTAGTCATCTCTAAGAGCTGGGAATGTCCTGAAGAGGAGCAGGAGGTCGGGCTGATCATCTGAACGGGATGTCATCATCAGGACTCACCAACGGATCAGTTTATTAAACCTGAGGTCTGAGGTTAAATGTAGATGAATCACTATGACCGTGGTCATGTGACCAAACGGAAGCTTCCTCAGACAGAACATCGATCTTACAGATTACAAAAGATCATGAAGGTAAGCAGAGGAATTACCTGGAAGCATGAGCACCTCACACCCTCAGTGTTGAGTAAGGCATGATCAGCGACGTTCAAATGAGTGAACAGAATGTGGAAATTACAGATGTGTACAGTGTGTACAGTGTGTACAGTGTGTACAGTGTGTACAGAGTGTACAGTGTGTACAGATGTGCAGGATAGGATTCAACCTGGAGAGCCAGAAGGGCGCTCTGCTGAAGTGGTGATAACTGCGAGCTTGCTGTGGTATGTAAACTTTATGTCAGCAGAACATGCCTGAGCCAGAACGTCTGCATTGCCCCCTCAAGGCTTTCATGTTCACTACATTCACACTAACAGGAAGTGAGTGAACTCCAGTCTCTCACTCATTAAACAGCTGGTCAGTGATCCTGCAGCCACTTCACTCACAATTTCACACGAGACCAGAGCAACAAAAGCCAGTGAGGAAGCCACCAATCAGCAGTGTTTAGGACCCGTACACAACGCTGTGTGATGTTTACATCTTAAACACACTTTATAAAGCCGTGCAGCTCCACTTTAACTCTGAGCAGACTGAAGGATCACCTCCCTCCAAACCTACAGCTCACATACGGGCGCTCTGTCAGCGTGGGCATGGCGCGGGCACGGTGCGGGCACGGCGCCAGCCGAGTGCAGATGTAAAGCGTTGCTCAACGTGACTCAGACAGCTCAGTCTGGATTAGGTGGAGCCAAAATGCACAAAGCAACAGAGAACGACACCTCCTCCTCCTCCTCCTCCTCCTCCTCCTCAACAGGTTTCAGCGGCACACTACACTATGGCCAAAAGTATGTGGACTAAAACCTCATGCTTGGAGCTTTCTGGAGCTTCCAAGCTGAAAACAAAGGCTGAAGGTAAAGAACGTCCATCAGTTGTGAGATTCTCCGGTCCTCTGAGGTGGCTCTGATTAAAGAACACATGTGCACAGGGACTAACCCCCGTCAGAGTCCGGAGTAAAGGCCTAAACTCTCTACAACAGGGCTGTACGCTGCAGCCGAATCAAAATCCTGAAAAATAAGGTGTCCACATACATTTAGTCTAACAGTGCAGTAGCCAATGAGAATGCAGGGATGGTGCTTTAACAAGCATGTGATGGATATGAGGGGTAACGTAAAGCAGAGGGTTGGCTTTCCTTTCCTGCTGACAAGAGCTTTGTTAATTATAATGATGATTAGTCTTCAGATGTTGATGAGATGTTCTAATTGAAGGTTTTGTCAGAAGGAAAGGGTTCCATTGGAGCTGGTGCTCCTCCACCTCAGTGTGATCACCGTGTGGTAACCTCGTTTAACACCAAACAGGTTGAGCAGCACCAACACACACACACACACACAACACTGCATCCGGTGCACCCTCGTTCACGTCCCCTCAGCACACACACAGTCTGTCCCTTCTAACTGAACCAGGAGACAAACTCAACATCGCCACCTTCAGTGAGAAAGAACACCTGCGCTGGACGGTGGAAGCAGGAGGAGTGGACGCGGGTACGCGTGGCTGTGATGAGGAGCTCTTCTGAGACAGGCCTGGTTAATCGATCAGCGAGCAGGCCTGGCTCAGGAGGGGCTCGTTGGTAATAAGCAGAACACAGAGCAATGAGACGGGGAGCAGCTGCATGTGGAAGCATGTTTATTTCTGATAATAATAATCTTTGGGGGGGGGGTTAAATTCATCAGAGTACAAAAATAATAAAATACAGCAGTGAGACCATGGAGCGGTGACATCATAAAGACGGCTCTGGTGATCTGTGGTGTTTACACGAGGACCACGCAGCTCTGAACAGGACGCGAGTCCTACAGAGTTAAAGGTAACACCACATGGACACACGCCTGAACACACACAGATGACATCACATCCAACAGAGCTCAGAGCCGTGTGTGTGTTCTCATCCTATGACATGAATGAGAACCATGACTGTAACGGATTATGAGGTCACATCTCCGAGGACAGTGTTGCATCTGATGTCTGAACTTTAAACTTTTGGTAACCAGTTTTAAAAAAAGGTGAAGTATGTTTTAATCTTTACATTATTAACTACATGAGCAAAAGTATGTGGCCATCAGATCATCAGTTTATAACAGTCTCCTCTCTAAGGTTTTATTTCGGGTCCTACAGATGTGTGTTCATGCTGAACAAAAAAAGATCAGAATACAAATTAAAACAAAAGGTGTTCAGTGGGGTGAGGTCATCACACTGAACACAAACGCTCTCTGTATGGAGGGTTTCGTGATGTTGTTTATGTTGAATGTATTTGGTGGGGTCTGTATCAGAATACCTTCTAACTCATGCTCATGATGGTGGCACAGTCCTGCTGGAAACGGGAACAGGCCTTCCCCAAACTGCTGCTATTAGGTTGATGAGATCAATAAGAATGTAATACATGACCATATGGACTCGTATTAAACTAATTCCTCTGACACAGACACAACTCAGACTCATCATCACCTGACCTCAGGTCAGACACCAACACCATCGGCAGACCTGTCAGGACAGAGGAACTCCAACATGGTGTTCAAAGAGTTAAACACAAACCCATGACAAGAAAACTCTGAGCAGTTCCTATGAAGTGTTACAGCAACACAGAGTGTGCTCATAACAGAGACCACACACACACAAACACACACACACCTCTGCCCTTACTCTGCCCCCACACCGCCCCGTGTGGATGATGAACAGAGGCTTCCAGTTCTATGTATTCCTTTTGTTACTGTGTAATAAATCCTTATAACAGATTGGAAATGTTATAAATCAGAACATGTGTATAATCCATACAGGATTAATCAAATTAAAATAAACTCTGTAGTGAGTCTGACCAGCTGATTGCAGATTGTCAGACATTGATGCTGATAATCTGATGAGTACGTGTGTACATGTAGAATATAGAACATGTGATGGATGACTGTGCGTGCAGTCCTGATATATTCCCACCTGTGAAATGTGTGCGTTTTGAGTTATAAATGTGTAAATATTTAAGTGATTAGTGTGTACACACACACACACACACACACACCTCAGTGCCCCCAGGATAACAAATAGCACAGTACTGAAGGTCTGCAGCACATCTGTTCTACACTAACTCCTAACCTGTTCAAACATCTGTATCCTGGTGAAACCTATGATGTTCAACATGAAGTTGAATTCAATAGCACCCCCCACCCCCTTAACACCAATCAAAGACCTGCACTGTGACCTGTCCTCAGAACACAAACATGGCCGAACATGTAAGAGGAGTTCGGAGTTATTATACAGGAGAACAGGAGGTCCGGTCGGGGTGTGAGGTCTAAAAGTCTGGGTTCCTAAAACACTGCTGTATAAAAACACTGACTAACAGAGAGCAAACACAGCACACAGTTTAAACTCCACTTTACACTTCTGGGCCATAAATATGCAGACACCTCTCCAAATTCTTCAACCTGACCCTGAAGATCACCATTTTGCTTTAAGGGGTATTAATGCGGTTATAAAAAAAACAATGCATTACCCTCTGCTTTCATCTTTAAGTTAACAGATTGGGGAAGGCATGTCCTGTTCCAGTGTGACTGCACCATACCATAAAATGTTTGGTCAGCCTGGTGTGGAGGAACTTTAGCACCTGCAAAAAGTCCTAATCTGAACATTTAGAACTCACCAGACTGCAGGTCAGACATCCTGCTCAGCAGAGAGAGGGGCAAACTAACCAAATATTTATAACAAGACTGAGCAGAGTGTGCCCCTGTACACAAGATGATCTCAGTGATGAGGCTGGATGACTCTGGAATCATGTGGAGGTTTTTCTTTTTTTTTTTTTTTTTTTTTTTTTTTACCAAATGCTCCACCGACATGTTTATGCACTGATTTGGTAAAAATGTTCTGAGAGCTTAAAAAAAAAAAAAAGGTTCCCCTGGTCTGAATGTGCCTTTTAATTACCAATCAATCAAGACCAGGAACAATTGCAAAATCATGTGGAAAGACTTCCAGAAGGACCATCATTTTTCTGGAACTGGGCTTTGTGTTGGAGAGGTGTCCACATACTTGTAGCGGTACAGTGTATTTGACTTCAGAGTGAACTGATTAATCCTGAAGTTTGGAGATTTAAACTACAGATGTGTTTAGATACCGAGCAGGAACTTAATACAGGACCTCCACAGGAGGTCAGCTCTGCAGCACCCATATCTCCACACCACCGTCACCGTGGACACTGTGGATACCATGGGCATCATGGGCACGATCACAACAAGAGCTAATGAATCAGCAGCAGTTTATATAATCTGAATTTATAAAAACTTGGAAATCTCGCCACCACCACCATCATCATCATCACAGAGCCTGGATACAGAAGTTCCATCAAGGAGGAATGGCAGGACGTTCATCAGAACACGAGGATGAAACGCAATTTAATTTACACGCTACCCATGAGTCCTCCAACTCGCTCGGCACTCTCTGCATCGCAAAACGGTGAACAGAACAAAAAGGAAGACAGGAAGACATCATTAATTACTTACAGCAAATCAAATGGCAGCATTATTACATCACACAGAATGAACCAGGTCACCCACCAAACCGGACTTCATAGATCTAACATCTGCTCCTGTTCTCTCTGATCATAAAACAATTAAACCAAGCTTTATCACCTGTACTCATCCCCACAGATCAATTTTAAAAGCAAAGACATTCCTGTTCACCACCATCTATAAAACCTGCTCTGAGATCAGTACCTTCAGATAAAACGTGTGTTTGGAAGATTCAGCGAGGTGTGCACGAGGACCACACGGCACAGACTAACAACTGTTAACAGGGACTAACAGTTGCTCAAGATGTACAGCCACCTAAACGCTAGCACTACAGTGGTGCTTCCATGGATTCCAGAGATTTAGGGGTTAATTAAATCAGAAGGTAAGAAATGTCATGAATTAAAGTTGTTATTTGAAGTGATGGAGACCACGTCTGTGTATCGGCAAAATCGGTAAAAGTAGGAATATAAACAAAAATGTTTTTAAAATAGCCTCCACTATAAAAAAAAGCCTTTAGAGGCCGTTTGTATATAAAATATAGTCTCTCATAATGATGATAAAAACATGTGGTCTCAGCTATGGTAACGCGCTGTGGTTCGGGTATCCGTCTCTAATTCTCTGTAACCCAACGCTGCTTCATTTTAAATGTTAGGACTGATATGAAATTAAAACGCACATTAAAACCACGACTCTCATTATTCAGAGTTAAATCTGAAGGACACTGAGTTTGTTTAAATTGAGACGGTGTCATGATGAGATGTGTGAGGACATTTTAAAAAACTGGAAATATTTATACAATATGAGCCCTAATTTTAAACGTGAGCAAGGCCGACGCACTGGACGTGTGCTGGAGTGAATGATACGTAATACAGATGTTATACCGAACCCAACTGTCACCATGTTCGAGCACATGGCATGCTGAAACGTTACCATGCTATAGGGATGGCGCTGCGTGTACGTTAGGTTCTATATGAATCAGTAAGTGTGTATTAATGTTCTATGCTACACTTTAGCTGTAGTACTGTACTAGCACAGCTGCTCTGTATTGCATGACTGTTTGCGTGGTTACAGGTGTTATAGTTTTAGCGCTTGGAGCTCTTTTGCGTCTTGCAGCTGGATTTGAGGTCGACCTGGTGCGTGTTGTTGGAGCCGTTGCTGTCGGTCAGTACCTCTTGGTCGAGCGTGTTGAAGCGGACGCCGGCGTGCTGGCCGTCTCGCGTGCGCCTGAAGCACATGCAGCACAGGATGCGCTTGAAGGTACGCCGCATGTCCTGGTCACGATACGAGTAGATGATGGGGTTCATTAATGAATTGCACTCTGCCAGAACCAGGACGAACTTCTCCACCTGCAACACGCCGCACTTGCAATTTACCCCATCCAGCAGCAGCAGCACCAAGCCTGGGGTCCAGCACACTATGAAGCACCCTGAGGGAGCGAGAGAGAAAGTCTTTATTTTAAAAGACACGCAGACATTCATTCTTAACGCGCGTTAAAACGGTCCTGCTGGAACATGTACTCCAGACAATCAGCAGGTACACAGCACGCAGGAGGCAGGGTGTGAAGACGGAGGAATTCACTCAACGAGTGGAAGAAGAATGAGATGAAGGAATGAAGACGTGCTGGCTGAACAAGTCAGAACAAGCCTGATCATCAGTGTGCACCTTTTGTACTTCTTCTGAATGTAAACAAGCGCCAGGTGAACTAATTACAAAAGGTTATTATTAATGCAAATAAAGCAGTGAGGGCAGGGACAGGACACACACTGTCTGTCTCTACAGGGTACCTGGGGACACTCAATACATTCATCAAGTTTAGAAATGAGGAGAACAAGGCCAACAAAATATACATGTAAATGTGTGTGTGTTACCTAGAATAACAAAGACCGTCCTCATGAGGTTTTCAACAGTCTCCTTGTGCTTGGTCTGTACCGTGTGCTGGCTCATGCGCTGACTCTTGTGCCGAACGTAGAGGAAAATGCGGGTGTACACCAACACCATGATGCTGAAGGACAGCAGGTTGAGCACAGCCCAGAAGACCAGGTAGCTGCGGCTGTACATGGGTGCCATCTTGGAGCAGTTTCCCAGGTTACAGAGACAGTTCCAGCCCAAGCTGGGGATCAGACCCATGAGCACAGCGATAGTCCAGATGCCCACGATGAGCATGATGACACGCTTGTTTGTCATCTTGCTGTGCAGCTGCATGGTGAAGATGGTCTGGTGCCTCTCCAGTGCAATGGCCATCAGATTGATTACAGACGCTGTCAGACTTGTATCGATTAACCCCTGTGACGAGAGAGAGAGAGAGAGAGAGACACAGGTCAAACCTTCATATGATTTTAGAGACACTTCATTAAAGAGGTTACTCTTCTTAAGACCTTTCAGTCTCAGCTAGTCTTTAGGTCACACCTAAAAGTCTTTTCAACACTTTCTAAACACAGAAACAGTTTCATGGTGAGAATGGAGAAAAAAGGTTTCTTAATGTTTAATACACTGTGTTCAAAAAAGAAGCTCTGTATAATCTGATACAACTGTAACAGCAGGTCACGGTCACTGCTGCAGGACACCACCAAAAATGAGATAAGAAAAAGTCTGTAGAACACTGTGCAACATTGCCTATTTAGTTTTTAAATCAATGTATAAAAATGTGTTTTCAGAATTACAGAGTAGTGGTAGTGTTTAATACAGTGTTCATTAAGCCTGTGCTTCATAAAAACATCACAAGAATCTGCAAGCCAACATCCTGCTCCTTCAGCACATCTCTGCTCCTTTAAGCTCGATGTTTTGGAAGCTATTTGCTGACAGCAGCTTGAATGCATGGAGAACAGCAGAGCTGCACAGCTGCTCAACTATAAACTCCTGATAAACTGACCGGCCACCTAGATCCATCCCAGCTTCAGGGAGTGTTCCAGCACATGAGGATGTACTCACAGATGTGAAGATGTTAGGAACTCCATATTGCTTTACTGCTCTGTTTATTCTGCTGACACACTCATGTGTTGTACTCACTCAAAACATCTGTATTGGTGAGTTTCTTAGTCTCAGCTAAGTACAGATGATAATCAAAAATAGCATAGATTTTGTGACAAAATAAAGTTGCCTGTGATGTTTGGTGTATGTTTAATTCCCAGCGCATTCAGCTGACAATCTGAACTACAACCTGCAGAGGACCCAGCTGTACCATTCAGTTACTAAGTGAAACTGAAACATGTCCTCATCCTGGTCAACACCAAAATCGTAATAAGTTGTATTATGTGTGTACCTGTCGGAGAAACCACTGGTATATGGTAAGTTTAGCTGTCCAGGGTCCGTGTGGAACATCAGGTGCAGATAGGCGACGCCAGCGAACAGGTCGGCTGCGGCCAGGTTTGCCAGCAGATAGTAAATGGGAAAGTGGAAACGGCGATTCAAAAAGATGGCGCTAATGACCATGATGTTAGTGAGGATGACGATGAAGCACACGATCAGGCCCAGACTGACCACCGCAAGGTCCTGTGTTCGCCAAACACTTGAGATATTTTTCCCAGTACTATTGTAGTAATCTGAAACAGTCAGGTTTTGGCATGCTTGCTGATTGGCTGCCATGACGAGGGTGAAGATGTGAGGGGTAAGCCCTCCCACCGATCAGGACTCAGAAGCTGGAGAACAGGAAGAGGGGTGCCGCGGGGTGTAGCGTGTTTATGAAAGACAGTTGATGGAAACTGGAGCGATTAAAGGCATTGAGCTGGGGGTCATCTGTTTGGGCTCCAGGACAAACTGATCAGACTGTTTCCTGGAGAAAAAAAAAAAAAACTCATTAAAAACCCTTTTTTTTTTTTAAATCAACACATTTTAAATTATTACTTAGAATTATTTAAAGGGTGGAATGAATTAATAAATAAATATATGTATTAGTTTAACAAATATGAGAACATAAAAGAATCAATATCAAGGACTGTGAACCATTTTAAATAACTCAATGCAATGTTAAGTTTTAATGAATAAGAATCCTGGGTAGTAATCTGGTTGGCCAGCAGTGGAACCAGGGTTGTGCTGGAACGAGAACCATCAGCCCTCAATGGTTTTAACCACTAGGTGCACTAGATTAATCAGCAGACCCTCAGATCCCCTCAGTGAATCCACCCACCACAGTTTCCACAGCACTGTGTTTAACAAGTTTCAGAAAACATAACCGGTTCTAAATATAATGCAGCTCAACATGCAAAACTAACCGCTGCTCTACATTCAGAAACTAAGAGAACATTCACACGGAAAACAAACATGATCTGATTCTGCACCATGAACTTTACATCAGTGTTAAATGGAAACATGAATTTGACTAAAATTATATTTTAATTAATCAAAACAAATAAGCATAACCCTGAGCAGCTGGATCAGGAATAAACAGCCCTGTAACAGTGTATAAAACACACGACTGATCGAACGTTAAATTAACCCTTTACTTACTGAAGGTTTGGCAGTTACCAGACATGATGAAGTAGTTCCACACTGATTGGAGATCAGGCCTTTTTTCTATCTGGTGGTTTTGGGTCATTATAATATTTTGTCTTGATGGGGGCTGAAACAGGGATTTAATATGCATGTCGTGGTAGCAGACATGGATTGAAATTCTCTTCATTAGAAACAGTCGTATGATGCAGTGGAACACTGGAGTGTACAGCTTGAGGCTGAATTGTTTCCCCTCTGTGATGTTCTTATGAAAAACCCTCACTCATGTTGTAATTATCACCTAGTGCACGGATTCAGTTCCACATCATCATGTGTTCATAATGTTTTTATTTTCCAGGTTAAATAAGACTCACACTGTGAAATCGCTCAACCCATTTGCCCTAATGAAAGACTTAAATGTATATGGCTATTAAAGAGACTCCTGCAGGGGGCGTGACCGTTATATTAGATAGCTCATTATTTATTTCGTCCGGTGCCTAACTGTGAGTTGGAACACTGAGCAGCAGAGCAGCTGGGCTGGAGATGAGATGTGTGATGTTAGCAGGACGGTCATGATGAACATCAGCTATCATGAGACGCCTTCTGATATTCCTCCTGAAGAAACCCAACAGGCCTGAGGGCAGGAACAGTTTGGGGAAAATATATTTATATATACACAGTTCCAGAACCTCTCCATGAACTGAGTTTGGTTTGGCTTCCTGAATAAGAGATTATAAAGTGTTTGAACAAGAGTCTCACTGTCGCTCTTCTTGGTTTTAGACATAACATTGTATCTGGTGCATAAGGCAGGAGGAACGTGTGGAAGGTCATGACGCTGTTGGGTGGTTCATACACAGATTGAGAGAATGATGTGGTACTGAATACAGATCGGAACTGAACTCTGATAAACCTGAACGTCAGCTCAACAGAACACATATACAGTTTATATTCATGGACCTGTAGAACAGAGACAACCGTTCTGTTCACCATGTCAGAACCAAACCAACCGTTTGGCGGGTGTAGCATGCGCGTATATATACACACACACACACACACCAGTACTGAGAGTACACGAATGTAATGAAGGACCCACAGATCAAAGGTTCTTTATGAGCGCAGGCAGCAGGATGATAAAGCGACTGTAGAGTTCATACAGGTTAACCTGCTAAACCTGATTATTAGCTGTTTATGCAACAGAACATGAACATGGAACAACCTCCCAATGAACGCAATGACAAAACACCAGCACCATAACCGTCAGGAACCGTTCTCATGCCAAAAACCCAGTACCAGGAACCATTTTTGTACCAACATGTTTTTAAAATGTGAGTACCCAGTTTAGCATGAATTCTGGTTTTATACATTATCATTTTAATGTTTTGTTATTGAAATTGGCTTAATTACATACAAATGGTGTGATCTTTTAAAATGGAAGCCACAGTAAACTGAAGCTTTAAAATAAGAGGAGATGTAATGTTCAGACTGATGTCTGCAGTTGAAGCGAAGGTGAGAACTGTAGTAGCATGACCTATAAAGTCCCTGGGGTGATTCAGAGGGGACATCCTGCACCCACTCATCGAAACAAGACGCTCAATCACAGAGGGGAATATATATCACTCATCAGACAGGAAGTGGGTTTCACTGCTTCATAAATACTATCACACACATACACTATAAACTCTCAAGTCTCAAGTCACTATCCTGCCCTTACACACCAAAATAAATTCATACACAGTCTGTAATACTCTGATAAAGTATCGTTAATGAGAAAGCAGAGCACCCTGTATCTTCCCTCCTGCTGGTTAATATCAGTTTAGTCTGATTATATTAGATCTTGATCTTAACAGTTTTATTGATTATGTCGTCTGGTGACTGCCTTTGTTACATCAGACCTGAGTCAGTGAACCAGGTCTCACATCAATATGTCTACTCAATTTGCACAATATAGTTCTAATTAGCAACAACATAAAAATATTATAATATCATTTAAAACCAATAAACTCATTACAAAACAGACAAACGATAAGTGAGGAGGTAAACCTGACAGAAGGCATTTAAAAGAATAAATAAATCAGGAGGAGTTGGTGATGTGCAGATTTTAGTCTGTCTGTATTTAATTTTTATTTTGAGAGCCGGAGCTGCTGAATCATGAGTACAGTACACACCCCTCACCCCATCAGGACATACCTGTAGCTACTAACTGGGTGAAGTGCCACATGTTCAGCTCTGATGTAACTGGAATGGAGGGGGGTGTTGACGGGTTTATCTGAGGGATATAACCATCAGGTCTGTTTCAGTGTCTCCACCATCCACCATCAGAACATGCAACACTGTAATCACACCAGTGTGTCATCACACAACACTGCAAGCTCAGCTGTCTGTCTGTCCGTCCGTCTGTCTGTCTGTCTGTGTGTGTGTGCTACAGGTTCAGGAAACCAGCTTCCAACCCTCAACATTTATATTCTCCAGCTCACTTCCTCTCTATAAATGTTTATATGAAACTCAGTGGTGACTGAGACTGGGGTGTGTGTGTGTGTGTGTGTGTGTTTGATCCTGCTGTGACAGAAACAATGTGAAGACACACCGTTATAAATCACTGATTACATCCTTTATATGGTGAACACACACACACACACACACACACACACACACACACACACACACACACACACACAGTTAAGAAGGAAACCGTATTTATGTGGTTGTGTTTACGGTTGGCAGCTGCATGTTTTCAGTCCCTCAGGCAGCAGCATCGTCCAACAATCCATCTGTTTATACATCCACCCCATTCATCCATCCATCCACAGCTCTGTCTGTCATGTATTCACCTCTCTGCATTTAAAAACTATTTTAAATACCTTCTTTCAGAACACTCATCACACCACAAAGCCATATGTTTCTTCTGCAGCATGACGTTTGATTTTAAGAACAATAACGAACAACTTTGAAAGTATTAAAATCTACAGTTTTGGAATGAAGCCCAAACCTTAATACAAGATCTTATTTTATTTTGGTTATAAACATTAACCACAACCTAATCAGACAATGGTTAATGCTGAGACGTTGATTTTATCGTCGGTAACTTTAAGTTTGGAATCTCATTAAATCACACCTTCAAGGTGAATCGGGTTCTGAGGCGTTTAGAACACAGAGGAAAGCTCCGAGCTACGTTCACAAAAGAATATTTGGTTTTAAAGGAAGCCCGCGTTTCGAGCAGCTCACCTGAGCTTCTCCTTTTAAAAGTGCATATTCCGGGTGCAGAGCTCCGGTCTGTGCGGGGCAGCCCTCGGTTCTCTCTGCGGGTGTTCGCTCGCTCGGTCGGTCTCTCGCTCGGTGGAGTTACCTGAGACGGAGGCGGTGCAGGTTCAGGGCGCGGCGCAACGCGGCGGTGTTTATTACAGACCCGAGTTCGGCACAACTCTCTCTCTCTCTCTCTGTGTGTGTGATGTCGTTACCTCAGCTCCCGGTCTCTCTCTCTCTCTGTGTTACCTCAGGTCTCTCTCTCTCTCTCTGTGTGTGTGATGTCGTTACCTCAGCTCCCGGTCTCTCTCTCTCTCTGTGTTACCTCAGGTCTCTCTCTCTCTGTCTGTTGTTACCTCAGCTCCCGGTCTCTCTCTCTCTCTGTGTTACCTCAGGTCTCTCTCTCTCTGTCTGTTGTTACCTCAGCTCCCGGTCTCTCTCTCTCTCAGAGTTACCTCAGGTCTGGTCGGTCGGTCGGTCGGTCGGTCGGTCGGTCGGTGGTGTTGGTCGGTCGGTGGTGTTGGTCGGTCGGTGGTGTTGGTCGGTCGGTGGTGTTGGTCGGTCGGTGGTGGTGTTGTTGTTTAAACACTCGCGGCGGTTGGTGACGGTGGGTGCGCTCGCGCTCGCAGCTCGTTTCGATTTAAATCAGCGCAGATGCGACTGCGCGCGCGCGCGCTCCTCACAGGCCCCGCCCCCTCCGCCAGGTCTACATTAGATTAGTTCACCGGCCGGACAGGTACCCGCGCATGCGCACACGCCTACAAAGGCCCATTCGGCAGGTTTCCCTCGGGCTGGCGGATGTGCATCAGCGGCGCGATTGTAGGCTCCTCTCAGCGCTGGGTTCCCGGTTCGAATCCCAATCTGGGTGGAGTTTCCATGTTCTCCCCGTGTCCGTGTGGGTTTCCTCCCACAGTCCAAAAACATGGATCAAGGTCAATTGAGTTCTCCAAATTGCCCCATATAGAGTGTGTGTGAGTATGCGCCCAGAGATAGGTTGCAGTAATGGATGGATGGACGTTTGTAAATATTAGAATTTGATTATAACTGGTTATAACGACTGTACTGGGGCTGCGTGTAAAAGCAGGAGTGACACGCCCTCTAATCTGTCAATCACGAAGACAATAGCCAATCACAGGCCTCCGCACACTCGTACACAAATCTGTACAGGTGAGCTACACAACAAACACAGCCTACCGTAAGGCTCAGCGGTCACGTGATACACAGCGCACCGAAGCTGGGTTTAATGTGCACGAAGTGTTTGGCGGAACACGCTGACGTCACAGTGGAAATAAAGCGACTAATGAGCAAAGATCTGACCTTAATCAGACTCCATCAGACAGCACTGCTGCAGGTCACTGTCCACCGACCTCAGAGATCAGACAGCACTGCTGCAGGTCACTGTCCACCGACCTCAGAGATCAGACAGCTCTGCTGCAGGTCACTGTCCACCGACCTCAGAGATCAGACAGCACTGCTGCAGGTCACTGTCCACCGACCTCAGAGATCAGACAGCTCTGCTGCAGGTCACTGTCCACCGACCTCAGAGATCAGACAGCTCTGCTGCAGGTCACTGTCCACCGACCTCAGAGATCAGACAGCTCTGCTGCAGGTCACTGTCCACCGACCTCAGAGATCAGACAGCTCTGCTGCAGGTCACTGTCCACCGACCTCAGAGATCAGACAGCTCTGCTGCAGGTCACTGTCCACCGACCTCAAGAGATCAGACAGCACGGCTGCAGGTCACTGTCCACCGACCTCAGAGATCAGACAGCTCTGCTGCAGGTCACTGTCCACCGACCTCAGAGATCAGACAGCTCTGCTGCAGGTCACTGTCCACCGACCTCAGAGATCAGACAGGCACCTGAAACACTGCTGATGAGGAAGCGAGAACCCTCTGAGGTTCTGCTGCAGGCTTCCATGAGCTGCAGACTCTGTGGTAACATCATGGTTTCAGAAGCATTGAGCACGCACACACACACACACACACACACACACACACACTCACACACCGGGGAGGTAAAGCTTCAGAATGAAGCGTGGTGTATTAATGGTGCAGGGTGTGCTGGGGGACATGCTGGGGTGTTACACGGTGAGAAAACAAAACCGAGGCAATAAGAGTGAGACAGGGACATGGTGACGGAGGCTACAGCGCCCTCAGGAGGACTGAAACCGCATGTGTGTGGCATACAGATCTGGTATCTTCCACAAAGAATGGTCCACATTTCTGCACCTGTATTGTGTGGATTTGGACCTATTTAAATGATGATCAGATTAGAACTACAGAACTAAAAATAAATAAGAGAACCCGCACACAGTCTCTTTAAAAATGTTTATTTCAGTTCAGGTTGTGACTCGGGGTTCAGGAAACAGAACATGGAAACAAATCAAAATGACAAGTCACTAAATAAAAGATTACATACCGAGTCACGGAGAAGAACATGATGACAATGAGAACGTTCCACAGACAGGAGGAACCAACCATCTGATGGAATCAAGCGGACGGACTCCTATTGGTCCAGAGCTGATGTGGCTCTGCAGAGCTTCTGCAGGATCAGCCATCACAGCGGGATGGATAAGCATTAACCCCGGTGAACTGAACTAGAACCTGCACTACAGACCCCGTACTGACAGACAGGAGAACCAACAGCAGAGGAGATGGGATTTAAACAGATGAGTGCAGAGGTCACCAGGTCCGGTCTGAGCCGAGGGTCAGTCGATTAATTATTGTATTGACGTCGTGATTGAAATACTGCGGAGGCTCTGATCAGGAACGAGAGGAATGAAATCAGATCGTCTCATTGAGATGTTCAAGTTCTTCATCTCCCATCTCCTCACATTCATCCTCATTCATCTCCAATTCCTCCTCACCTTCTTCCTCCCCCAGCTGCTCTCCTTCCTTCTCCTCCACCACCTCACCTCCTTCATCAACTTCCTCACCTCCCTCCTCTCTCACTGGGGCTCCATCATCCTCTCCCTCTGGTGCACCTTCTACACCCAGCTCCATCTCTTTTTGTTCTTTCTCTTCACCATTCCCCACAGCATCAAGGGCCTGGTCACCAGCAGGCCCCTCCCCCTCAGGATTGGGCTCACCTTCACCCTCGGTAACCTGCAAAGCTACGGAGTCGTCGTGGTCCTCTTGGTTATCCAGGAAGGGGTTTTCTCCCTAAAACAAATCCATGTCACAGTGGGATGGTAAGCACGTCTGGAGGGTGTTCACATGCGTCTGCAGCCTTAAGAGACATTAAACAGAGTAAACATCCCCACCTTCAGGAACGTCTCCATCTTCTTCCCAATGACCTTGTGGTTCAGGATGCTGCGGGCCACAGACAGACTGGACCTCTTCGACTGCTCCATCATTCCCTACAGCGAGCACAGAACACGGTGCGAGTAAGAACCCCCGGCCAGCTCGAAGCAGAGGCGGGGTTACAGGGGGTGGGTGTGGGGTTTACCCGGCGGTTGTAGTTGTGGTCAGGAGATTTCACGTGTTTCTGAACGAGCGCCGGCTGCATGGGTATGTACATATCACACGCTGCACAATAAGCCGCCTCCACCTTCTTCATGAAGTGATCCAGGTTGAGGTCTAAACACAAACAGAACATTCAACTAACCTAAACAAGATCAGAACCTGGAAGTCCAGAGGTGAACAGAACCTGACCTCGGGTCAGATCCTGTTCCTTCGTGAGCTGGCAGATGACGGCGGTGGGGTTCTCCAGCTTCTTCACCCTCTGGTCTGTTTTCTTGAACTTATCATTCAGGTATGCCTGTGAAACACAGACCTGAAGTTCACGTCCCTGAACATGTTCTTCAAAGCTCTGCAGACTCGGTCAGCGCCGCCGGAACGCCACGCTTCCACTTACCTGCAGGAAGTCAGTGGTTGGTTTGGTTAACTGGTTAGAGAGGAACTTGATGTGGTCCTTGTGGAACTTGCTCTCGAGATGAGTTTCCATATCCTCGCTGTAGAAGGAGCGGTACTTGCAGATGGAGCAGGCGAACACCACCCTGGACATGGCACGACTTTTAGAAGAAACAAAGCAATAAGCACCACGGACTTAAACTACATCACATGACTTCCTCAGGGTGGAGCTATGGTTTTACAGTCCAACTCCAAAAGTACTGGTTCATCAAGGTTGGGGTGTGTTTGTGTGTGTGTGGGTCTTTGGAGTCTGTTGATGTCACTGCGTTGGTTCTCAATGGTTCTACCAGCTGTTTTTCTGGGAATATCCCATGTCTGTCACTCAGAACCTCAGTGGTTTCTTTCTTTTTAACAAAAACATGACCAACCTGATGGAAATTTAAAAACTTTTGTAGTCTCACATGTTAAACCCAACAACAAGACCAAGAGCAACAGTGAGAGCTCACGGTTTAAACACACAATCTAAGACTGAGGAACAAGAACTACAGAACAGCCACATCCTCCGATAATGATCTACCACCTGAGATCTAATACAAAATGTGCAGTTCATGCAAACGGAACAAAATCCGTGACTACAAACTCAAATGTTTAGTGTATATGAAAAACATAATGACCCCCCCACACACTCCTGACCTTTCAAAAAATCCACGCTTCTTTTTAACTTTGTAGTCAGAGGAGAAAGCCTTCGTCTTGGTTTTCGGCGCAGTCGCAGCATCTTTACCAGGAGATTCTAAAGAAAAAAACAGAATGAGAGCGAAACTGATCAAAGGCCTGATCGGAGAACTGGGATAGTCCAGGGGGTCAGAGAGGAAGACATGGCTGAAGCTGAACATCTAACTACCAGATGTTCACATCAGGCCTAAAACTAAAAATTACATTTAAATAAGTTTAATAAAAGACATCCATCATATTCTACAATTAATTTTTTTAGAAGCCAGCAGCTCATTTAAGAGTGGAATCCTAATAACCTAAAGGTCAGCCAAGAACACCGGTTCTTTAAAAGAACATCTTGTCTTTATGTAGTTAACTGAAGACCAGGTCATAAGAAAAAAAAAAAAAAAACACGGTGGTGGTAGCTTCATGGTGTGAAATACTTCCCTCCATGTTACAACTAATAAATCCTGACATCCATGAATCATAAAATATTATTGATGTCTGGGTGCTGCATTACATCTGAAAGCTTCTGTTTTAATTTAACAATCCCAAAAATCACACCCCCCCCCCCACAACCTCCCTGATCAGAGTTAACGATTAGGACACTGATTAACGTACACAGTAAGAACCCTTCAGTTCTAAAGACTGAAAACAACAACAAAAAAAAAGAAATAAGATGGGGGGGGGGGGGGGGCGACGACTTTAAAACCCACACTCACCAGCAGGGTGCGCTTCAGTCTCAGGTTTAGATTCCTGTTGAGAAAATAAACAAAATGGTTCATTAATACAGCTTCTACAAAACACTACAGAACACAGGGTTAACAGATCAGACTGAAGGCCATGAGGGGCGGTGGAGGAGTAGATCACCATGGGGCCGTGTGAGGGGGGGTTAGGGGGCGTGGATTCCTGCACTCTGATCTGTTCCAGACTCCTCCGAGTTTGGTTTTCTGAGGAGGTGATGTGTTCTTGGCAGACAGCGGGATGTTTGAATGGTGTCTGATGCTCTGCAGCTCAGGGGAACTGGTTGCTGCAGGTTGGTGTGCAGTGAGGGGTGGAGGTTCTGATGTTTGAATGGCGTCTGATGCTCTGCAGTTCAGGGGAACTGGTTGGTGTGCAGTGAGGGGTGGAGGTTCTGATGTTTGAATGGTGTCTGATCCTCTGCAGTTCAGGGGAACTGGTTGCTGCAGGTTGGTTGGCAGTGAGGGGTGGAGGTTCTGATGTTTGAATGGCGTCTGATCCTCTGCAGCTCAGGGGAACTGGTTGCTGCAGGTGGTGTGCAGTGAGGGGTGGAGGTTCTGATGTTTGATTGGCGTCTGATCCTCTGCAGCTCAGGGGAACAGGTTGCTGCAGGTTGGTGTGCAGTGAGGGGTGGAGGTTCTGATCAGGTGTGGACCTGGCTTTTCCCGCTGGACGTGTGATAAAACACAGGGTGCAATAAGGTCTGATCTTATTGTGGATGGTCACATGACCTTAACGGAGTGTTTTAAAAGCATTGAGTAAATTCTAATCAAACTCACTGTATCTGCGGTGGCATCGTCACCCCCGTCGTTCTTCTTATCGTCCGTCTCTGTAACAGAACATCTGAAACTTTGAACAGGCCTCACCTCGGAGTCAGTGCAGCTCTTTAAAGCCACTCTACACACCGTGTTCTCATGTTGAATCTCGAGATCCTCCGAACATGTCTGAGTTTGTATAGAATTCAAATACAGGACATCACATCGTTTTAATGTCATGAATGTTCTAACAACGTACAGCGACTGAACCAGAACCAACACAATCAGGTCACTCATGGTTCCTCCAGGCAGTGGGAGCTGACCATAAATAAGGTTCGACTGAATGACAACGATCTCGGGTTCCTGATATGCAAAAAAAGAAAGGTGGAACTTCCTCATACAGCTCTCAAAGCCTCGTGTGATGTTAGTGTCCTAAATTAAAAGTCTTTATTAACTGATGGCACGCCTGCAGACCCCAGTGTCAACATCAAAGAAGCCGATTACCTTGGTCGTTATCTCCGGAGGACTCCGTCTTGACCACTTTGGACTCGGGTTCATAAGCTGGTGTGAACATCTGCTTCCTCTTCTTCGGTCCTTCATGCTGAGGTTTCATCTGCTGCTGCTACAGCCAAACGCAAACGTTAGTTCAGAAATCAGAACTCAGTCCAACATGTAACACTGAGCACACAGGACACACACACAGGACACACACACCACAACTTACAGAGAACAATAAAGGAACCCACACCACTAAAAACTGGAAGACAAGTCAACACAATGAAGTGAAGAACAGTCACCCGCTCGAACCAACGACTCGGTTACAATTACAAATCCATTCTTATCTAACAGACGTAATGGGGTATGGGGGGGGGGGGTTCTCTGTATTTAGGCTTAACATAAAAAACAAAAGGTTTAAAAACATTGACAAACTGAGAAGCAAATAAAATAAAAAACAGGCCAGAGGTCAAATAAAAGGGAACGGTTCCTGTTTAACTGGAATAAAGGAACCTTAATTAAATAATGGGGTTATGAGAAGTGACCTGATGCTTGAATGAGTGGCAGGTGGAGGAAAATAAGGTCGTTTCCACGTGTGTCCACTCAGACGGGGCAGGCTGCAGTTAATGTTGGGACGCTGGGGGGACTGACCGGTCAGGTCCTGTGCTTTGCTGGAGGTACTTACTCGATTGAGGCCTTTCTTGCGGATGCGTTGTTGTCGGTTGTCCCTTTGGTTTCCAAACTGGGACCTTTGCTGAGGCTGGAAGCCCCTTCTTTCAGGGTACAGGTGGTTGCTCAGAAGCGACGGCAGCTTGCCTAGCCCTGAGGGGGAAAGGCCTTGCCCACCACCTCCACCCAGCATTGAGGGATCTTGCCTACGGCCAAAGCCGAGCCCGCCTTGCCTTCCGCCTCTTTGCTGGGACATCTGTCCCACACCCCAGCCAGAGTCCGAGAACACGTCTCGCCGCATTTTGGCGGGTCCGTCAAAGCCACCGGCCCCTCCGCCGCCACCACCACCCATGGCCCCGAAGCCCATGCCTCCACGCTGGGCCATCATGTCGCCCCGGGAGTCACCGTAAAAGTTACCAGATCTGTAGAGATCGCGGGGGCCAAGGGCAGAGGAGCGCGAGTCATAAGACTCAAACTGGTCAAACCTGCAGAGGGAGGTGCAGAGCAAGCACAGGTCAAGCAGAGGCACCTCGTTCGTTCCGTTTCCTTTAGACCCTCAAACCCCTTTAAAAGCACACATTAACTCGCTCAAGCTTCTGAAAGCATCCCGCACCCGTCTCTGGATGACCAGGTGACTTCTGCAAGTTGTCATTCATCCAAGCCATTCCCCGCACCGAAAGCACCGCCGGACACAGCTCAGTGCAAAGACCCACGATGCAACAAGACCACTGGGTCATGTCTTCAGAGTCTCTCAATTTAGACCTTCAGCTAAATACGGGATTCTTCAAGGGTCTTGGACAAAGAGACACCCCTTCTCCTTTTTTGGCGGTCATATCAAATCTGAATGTAGTTTGGTTCAGATAGACGTGTAGCGGGGTCACTGGTGTCCAGGTGAAGGAATGGCTTTAATGATGGGGATCAATCATCAGCTCCAGGGTCGCCATCACGCAACGCAAAGATATCATTCTGCATAACTGTACGGGTCATGTTTCTACATGCTGTATCCTACATGAAAACAGTTGGGGGAAGGCCATTTCCTGCTCCAGCATGATTTGAAACAATTGGAGCATTGACCTCAGATGCATTTAACGGTTTTGAGCTGAACTAGAGCAGATTCTGAGCCTGGATTAGAACTTTAAACTTCCATCAGCGGGTCACTGAGGAGCACCCTGTGAGATTAACATGGCTTCCTGAAGTAACTCATCTGACCCACAGCCAATTAAACAGAGCAGAGTCGCTCAGAGGAATCGTTAGGCAGCGCCACTCTAACATGGCTTTCCTCCATGTGGTGCAGTTCAGAAGGCCCCTCTTACCTCTCACCCCGACCCCCTCCCTTCATGCCCCCCTCCAGCTGTGAAAGCATATCGAGGCGCTGGTTGATTTTGGCGATCACGGCGTCGGCTCCAGAGGAGAGGATCGACCCTCCGGACACCCCCCTCTTCATGGACCCGCCGTAGCCTCCAAACTCATAGTTACTGGAACCTGAACGAGAACATTGTAAATAACGTGATGGGGACAAAATGTAACAGCACAAACAGACCCTCACTCACCTCTGCTGGAGGACCCTCCTCCTCCTCCTCCTCCTCCTCCTCCCCAGCTGGAGAATCCTGGATGAAATGAAACGGATCATCAGGTCAGTCTGTGATTCTTCATGATTTAAACACTTTGTAGTTCTACACTTTCATTCTGTAGTCCATCTGTCAGAACCCTTTACTCTGTTCTCTGATGATCAGGGCTCCAAAGAGCAGGGACCATTCATCCATCCATTAGCTTCTGCTTTATCCTCTATTAGGGTCGCGGGGGGGGGGGGGGGTTCTCCATGCCCATCCAGGGGAGAACATTTCGGCCGCTGGGCAGATACACCCAGGACAGGGCGCCAACCTACACACTCACTCACACAGACACACTCTATATGGGGCAATTTGGAGAACTCAATTGACACCTGGATCCATGTTTTTGGACTGTAGGAGGAAACCCACACGGACACGGGGAGAATATGGAAACTCCGGGATTCGAACCGGGAATGCAGGGATTATTATACATACAAAAACTAAGCACGTTTCCATTTTAACACCTTTAAACGTAAGACTTTATGTTTCCTGAGCCACAAAGCCTTTGTACTGATGTTCGGTGTAGCGTCGCTTACAACACCCCCCTGAAACATGCACCCCCCTGAGGACCCCATTTAGTAGCGTAGCATCCGCCTGATCATAAACACGGATGTAAATCCTCTATATTAATTAAAAAACGATTAAATTTTGGAAATCCTTTAAATTCGCTGTAACTGAAGTAAAAAGCGTTTCCACACCGCACTGTGAAACCTGAACAGGTTCTGAATACGGCGCGTCTCCGGGGTTCTGGCCTTCCTCTTTGTCTGCGTTTACTTTAAATAAATCTCAAACTGTGCAAAATAGTAAAACTGTGTAAAACCCAAAACTAGGCTTTTACGAAGAGACGTTTAAAATGAGAATACACGCAAAAGTGGGTTATATAAAACGGCCTGTATACGAACCAATGACACACAAAGGCCGCGTCTCTAATGCCACACTCATTACGACGCAGCACACTAAAACTAAACGAACACGCACCCTTTTAAGTGCACTTCTTTATGAAACACCGTGTGATTTGAGACGAACCCGGAGAAATAAACTGCGATCTTTATGTGAGCCCGTTAGCGACTTTAATATTAAATATATTCAAACCTCCGAAAACGTTATGTAAATATACACAATAATAATGAATAATAATCATACCTGATCCGAACCCACGACTGTCCATCTTCAGATTAAACAAAAAGAACCTGCTTTAAAGAGCCCACGACGCCGCGCCTAAACGCAGGAACTCTCAGAGCCGACCGCACTATAACATATTCACTCAAATCAAAGTGCACTAGATAGGGTTCGGAACGCGGTGAGATGTGCACTATGTAGGCAGGCTAGATAGGGCAGAAGCACGCGATTAGGTGACGTAAGACGTTCAGTCGGAACAATGACATCTATTGGTTGGCGATGATGGACGTTCGCATTAGCCAATCAGACGACACGGTTCTATAGAATATTTGAATAAAAGGCGTTCTCAGATGTTCTACATCTGGCTTTTATTTATACTTCATGATTCAAAAGTAAAGTTTTAATAAGAACATAACAAAAATACAGAAACAAGTAAATACAGTACATCTCAGCACTGAGATGAAATATAAATACAATGAGAGAGTAGGAATTAAACCCTGAATGAATCACCATGACAACCCTGTTCCAAAATCAGCTCCAAACTTAGAACATGATTACTAAAGAATTCCACATCCCAATCCCAACACGTCCCAATCCCAACACGTCCCAATCCCAACACGTCCCAATCCCAGCACATCCCAATCCCCAACACGTCCCAATCCCCAACACGTCCCAATCCCAGCACATCCCAATCCCCAACACATCCCAATCCCAACACATCCCAATCCCAACACATCCCAATCCCCAGCACATCCCAATCCCCAGCACATCCCAATCCCAGCACATCCCAATCCCCAACACATCCCAATCCCAGCACATCCCAATCCCCAACACATCCCAATCCCAGCACATCCCAATCCCCAACACATCCCAATCCCAGCACATCCCAATCCCCAACACATCCCAATCCCAACACATCCCAATCCCAGCACATCCCAAAGAGAACTTTCAAATGATCCCAAAAGTGAAAAGAAAAATATAAATCAGCGGTAAATACAAATCATTATTATTTAACTACCATAACACGACATTAACTGTATGAAAGAAAAGCAACACAAGTTCTCCTGTGTATGGACCATGGTTTTGGACTTTCACACACTCACGTGAGTGAGCTGTATTTAAATTAGAGAGCAGGACCTGAAGGAGCACACGGCCGACGTAGCAGATTATGTAGTGTAGAGAAACGGTGAGTTCATCCACCTGACCCCAAACTTCACAAACCATGAGACATTAGGAGACCGTCCTGCTGGAAGGAGACAGGGACGTCTGCAAAATGTAGCTCAGAAGTTTATAAGCAGAAAACAGAGAGCCTTTAATTGAATTAATTTACCAGAAAATAAACACAAACACATGACTGAAGACTGACAACAGCAACAAGGTGGTGGGTTTGGTACGGGTTTGATTGAGTGCTGATTGTTGGCGATGTTGGGTTGTGACATCACTTATGGGCGGAGTCTGAGAGCAGCCTGTTCTTCAATGGTAAAGGTGTAGTTATACTATAGAGAGAGAGAGAGAGAGAGAGAGAGAGAGAGAGGTCATTAATATTTCTTGTGTAAATCAAACAATGGAAGGTTAAGTTGACACCACGCCCACATGAGTCTTTATGAACACAGGGTTGAGTAACGCAGCTGTACCTCATTCTCTATGTCCTGAAACGACTTGATACGAAAATCATCTAGTGTAGCTACAGACGTCTGAGAGAGAGAGAGAGAGAGAGAGAGAGATAAGTGTTCACACATTCAATCTAACAGAAGTATATGATCTACATGAACTTTAAAATGTCCACCTTCTCACTGGACTGGTTCTCGAATTTGGGATGAAGAGCAAAGGGAACTCCTTCCATCGCTGCAGGGAGGTGAAAAAGAGAAGAGGTGAAACAAATATAATGAAAGCAGTGAAGTCTTTATGTAAATTTAGGAGCATGGTGCATG
>JAFMOC010000899.1:0-72500 GCA_019802505.1 Corydoras sp. C115 | reverse complement strand
TCTGGTGTTTATTGTAGTACAGAGAGCCGTTATAGACCACGTGTCCCGTACCTGGAGAGAGGAAGCGGGTGGGAGCATCTGAGTGTGGGGCAGATACCGACCTAAAAGCCCCTGCACCTCACACGCTCACACACTCTGAATCTGAATCTGAAAGGTCGCTTACCCGCCCAGGGGGAAGGAAGCTGGTGTACCACAAAGTTCTGCCCCCTGGAGAACTCACTCAGTGAGCTGTACTCCAACACCCGCCTCCCTCTGTAATACCCCTCCATGGACCACACCTGCACAAAGAGGGCAACTTGACCTGGAACTGCACCTTAATCAGACAGGAACCTGCTGCATACCTCCAGAGTGGGTGGAGCTTACTCGTTCATCGGAGCTGGAGATCATGCTGTCCATCATCCATGAGCCAAAGCGGGACCCAAGGGACCTCACGGTGACTGGGTGACTGACTCCCATAAGTCTTCCACAACCTGTACACACACACACACACACACACACACACACACACACACCTACAGGTGTCCAGTACACTGCACTGATCATGATGAAAGCCATTGTCCCGTGATGTTCACACACACACCACCCACCCAGTGTGCTAATGCACACGTGAAGCCGACTCTGCAACAGCGCCTCCTGCTGAAGGAGCTGCTCAAAGCTGATGTAGGTCTGCGTTTGCTCTTGTTTGATGGATTCCAACAAAAGCTCCACCTCCTGCTCCGCCCACCCCAGCTTCATCACATCAGATCTGAACCGGAGGAGAACACTGCGCATGGGAACACACTCGGACACACCCCGCCTCACATCCTACACACACCACACAACGGGAGCAGCGTGGTCACTTACAGTCCCTGCAGGCGCGCGTGTGTGTGTGTGTGTGTGTGTGTGTGTGTGTGTGTGTGTGTGTGTGTGTGTGTACCTGCAGGTCTCTGTGGGTGAGTGTGTGAGGACTGATGGATGCTGCTCTAACTCGTATTTCGGCTGTGGTCAGTTTCTTCTCCAGGTCTCTGATGAGCTGCAGATCTCCAGATGTTCGTGTCTCCAGCATCTCCAAAAACTGAGATACATTATAGATCTGATGAACAGAAACAACAGCCCATAAACGTTCCTTCTCACACGTTCACGGTACTAAAGGTTCCTTCTCACACATTCACGGTACTAAAGGTTCCTTCTCACACATTCACGGTACTAAAGGTTCCTTCTCACACATTCACGGTACTAAAGGTTCCTTCTCACACATTCATGGTACTAAAGGTTCCTTCTCACACGTTCTCGGTACTAAAGGTTCCTTCTCACACATTCACAGTACTAACGGTTCCTGCACACATGAGCTGAAGGAGGATTATTTTTGTATCCTCTGTCTGTATCTGTGATCTTATTATTTTATGGAGCTTATTGTTAATTCTTTCTCTACTTCTGTTTTTAACACGACAAAGAGCTTCAGTTCAACCTGCAACCGCCGCCAGAAAATATAAAGAATCTGAGTCTGATGATTATTCATTTATTATTCATTTATTATTCATTTATTATGGATTCATTACTACAGACACATTGAAACAGAGGAGATAATAAATCATCCCTATGACTGTAACCGTGTGTGTGTGTGTGTGTGTGTGTGTGTGTGTGTGTGAGTGTGTGTGTGTGTGTGTGTGAGTGTGTGTGAGTGTGTGTGTGTGTGTGTGTGTGTGTGTGTGTGTGTGTGTGTGTGTGTGTGTGTGAGTGTGTGTGTGTGTGTGTGAGTGTGTGTGTGTGTGTGAGTGTGAGTGAGTGTGTGTGAGTGTGTGTGTGTGTGTGTGAGTGTGAGTGAGTGTGTGTGAGTGTGTGTGTGTGTGTGAGTGTGTGTGAGTGTGTGTGTGTGTGTGTGTGTGTTATTTACATGCTCTGTTAGTTGCTTCAAGCGAGTGTATCGTACACCTCTTTGGCAGGGGTTCTGTGGGGGGGTGAGGAGTGTACATACACACTTCCCCTCGACATCTGATACAGGATCCAAAATCTGCCAACTCTCATCCTGCCCCCGATACACAACCTACACAACGAGAGAGAGAGAGAGAGAGAGAGAGAGAGAGAGAGAGAGAGAGAGAGAGAGAGAGAGAGAGAGACAGAGAGAGAGAGAGAGAGACAGAGAGAGAAGACATGAGAGGAGAGAGAGAGAGAGAGAGAGAGAGAGAGAGACAGAGACCCAGAGAGGAGAGGACAGAGAGAGAGACAGACAGAGAGAGAGAGAGAGAGAGAGAGAGACAGAGACAGAGAGAGACAGAGAGAGAGAGAGAGAGAGACAGACAGAGAGAGAGAGAGAGAGAGAGACAGAGACAGAGAGAGACAGAGAGAGAGAGAGAGAGAGAGAGAGACAGAGAGAGACACAGAGAGAGAGAGACAGAGAGAGAGAGAGAGAGACATTTTAAATAAAATCTTGAATTTTCATAATTTATTTATAATTTTAAATTCAATGTCTCTGAAACCAATCAGATCAGATTTCAGATGTCTGTGAAATCAGAAGCAGATTTTGAGGGATGAGGCTCCTCCTCCTGAAACGATGTTTGTATTAATTTGTGGAATTCTGGGATTTCTGAAGTTCAGGTTCTGTGTCCCGTGTCCTGTGTCCTGTGTTCTGTGTTCTGTGTCCTGTGTTCTGTGTCCTGTGTTCTGTGTTCTGTGTTCTGTGTCCTGTGTCCTGTGTTCTGTGTCCTGTGTCCTGTGTCCTGTGTTCTGTGTCCTGTGTTCTGTGTCCTGTGTTCTGTGTCCTGTGTCCTGTGTTCTGTGTCCTGTGTCCTGTGTCCTGTGTTCTGTGTCCTGTGTCCTGTGTTCTGTGTCCTGTGTCCTGTGTTCTGTGTCCTGTGTCCTGTGTCCTGTGTCCTGTGTTCTGTGTTTTTTTTACTGTGTCGCTGTGTCCTGTGTTCCTGTGTTCCGTGTCCTGTGTTCGTGTCCTTGTGTCCCGTTGTCCGTGTCGCCGTGTTCCGTGTCCTGTGTCCTGTCCTGTGTCCTTGTGTCTGTTCTGTGTCCTGTGTTCTGTGTCCTGTGTCCTGTGTTCTGTGTCCTGTGTCCTGTGTTCTGTGTCCTGTGTTCTGTGTCCTGTGTTCTGTGTCCTGTGTCCTGTGTTCTGTGTCCTGTGTTCTGTGTTCTGTGTCCTGTGTCTGTGTTCTGTGTTCTGTGTTCCGTGTCCTGTGTCCCGTGTTCTGTGTTCTGTGTTCCGTGTCCTGTGAGCTCTTTAATGAGCCGAGCTGCTTCCTCACGCCACACCATCTGTTCTCCTGTTCCAGAACCACGTCCAACAAAAACACACCACCCACTCAAAAGTCCCCGCACCCCGCTGCAGCACACACACTCCACCTGAACACCACAACTCCACCTGAACACACACTCCCCCTGAACACACACACTCCACCTGAACACACACACTCCACCTGAACACACACTCCACCTGAACACACACTCCCCCTGAACACACACACTCCACCTGAACACACACCCCCCTGAACACACACACTCCACCTGAACACACACTCCCCCTGAACACACACGCATCCCCTGAACACACACTCCCCTCCACAAACACTCCACCTGAACACACGCACCACTCCACACTGAACATCACACCGGCGATCCACCTGAACACACCACTCCCCCTGCAAACACAACACTCCACCTGAACACCACACTCCATGAACACACACTCCCCCTGAACACACACTCCACCTGAACACACACTCCACTTAACACAAACACGTTCTGCGTAACACACACTCCCCCTCCCCTGAGACACAAACACTCAACGCTGAACACTACACTTCCACCTGAACACACACTCCACCTGAACACACACTCCCCCTGAACACACACACACTCCACCTGAACACCACACTCCACCCGAACACACACTCCTCACGCATGAACACACACTCCACCTGAACCACTCCACTCCACCTGAACACACACACACTCCCCTGAACACACCGACACCCACCTGAACACACACTCCACCTGAACCACAACACTCCAGCCATCTGAACATCACACTCCACCTGAAACCACACACTCCACCTGAAAACACACACCACACCCCCTGACACCCGCACACTCCCACACACACTCCACCTGAACACACACACTCCACCTGAACACACACACACTCCACCTGAACACACACACACTCCACCTGAACACACACTCCACCTGAACACACACTCCCCCTCCACACACACTCCACCTGAACACACACTCCCCCTCCACACACACCCCACCTGAACACACACTCCCCCTCCACACACACTCCACCTGAACACACACTCCACCTGAACACACACTCCACCTGAACACACACTCCCCCTCCACACACACTGAATCAGGGTTACTGAATAAATTCTCTGCGTTTGATCTGATTAAAACAGAGACACATCTCACACATTCAAACTTAGAATTGACATTAATGTAATTCAATGTAATTCAATGTCATTAAATGTAATTAAATGTAATTAATGTAGATGTTGGGAGGTATGAGCACGTACACTGATGAACCTCTCGGGGGTTCCAGGTGGCGCCAGCGGCTGATCCAGTCCCACCAGAGAGGGGAGGGTTCGAGACATCCAGTTAGTGAGTATGGCCATCGTACTGAGCACCAGACCCATCTGCAGCATCGGGACAGGCATGGTGACCCCAACCACACCCGAAATACTGCTGCGGTGTTTCAGTCTGTCAACTGCAACACCACAGAACAAGACTGAGAACAACTGAAGAACAACAACACAGAACAAGACTGAGAACAACTGAAGAACAACAACACAGAACAAGACTGAGAACACCACAGAACAACAACACTGAACAAGACTGAGAACAACTGAAGAACTACACAGAACAACACAGAACAACAACACAGAATGATGTTCAATAGTTTAAAACAAAACCTTTTTTTTTAGCAAAGAAACCTTAGAAATAAAACACAATAGATTTTCATTTGATAGTTTTCTGTAAAGATGAGTGAAAATTAGGAACAACCTAAAATCACAGAAAAGAGATGTGTGCTATAATAATAATGCAGGCTGCAGACAGATCTCAGGTTCTGATCGGAGCTTCAGAACCAAACCAATAAAACCATCACTGAACTGTTTCAGAGAGAAGATAAAAAGAGTTTACCTTCAGAAGATCTGCATCATTTATGATGAAAAAGACAGAAAACAATCAGTCTGTATAAAAAACAACAACAACAATAATAATAATAATAATAATAACAATAACAACAATAATAATAATAATAATGTTCAAATAAAATAAGTGAACACAGCGACAGATCCAGAGTGAGTCTGATCTACGGCTCTGTCCTGAGAGACTGAGTTCATTCACATTACCCCCAAACAACAAGAAGTACCGCAGTGTGTGCGTGAATGTGTGTGTGTGTGTGTGTGAGAGTGTGTGTGTGTGTGTGTGTGTGTGAGTGTGTATAATAAAGCCAGACTGTAGTAGTAGTGGTTTATTGGAAACACGTCCCTGCACATGATTGAAAAACAATTCTCTCATTATAAACACATTTTAACCTTTAATTATAAACACATTTTAACCTTTAATTATAAACACATTTTAACCTTTAATTATAAACACATTTTAAGGTCAGAACATAGAACCAAACGTGAGCTGAACAGAGATCAGGTTCTACATGAACAGAATATCCACCAGAGGCATCACAGGTCCCAAAAATGTAAACAAGTAGCACCATCAGACACAAACCATTTCAACAACAACATTCAATCACAATCCAAAAAATCAAACACAACAAGGTTCACTAAACTACAAGGTGAGTGTGTGTGTGTGTGTGTGGTTAGGAATATACAATACATATAAACAATCATCAGCCATTTTGTTCTGAACCTCTGGAGTGCTGATATCTGGCCCACAGCATCATGTGATCAAACCCAAATCTTCAGGACAAAACGTTCTCCGGTTCCGTCTGAAGGGAACCGGGTTCTGGTTCCACAGACGTTACGGACCTCACGCTGGTATCGATCTCAGAGTCTGAGCTGTTCCTCAGATGAGATGTTCTGAAGCTCCAGTCAGAAGCAGAACTTCAACCACCAAACAGCTTCAAATGGAACCATACAGGTTTATTAAACTGTGACCTATCCCTGTTCTTCACACTGATAACACTGACCCTATATCTCTGTAAAATGTGAACGCAAGGTCAGTTCTGTATCAGATCTGTATGAAGCTTTGAGAACCGGGGGTGTGTGATCTAATGACCTGTCTGTTAAGGAATCAGACAGTTTCAGATGCTGCAAGTGTTCTAATGATTCAAACCATGTTTCCAGAAGCACCTTCCATTTCAGAATCACACGATGAGAGCAACATGAAATCCACAACAACGTCAAGTACCGATGACCTACTGGCACATCTGCATACAGCAACAACATTTAATAAAGTCCTCAGTTCTTTTTCAGATAATACCTGTAATCATCATCATCATAATAATAATAATAATAATAAAAATAGCACCTACACTTTTGGTACCTCGAGTGAGGAACGATAATTACTGCAGCATTAGGACAACAATATGTACAGTGTTAGAACCTTCTGGGTAAAGAACCTACTAATAAAGGTAGTGTCCACTGCATTGACTGCAGGTTGGTGAATTGGACGTCTCTGGGTCATTTCAGTATTTTTTTGTTATTTCATGATCACTGAATAAACCTCTGAACTTTTATAATAAACAGAATTTATTCACTGAAAGTATCATATTGGAAAAATAAATGAGCCGTGAACTGTACACAAAGCTTTATTTAATTTTCCAATATGTTACACACTGTTATAAACCTATTAATCAATCTAAATCCATAGATACCAAATATAAATAGGTTCCCTTTAAAGGAATGTATTATCAACAAGGTCTTCATCTCACAGACCGTCATCAGGAGGTGTCTGAAAGACTGAGCGATGAGGACATTATCCGTCTCTGTCACATGACCACAGGTACCATATGACTTCCTGTGATTATAAAAACCTATTAAAGTTGTTAAAATAAGAATCTGAAGTATAAAGCAGCAGAAGGTCTGAGTCCTGAATTGAAGCTTTATAGATCCACGTCTGTGTCCATCGTCTGTTCATCCGTTAAAACACACCGGACCCACAGAAAATCCAAACTTCTGTTTCGCATTTCCAAAATCCGACACCGCCACGTCCACGATGGGCAGAGTGTCCGCATCCGGAAAGTCCAGGTTCAGCACGGTGTGGTCCTGACCTGACCTCGCCTGTGGGAGCAACCAGATAACGCTCATTTATACTTAAGAACAAACCTCGCTGAGAGGACGGTGTCCTAATGACCGACTCAACCGAATTCAAAGCCACAGTTCAGTTCCGGGGTCAGATGATTCACGATTCCAATTTTCAAACAATATAAAGACCAAATTCATTCAGCTTTAGATTAAACAGCTTCAGAGGAACACCCTCTGCAGACCCTCTGCATTCATTCAAACCAAACTCTTCATCCAAAACTGACCCTAAAAACCCCAAAAAGTCATGGAGACGTGCACGAGAGGAAAGAACAGCTAACACTTTATTATGAAGCACAAAATTATCTCTAAAGACAAGACAAGAACCAATAACCCCCCCCCCCCCCCCAAGCGCTTCATCAGAAACACACCTGCACAGTCGTGCTGGCATCTCCATCCATTATCTTCTGCTTTATCCTCTATTAGGGTCGGGGGGGGGGATTCCCCATGCCCATCCAGGGGAGAATGTTTCGGGCGCTGGGCAGATACACCCAGGACAGGGGGGCAATCTATCACTCACTCACACACACACTCTATATGGGGCAATTTTGAGAATTCAATTGACTTGATCCATGTTTTTGGACTGTGGGAGGAAACCGGAGAACCCGGAGGAAACCCACGCGGACACGGGGAGGACATGGAAACTCATGGATGGGGATTCGAACTGGGAATCCCTAATGCTGAGAGGAGAACATGCTAAACCACTAAGCCACCGTGCCGCCCTGCTGCCGTTTATAAAATATAATCAATCAGCTTCAGGTGACGCTCTTCATCAGAACTTCAGCCTTGACATGGTTGTTGGCACCAGACAGGTTTTGTTTAATTGGACAGTACTTATTACTGAACGAGGTTGGTGGTCTCACCTGACATCCATCATAGCTGGTGTGGATGTGCTGCGTCCGTCGGTGTGTGAGCTCGTCTCCGCTGCTGGCTTTGAAGCGCAGTGCGTGGGCGTGTGTGAGGGCGGGCCGGTCGAACCACGCAGCAGAGTTCTGGCAGTGGTAGGTGAAGGACTGACGCGCTGTGGCACTCAGCAGCTTCAAGAATCCCATCTGTACCACGTGGACTGGATTTCCATCAGCATCCACATACGAGAACTGCACAAAAGAAGCTGGTCAGCGGTGCGAGGGCCGGACGGTGAGGTGAGGTGAGGGTTTCACAGCGGTCTCTCTGTCAGTGTGTGAAATAAGGTCAGAACCTGAACTGTCCATCCATCCATCATCTCCCACTTTATCCTCTATTAGGTTCCCCATGCCCATCCAGGGCAGAACGTTTGGGGCGCTGGGCAGATACACCCAGGACAGGGGGGGGGCAATCGATCACTGGACACACACTCACTCACACACACTCTATATGGGGCAATTTAGGGAATTCAGTTGACCTTGATCCATGTTTTTGGACTGTGGGAGTAAACCGGAGAACCCGGAGGAATCCCACGCGGACACGGGGAGGACATGGAAACTCCACCCAGATTGAGAACATGCTAAACCACAAAGCCACCGTGCCGCCCCTGAACTAA
Source organism: Corydoras sp. C115 (assembly GCA_019802505.1). Classification (NCBI taxonomy): domain Eukaryota; kingdom Metazoa; phylum Chordata; class Actinopteri; order Siluriformes; family Callichthyidae; genus Corydoras; species Corydoras sp. C115. The sequence continues at coordinate 63,734 of JAFMOC010000899.1, read as the reverse complement.
CTACAGAACCCAGTCCAGCGTTTGAAGCTCTGCTGTGATGTTGGGTTTGGTTCTTCGTACCCGGGATCCTTTCCTGAACTGGCTGTACCAGCTCCCAGGTTTCTCCTTACTCCACGCAGACAGCTTCACCTGTTAATTAATTATTATAATTAAAACACATTCATTAATCTTTATTTACATACATCCTGTTACTCTGTTCACATGCTGCACATGAAATATCTATAAACATCTGGAGCATGGAGTTAAAAAACAAGGCCTTCCCCAAACTGTTCAAACTGTGGGAACCTTAATATATCACAGTCTGTTTAATTCTGTGTGATGTTTAGGGGTGTGACCGGGGGGCGGGGGGGTGCTGAAGCTGACCGTTTGGTGTTTGTGGTGGGAATGCAGACAGGTCTCTCCCTCTGCTGTGAAATTACAGAAGACCTTGAATGCATCCCTGTGGCATCCCTGATTCGGGTCGATCCAATACACACCTGAAACACAGGAGACACACACAGCGCTTCAGCCACAGGACTTTTATTATATTTTTATTAAACAGGAAGTTACTCCAACGCACGTAGACACACACACACACACACACACCGTCGGGGTAGGTGGGGTTGCACATCCACAGCTCTTTGCAGGTTCTAGCTGGACTGTGGTAGGTTCCCTTTGGGTTGCGCAGTCCCTCCACCTCGGTCCTCATGTCGGTCAGAGATGAGAACACCCCGTCCATCTCCCCGCTTCCTTTACTCGCTCCATCACTCTGCATCCCATCACCTCCATCCAGATCCACCTCCATCCCTCCGTCTATGTTTGCATCCAGGTCGCCCTCGGTCTCGGGGTGATGGCGTCGCCTCCTGACCCCGGGGAACTCCGAAAACCCTTCTGCAGACAGACCCTTCACACACAGTCAGTCCCTCGAACCCGAGCTCAGGCTTTACTAACACCTTTAAACTCACACTGAATTAAACTCACAGGAGGTCCAGGTGGTCCAGCAGGTCCCGGGTCCCCCCTCGGTCCAATGGGCCCCTGGAAAGGCCACAGATTAATCAGGGTGTGTGTGTGTGTGTGTGTGGGGGGGGGGGGGGGGGGGTAATTAAATAGATTTATTTTAACGACTCTGAGGGTTATCCCTTTCTTACAGTTTACAATCTAAAATGTCTGCTGCTGGATTATGAGCTGCTTTATTTACTGTTAAAGCTCTGGACTGGTTGGTAGGTAATGGGACGCACACAGTTCGGGGTCATGCTGAGAAGGTGAGCAGGATGAGGATGTTACCTGATTTCCTTTTGAACCTTTTTGTCCAACAGAACCCTGCAGGGCAGAGAACACGGGCGTTCACAACAGTACCACAGAACATCCTCATTCATGCAAATGTGTGAGGGAGACTCACCGAGAGTCCAGTTGGACCAGGTGGTCCATGTGGGCCAGCAGAACCAACAGCACCCTAAAACACACTTCAGATTAAACAGGAATCACGGGGTCAGTGTCGTGAGTCCATGCGTCCGTCCTCACCTCGTCTCCTTTGGGTCCCGGTAACCCCTGATTCCCGGGGAGCCCACGATCTCCTTTCTCTCCGATTTCACCAGGTGGACCAATCAACCCAATCAGACCTCCATGACCCTGTCACATTCATATTTCTGTTGGTGTCCACAAACATCTGGACACGATGTCCGTACAGACGGTATATCGATGATGAAGATTTGTTGTGTACCTTTTCTCCTTTTCTACCCGAGTCCCCTTTCAATCCCGGCAAACCTGAGGGTCCCTACATGTTACAACAAATGATGGCCATCGATGAGTTCATGATAAAGGTTAGCACTTCCATTGGTCTCAGAGATAGTTACCATTGGTCCTGGAGGTCCAGTTTGACCAGGAGGTCCGTTCAAACCCTGCTCTCCCTGAAGAACAGAAGGTCAATCAGCCATGAACTGGTTGAAGAGTTAAAGCGTCAGAAGCTACTGAAACCCTCAACTCACTGCTGGTCCTGGAATCCCTCGAAGTCCCTGAGGTCCCTGCTTTCCTGGAGTCCCCTGACCTCCAACTGGACCCGTTTTACCCAGAAACCCTTCATACCCAGGGGCACCCTAAAAACAAAGCCATACTCAGTCAACCTTAATCAACTCAACGTTAGCTTTTTCGTGTTTGCAGCATCGGTATCAGAATGATGTCAGCAGATTCAGAACCTTGTCTCCCTTCAGTCCAGGCTTCCCCTGTTTACCAGGCTGACCCAAATGACCCTGCAGAGAGATCGCACCAGCGTCCATTACACTCCACAAACAAAGAAAACCTCTTAGAACGCGAAACAAACATTGACTTACACGTCGCCCTGGTCGTCCAGGAGGACCGGGCTCTCCATGGGCTCCTATGGGTCCCTGATAATACAAAGCAGAATGATGATGTCATTAAAAATACAAACGAGACAAAAATAACAAACTGTTAAATCCTCACAGGTTTTCCTGAGTCTCCGTTGTCTCCTTTTGATCCAGGGATCCCATCAATACCCTGAGAAAGAAAACGACTTTGAGTTTTGGTAATGTTGCTGAAGCAGAAGTGCCTCACATACTTACATCAGGACCAGCCTCTCCGGGAGGTCCCGGGTCTCCAGTAAGACCGATGGGACCCTGAATGAAGATAAAGATATTTTCAGTGTGATGAATAAACCAAACACAAACCCACAACGTACACACTCACTAAGCTGCCTTTGGCACCGTCCTCTCCCGACAGCCCTCGGGCTCCTGCTGGACCAGCGGCCCCCGAGGCCCCCGTGTCTCCTTTTTCACCTAGGTCACCTTTCTCTCCCTTTAAATTGAACATGAGACTCAGTCTGTTGTGTTTGTTAGAACAGAGAGAGCAAAAGAGAAACGTCACTGACCAGGAATCCAGGTAAGCCCACAGATCCAGGATCCCCCGATTCACCATCCTCCCCCTGCACGATGACATCATCAGTGACATCACAGACATAAACCTTCTAATTAAGAGGATTGATCTCTTAAGGTTTGTGCAGAGAGGCTCAGAATGACTTCTCCTTCATTTTATGATCTACCTTCTCTCCCACGGCTCCCGGCTGCCCACGGACCCCTGGTCTACCCTGAGGGCCCTGTGAGCAACAAACGCAACACAAACCTTTAAATACACTCATCAAATAAGAGTTAATAAGAGTTAATAAGACTTAATAAAAGTTAATAAGAGTTAATAAGAGTTAATAAGAGTTAATAAGAGTTAATAAGAGTGCAGACACAGAGTGAACTTCAGAATGCTGTTTAATTAACATCCCAAAGTCCTCTCACCAGCTGTCTGAAATGGTAATGGGTATAGGTACCTGTCCACCACTGGGGCCTTGAGGTCCTCGGGGCCCCATCTGACCAGGAGGGCCCTTAAAAAAAGAGGTCAGAGGTTACCACCTGGCTTTAAACAAACAAAACTGATTATAAACTTTAATTCTGTTTGTGGGAGGGGTTATTAAAAATGCAGGAACAGGAAATGATCTCACAATGAGTCCGGCATGTCCACTCTCTCCCTTCTCACCTGGAGGTCCAGGCATTCCCTGTTAAAAAAAAAAGCATTTATAATGATTAACATACATAATTAGATAATTACAGGAAGTGAAATGTTCAAATGTTCTCGTACCTGAAGGCCTGTGGGACCTGTAGCACCTTTAAAACCTCTCTGTCCTTCGTCTCCCTTCTGTCCATACATACCCTGCTGCCCGGGGGGTCCGGGGTCCCCATCCACACCCTGAGACCAGAAAGGACTTTTAACAACTGAAAGATAAAATGCTTTAAAATCTCTGAAAATCCTGTTGAACTGATAGAGAGGCTGTGCAACTACACCGCTTCACCAGCAGAGGGCACTTTGTGCGTTTATACATTTCTACACTGCATTTGCGTCTATACTGACATCTGGTGGTGAGGCGTTAGAATGCACCTTCTTTATAAAAGTCAAACAGAGAAAAGCTTTTAAATCACTCAGATTAAAGACTTTTAATTCCAAACCAACTTTACAAACATTTTATTTCACAGATAAACATGTTGTAATGTTTAATGCATATATATAGTTGAGTTTAGGTTGTGTATTTGTTGAATGGGTGTTTATGTGGAATCATAGTGGACATGTTAAAGGATCTTACCAGTAAGCCTGGTTGACCCTCTGGTCCCTGAGAACCGAGTGGACCGCGAGGGCCCTGTACAGAAAAGACAAGAACTCTTAGAAGACCAGCTCCACGACAGAACACTTACACATCCAACAGCTCCGTAAATAAAATCTGTTAGACTGGATTAGAATATACAGACCAAAATATTAACAGAGGGACAGACAGAGGGACAGACAGAGGGACAGACAGAGGGACAGACAGAGGGACAGACAGACAGACAGAGGGACAGACAGAGGGACAGACAGAGGGACAGACAGAGGGACAGACAGAGGGACAGACAGAGGGACAGACAGAGGGACAGACAGAGGGACAGACAGAGGGACAGACAGAGGGACAGACAGAGGGACAGTCAGAGGGACAGACAGAGGGACAGACAGAGGGACAGACAGAGGGACAGACAGAGGGACAGACAGAGGGACAGACAGAGGGACAGACAGAGGGACAGACAATTCTAAATAACCATCATGAAACTCACGGGATCTCCTTTATCTCCTTTACTTCCTTTCTGTCCCGGACCTCCGACCTCCCCCTGCAGATGAAACATGGTTTCAGTATTTCAGATTCAGAGGACGGAGCGAGCGTCCACAGGGAGGAGACAGATCCTCAGCCTCACAGAGACCGTAATGAACAGATAATCATTATTATTTGGAAACCCGTTCATTTGCTCGTCTGTGAGTTACAGAAGCTGAACAGTTTAAAAGACGCTTTCATCCAAAATTAACATTTTTTTTTCTGATAAGTGATTTACTATATACAACACAAGGATATCACCTTATCTCCATCCTCTCCTGGGGGTCCTGGAGGACCTGAAGCTCCTGGCAATCCCACAACTCCTTGCTCTCCATCGTTTCCTGCAGGGCCTATTGGACCTTTCTCACCCTGAAGGAGACATGAAGAGGGATCTGATCAGTGAGTGAGAACGTTCAGGATCACGAGAACAATGCAAGAACAATGCGAGAACAACGCGAGAACAACACGAGAAACAACAGGAGAACAATGCAAGAACAACACGAGAACAACGCAAGAACAACACGAGGAGGCTGGGCTTACCGGCTCTCCCTTCTCTCCCATTGGTCCACCACCACCAACAGCTCCAGGACGTCCAGACTGACCGATCGCTCCTGCGAGTCCAGGAGGACCTCGTTCACCTGTGGGACCCTACAATGAAAGAGAGAGAGAGAGACAGAGAGAGAGACAGAGAGAGAGAGAGAGAGAGAGAGACAGAGAGAGAGAGAGACAGAGAGAGACAGAGAGACAGAGAGACAGACAGACAGAGAGAGAGAGAGACTTTATGAGGTGGCAGCAGATCAGAGAGATGAAGCAGCTGATGATGGAGATGAACATACAGCTGGTCCAGCTGGTCCATTGGGTCCGGTACCTCCTTTCAGGCCTGCTGGTCCCTGTAACGATCAGGAGGGTTAACGATAACGAGGTAATGCTGCTGTTCTAATCTAAAATAAACCTAATAATCCATACAGAGTCTGCCTCTCTCAGTTCTGATTTGTAATTATTTGATTATTTCATGTTTTTTTTTTTATGTACTGATGTTCTGATGTCATAGTGACGGTTACCGTGGCGCCCGCTGCTCCACGACTGCCGTGGAACCCTTTCAGCCCGGGTGGGCCGTTCTTCCCCGAAGCTCCGGTGCCGCCCGGGTCTCCCTATCAGCGCACATGAACGAAGGCCCGTGATGTCACAGCTACGTTTCAATGTTTACAGACTGCACTCCATGTTCAGAACTCTGACCTTTGCCCCCTCCTTTCCTGCTGCTCCAGGTAAACCTTGCTCTCCGGCCGGTCCTGCAGATCCTGGGTGGCCTCGCTCGCCCGCTGGTCCAGTCTCTCCTGTGTTCCCCTGATATAATGATGCTCACATGCTCAACCAATCAGAGGAAAGCATTCAGTGCATCTGTACATGACACCCTTCATCCTGCTCACCTGAGGTCCCACCACACCGGCAGGTCCCGGGGGTCCCGTCTTCCCTTGGAAACCCTGAAGAAAGAAGACGAGACTCAGACATAAGGCTTTGTTAAACACAGCAAAGTCTTTAATGTTGAACAGTGAGGAACTCACCGGCTCCCCCCGCTGTCCTGGATGACCCGGTAACCCATCTTTACCAGATGGACCCTGAGAAACAATCAGATGTGTGGGTCAGTCACATGACCTCAGTAGAGTTCGTTTATAATCAGAACAGATGAATGAAATCACTCACAGTTGGTCCCTTTGGTCCGATCTCTCCTACACGACCCTGAGGCCCTTGAGGTCCCTGAAGAATGAATGAATGAATCAGATGACCGATCTAACAGACATTAAGCTGCAGAGGGACAGAACTGAGATGTTTTAAGCACTGACCCGTTCTCCTGCAGAACCTGGGGATCCATCGTGTCCCGCCGATCCCTTTGAACAAACACAGATCAGTACACTTCTGCTCATTAACATATTTAAATCTTTAATAAAATGATCTGAACCTTCTCTCCTGATTTTCCTGTTGGACCTCTGGCACCTCTCGCCCCACGGGAACCCTAAGGGTACCACACACACACACACACACACACACACACACACACACACACACTTGATTGATTTAGGGTCACAACAACCACTATCATAAGAAAGCTGATGTTTTATCACCGGCAGCAGAACCACAGGGTCACAGTACTTACATTTGGGCCCCTCTGTCCTGCAGCACCTGAAGGGCCCGCTGGACCCTAACGAGTTCAAATGAAATGGATATTAAATCACTTTGATGTAGCATCAGAGATTTAAACATGAAACACAGAATCTCCTAACGTTGTGTTCCGTGAGGTTTTCACTCTGATTCACTGACCTTTCGACCTTTTTCACCTAAAACCCCCAAAGCTCCAGGAAACCCATCTGCTCCCTGTGCAACACACACACACACACACACACACACACACACACACACACACTGATATAATAAGCGTTGACCTTTTAAAACAGTGCTGGTGTTTTGTTGGTGTCCCACCTTCGGTCCTTGACGTCCAGGATAACCTGGCAACCCGGGAACACCGAGTTTACCCTGAAAACACAGTGCTCATCATTAATGAAGAGAGCAACGCTGACAGAGCTGAAAACGCTCAGCATGAACACTTTGTACCTTTTCACCTGGAGTTCCCGAGGGGCCGGGGTCTCCCAGTGGACCTGACTGACCCTTAAAACCCTCTGATCCATCTTCACCCCGCATACCAGGAGGACCAGTCTCTCCCTTCACAGAGGAACAATATATACATTTAAATGATGTCTAATTAAAGACTTTATTTAATTGTAAAAGTAATCAATCGATCAGGATGAATGTAATCAGTGGACACTATAAAGACTAAAGCATCAGTCTCATTAACGCAGGTGAGACACACCTGGATCCTGGACAACCGTATGATTCCAACTTTGTGTAAACACTATGGGGAAGGCCCCAGTGCACGATCCATAAAAACAACATCCACCCAATCAGAATCACCAACCATCAACCAGAAACTCATCTGTGATGTCATGTGATGAATGATGTCATTTACATTGTCTCCTTTGACGCCCATTTCTCCTTTAGCTCCTGAAAAGCCGTCTTCACCCTGAAAAAGCAGCAGACAGGATGAGCTTCACCTCAGAACCCTGCGTGGGTCACTCAGCCGCAACGCTTGACCGGTCCCACCCGTCCCACCGACGTTCATCCTGATGACCCCTCTGACTGAGCAGGTCCTGTCTGTTTTAGTTCACTCTCTGCATTAGACACAGTTAACTGTGGAGGTCATGGGGTCCAGCATGGCCTGTACCCCCCCCCTAAATAAAGTCTGAATAAAGTATCCTGAATGACAGAACATGGACGTCCTGTCTAAAACTGCTGATTCAGGCTGAAGTAAAGTCAGATTAATCCCCAGGTTGGACGTTTAAGAGGGTTGATTTTGGTTAACGAGGTGCGTTATTTAGTTAATTAGTTAAAAGTCTTCAGCTCACCTTTTCTCCTTTACTCCCTTTCAGCCCCCTGAGTCCATCAGCACCCTGAAAACACACTGCGGTCACTTCAGTTCTGTTCACATCCATTATTTCCATCATAGAGGTGTATGAAGACTGACCTTCACTCCTCGAGATCCTGGATATCCGACAGGTCCCTGAACTCCCACTAAACCCTGCAACAACGCAGACAGATCAAAGAGCTGCAGCTAATTATGAGACAGGATCAAAGGGATTAAGAATATCATTTTGGGTGGAGTTATTATTATATTTAAGAGCGGAGCTGCGGTCAGTATCATAACGGAACAGAAGGGGGGGGGGTACATACAGGTAAGCCTTTCTCTCCTGGAGGTCCTTCTCTTCCTGGGTGACCCTGAGGAAGCACAATCACATGATCACCATTATTCCTGTCCTGTGACCGTCTCACCGTCCTGGACTTTTATTTTGACACTTTCCATTCCCCTCCTGCTTGTGGTCATTAACTTGTTCATTCTTTGATGTTTGTTCTTTTCTGTACATTTCAAACTGATCGATCAGCAGGTTATTGGTTCTTCTCACGTGTTCTAGCTTCACCTGTTCATATGCTCAACTGACACTTCCGAGTATGACCAGTAGGTGGCAACAGGACAAACTATAGTGTAGTTTTTGTGATGTACAGTCAGTTTGACGTCATCAGTACAACATGAACGAGCTCTTAACTGTTGACCGATTGATGTCCACTGACTTTATTACAACAGGAAGCTGAATTGAAACTGATCTGTCTGCTCTGAGGATCTGATGAGACGTTTTAAGGACAGGACTCAGGGTTGATGTGCTGGGATAAGCTGCGCTAATGGTTCCCCTGGAGGAGACTCACCGGAGGTCCATCAGTTCCAGGCAGTCCCTTCATTCCTGGCTTTCCCAGAGGACCCTGGGAAAAACATCAGCCTCATCAACATATAAACCAGCACAGACACACACACACACACACACACACACACACACACAAACACCTTACCTTTTCCCCTGGTAGCCCAATGGCCCCTTGGGCTCCTGGAAATCCCTGTAAGATAAAGAGCCGTCAGGACGCTGGTGCACGATGTGCAGGAGGTGTTGGAGCTAACGAGGGTTTAATCCTCCAACATTTACTTTAAATCACAGACATGAAGAATGGAGGCTCCAACCAAACCGAAATGTTTGAGGAACAGTGACCATTACATGGGGCTCTGAGTGTGTGTGTGTGTGTGTGTGTGTGTGTGTGTGTGTGTGTGTGTGTGTGTGTGTGTGTGTGTGTGTGTGTGTGTGTGTGTGTGTGATAGGCACCAGGAATCCCGGGTTGCCTTGTTGTCCAGGTGCTCCAGGTTCTCCAAGTGCTCCCTATAAAACAACAGGAACAACAGTTTAGAAGTGTGTGACATGAACCTGTGTTCATAGTTCTGTCTGTAGTACCCATAATAGAACAGCGGGTGGCGCTGGTGTGCAGGAAGATTAAAACTGGGGCTACAGATAAATGAAGAAACAATTAAACAAACAGATCTGATACCTGATTCCCTTTAGCTCCCTGTACTCCATCAACTCCACGCATACCCTGTGAACACACACACACACACACACACACACACACACACACATTTATATGTGTAATGATTTTAATAGGTTATAATATTGTGTGTGTGTGTGTGTGTGAGAGAGAGAGAGAGAGACCCACAATAAGTCCCGGTGGTCCAGAAAGTCCTCTTGGTCCAGTTACACCCTGAACTCCCTACAGAGAAAAATAATACAACAAACACACACACACACACACACACACACACACACACACACACACACACACACACACAGTTCTTCAGCAGAGTGCACATACTTTGATTATAACTTTCTAAAGTTCTTTACAGACTGCAGATTCATTTTTATAAATTATAATAATTCTTCATGTTGATGATTTTATGTAAATATTTGAATAAAATATGAAAATATTATATTATTATTATTATTATTATTATTATTATTATTATTATTAAATATTAATGATGCCGATTATAAACATTAACACTGATGAAGCTAATTAACTCATCATCTACAGAACCGTAACACATCAATACACACAGGTTCTCCTGGTTGCCCCCTCGGTCCAGCCTGTCCATCAGAACCCTGAGGAGAAGCATCACAGAGTTATAGAGACAGATGTACACATACACACACACACACACACACACACACACACACACACGGACACGGACACACACTCTTACTTACTTTTTGTCCCCTTTCTCCTGATGGACCAACTGGTCCTCGTTTTCCAGGTTCTCCCTACAGAAACACACACACACACACACACACACACACACACACACACACACACACACACACACACACACACACACACACACACACACGGTCTGTGAAGGTCATTGATTGATCAGATCTTTCAGCTGATGTTGGGTGTTAGGTGGAATGTGGTGATGTCATTAATGCTGATGTGATCGTATCTAGAGTTTAATGAATGTTCTTTCATTTGAGAGCAGGTTCCTGGGTTCCTGTTCCCTCACCATCTCATTTAATGGTTCCTGTTCCTTCACCATCTCATTTAATGGTTCCTGTTCCTCTAAATGATGAGTGCTGCTCTACAGTCACTTACCCTGTGGCCCTGGTTTCCAGGAAGTCCAGGTAAACCATCAAAGCCCCTGTCCCCCTGAGAGAGAGAGAGAGAGAGAGAGAGCAGAATGTGGAAGGACATTCAGGATGGTATCTCTAATCCTAGAACAGGGTTTACTCTTGGTGAGACCTACTTTAGCACCGGTTTCTCCTGGTTCTCCACGACCTCCATCTGCACCGCTGCGCCCCTGAAACCAGATCGTTCACATTGCCTTTAATCGATTCTTAATTAAATATCAGAACTGGAGGAGTCCGTGTCATATGGCACCGTACCCTTTTTCCTGGTTTACCATTTGGTCCTTGGGAGCCAGGCGACCCCCGAGGACCCTGAGGAGAACCAGAGAGAGAGAACAAGCTTCAGAGTGGAACAGATTAAAGTCTGCGATCAGTTAAAGTGTTATTAACAGAACCACGTACCGTCACACCCATCGGTCCACTCTCCCCTTTAAGTCCAGTTGGACCTGGAAGACCCTAAAGAACATTTACACTCAGTTACATTCTAACTACTAACTTTACCACAACTAACACTACTAATCTGACCATAACCAGCACAGTAAACCAAACCCAGGACGTTAAGTTTGTAATGAATGTAACTCTCACCAGAGGTCCCGGTCGTCCGGTCAGTCCTAACGGTCCTGGAGGTCCTTTCATTGCCAGCTACGAAAAAAAGAGAATGACAGTCAGACGGGATAAGAACCAAAAAAGCTGGAAAGTTCCACCCAGGAACCAAAAGAGCTGCAGTCAGAACCACGAGGACCTTCATTATAAAGATAAATAAACACCTCATTAATATTTCCACTAATTTCATTTCTATAGTATTTTATTATTTAAATGAATGAAATGTTTTAAGGTCAGTGTGATTCTGCGTGATCATTAATCATTTCATTAATTAATTAACATTTGATGTTTTAACAGCTTCCTGATTTTACTTTAATTAAGGATGTGAAGACGAGAGGCGGGGCTTCATTAGATTTATAAATGTAATTAAATGAGATACTGTATCATAAACATTCATAACATCTAAAGCTCTGAGACATCAGCAGGATGAGCAGACATCTCAGGAGCTTCCACAGAGGAGCTTCAACCTGCAGAGGCATGAGCAGGTCATAAACAGCGTTCTGCTGCCACCTTGTGGTGAGTCACGTGATTGCATGCTCATTATCAGCCGTGCTCTACATTTACATTTACATTTGGTCATTTATCAGACGCTTTTATCCAAAGCGACTTACAAGCTGAGCACAGGGTTAAATGCAACATCCCTGGAGCAATGAGGGTTAAGGGCCTTGCTCAAGGACCCACACTGGTAACTTCAGTGGTCCCGGGATTTGAACCCCCAACCTTCAGATTGATAGCCCAACTCCCTAACCACTGAGCTACCTTGCCCGTGCTCTCTGTATTTAAACAGCTCACTGCTCTGAGGACATTTCATTTTCTTTCTGTTAAAGTGTCCGGGTCAGGGTTCCGTCTCTTCGTTCATCTGATTTTAGCGCATCGTCAGAGTCGTCATCGTAACGAAGCCGTGACGCAGTGAGCCTCGCTGAGGGAACGCCGTACCTTGGTGTGCTGCAGAATGGCCTGAGCCTGAGCCTCCTGAGCTGAGACCACCTGGGTTTTGAGGCCGTCCCCTCCGGCCTGGAACTGAGAACAAAGCTTTAATACAGCCCTCGCCATTGGACAACACACATTAAAGACACGGCTCATTAATTATTCATCATTTAATTAAGTTAAGACGGCTTTTACGCAATTAAACAGGGCTTCAGCCAATCAGACACACATCAATTATAGGTGGAGTATGCATGTTCTCCCCATGTCCCCGGTGGGTTTCCTCCGGGTTCTCTGGTTTCCTCCCGTGGTCCAAAACATGGATTCAAGGTAAACTTGATGCTCTAAATTGCCCCGACATTCTCCCTTGGATGGACATGGGGAACCATAATGCAACCCCAGCAGAAGATCAATGATGGATGGATGGATGAAAACCATAGGAGATGTCTGCATACTTTCAGCTTGGTGCCACCTAGTGGTGAGAATCATGTAAGTCTCTCACATGCACAAGTACGTACTGGTAACATCAAGAACGTTCCAGGTGGTCCACGGATACCGGCGGTTCCATCAAGTCCCGGCCGACCAGGAGGACCCTGAGAGAGGGACAGAGAGAGAGAGAGAGAGAGAGAGAGAGACAGAAAAATAAATCAAATTTCTACATCAACAACAGACATTATTAATCAGGAGAGAGGAACCTTACTAGATCTCCTGGATCTCCTCTTGGTCCTTGAGGTCCCATTGGTCCAGGTTCTCCAGGTGGTCCCTGTCAGTGAGTGAGAGACACTTTAAACAAACTGCTGAATAAAGCCACATAACTGCGTTCATGCACACATGCTGGGACAGGCAGAGAGAGAGAGCGAGCGAGCGAGAGAGGTGCTGATTACCTCAGGGCCTGCTGATCCATGAGGTCCCTCAATCAGCGCTCCCTGAAGACAGAAGACAGAACAGCGCCGTCACACACTCACACAGCAGATGTCCAGGGTTTTCTGTGTAGTTTGTATGTTCTCCTCATGTCTGAACTCACCTCTAGAAACATTGCAGGTTCTCCTTTCTGTCCTTTCTGAGGTTCTGCAGAAGCCTGAGGACAGAGTGAGAGACGTGAGAGTGGGACTCATGACTGATTATCATGACTCTGAATGACGTTCCATGACGTGAACAGCAGAACCCAGAACATGTTCAGGATCAGCTGGAGGAGGTTCCTGACATTTAGATATTTGATGCTTTTGCCTCGGTTCCTCATCAGTTCTCATGTTTTCCCTCCAGGTTTTTGGCCCCGCCCTCTTTGATTGACTCTCAGCTCATTATGAAAAGTTCAGAGTTAATCACACGTGCAGCCTTTGATCCTTCCTCTCTTTGATCCATTCACAGCCCCAGACTTCAAAGTCTTGAGGTCTGATCATGTGAAGGAAAAGTCTTTTGAAGTTCAGAATGTTTTTGGTATCTTCTGAAATGAGTCCTGAGGGTAAAGGTCCTGAACAGTCCCATTCCCTTCAGACGGTCCTCAAACGTTCCACCACAGGAACATCCAGATCTGCTCCAACTGAGGTAGAACATCCCAGCAACACTGAGCTCTGACCTTAGCACCAGGATCTTTTACAGTTTGCCCTCCGGGACACTGATGAGTTGATCTACATCCTGAGGAACATCTGAGGAACATCTGAGGAACGTGGAATCCTGAATGTCAGCTCAGCACTTCACTTTAACCCCCAGCCAAATTCAACTGCTTCACATTCCTGAAAACATTCTCCTACATCAACATCAACATCGATTAATCAATCATGTTTAATGATCATTATGTTTTGATCAGTCGTTCTGATGTTCCATGTCTAAGACAATCTGCAGGTTCTCATCAGAAGCTGTTCTGAAGAACATTTGTTACCTCTCCATTCCAGCGCTCTTCTCCATTCCTGGTGGCAGGTCCATATCGATCATCGTACTCCTCGTACTCCTCGTACTCCTCATAATCCCTCACCACAGACTCCGTCCCATTGTCCAGCTCTTCATACTCCACCATCTGTAACACAGAACCCAACACTGACCTGCACCATTGCTGATGTTCTATAGACACAGGGTTCTTCTTCATGTTCTCATAGCATTACTCTGCTAATGAAAATCTGTTCTACATTCCTAATGACCTGCAATCAGTGTGATGTCATAATGTCCACTCTTACATCATACTCCGTAACGTTGGGTCCTGCAGTGACTGTGGAAACAGAGAGGTCACTGTAGAGGTCACTGTAGAGGTCATCATACTCCTCGACTACTGGCTTCTTGGGAAGTTTTTCTACCTGCACACACACACACACACACACACACACACACACACACACACACACACACACACACACACACACACACACACACACACACACAGTAGTGAATTCGGAGTCCCTCTGATTGCTGCAGTTCCATCAGATGGTCAGTTTATTAGCGTCCGAGGAGATGAGCGTGTGACTGAGGTGCAGCATTAATGGCTTTGTGAGCGTGTCTGGTCTGGTCTGATCTGATCTGATCTGATCTGATCTGATCTGGTCTGATCTGGTCTGATCTGATCTGGTCTGATCTGGTCTGGTCTGGTCTGGTCTGGTCTGGTCTGGTCTGGTCTGATCTGATCTGATCTGGTCTGATCTGATTCTCTAAACTGAGGTCTGATCTCTGAGGCTGGAGCTGCAGGGGTGTCCTGGTGCAGTGATGTGGTGAGAACATGGAGAACGATGGGATCTACCAAAAACATCCAGTAAAGCCTGAACCCGTGGACATGAACACCCTCCCTCTGTAATCAGACATGTCCTTGAGGTCTCCTCCTCAAAGCCACCCCCCCCTCTGCAGGTCGGTCATGTGACTCTGACTCACGTTGACCGTCAGTGGGCGTCATTAAACGTGTCAGAATGAGCCGGGTCAGCCGTACTGTAACTGTAACTGTAACTGTGTCTCACTGAATTCATAAAGAACCGAAGCCTGAGGACACACTCTGAAACCGCACACATCCCAAAATCACACACACACACACACAAGTACACACACGCCCGTCACTGCCAACTACCCGATTACAACATGTTCTACAGAACACCCCACCTGAGCCAAGAACAACACCAGTGGGGGGGGGGTGTGAAAGAGTGGATATTAATCCTAAGAGTGGGTTTAAACATCAGCTCCAACTGGACGTGAACACTCACCTCCTCGGGGTCCAGTGATAGGCTGCTGTACGGGAGGGCGGAGTCACAGTCAGGGATGAAGTTCTGACAGTAATCTGCAGCTGCTGTGGGGTCAGCAACCAGGAGTAACTGCTGGATCTCTCCCTGTAACACACACACACACACACACACACACACACACACACACACACACGCACACACTTTACCAATCTATATACAATACCTACAAACTTTAATTGTAGATGAATTAAGTAATGAAGCCTTTTCCGATCGTGACGTGATGACATCATCATTGCATCATAACGAGCTCATACGTCGTGTTCATCTGTAATCAGAGCCTCAGACTCAGAATAACTCAATGCTGGATTAACACCATGACCTCAGGACATCCGGAGGCTTTAACCTTTAATCATTCAATCATTTAAACAAACCCTTTGAATCAATATCATGAAAGCCCATGATGCATCACTCTAAATTACAGGACGTGACATCATTCCATTTATTCCTGAATGTTACATCATAGGGCGGCACGGTGGCTTAGTGGTTTAGCATGTTCTCCTCTCAGCACTAGGGATTCCCGGTTCGAGTCCCCATCTGGGTGGAGTTTCCATGTTCTCCCCGTGTCCCCGCGTGGGTTTCCTCCGGGTTCTCCGGTTTCCTCCCACAGTCCAAAAACATGGATCAATTCAATTGAGTTCTCCAAATTGCCCCATATAGAGTGTGTGTGTGTGAGTGAGTGTGTGTCCAGCAATAGATTGCCCCCCTGCCCAGCGATCGAAACTTTCTCCCCTGGATGGGGAACCCCCCCCCCGCGACCCTAATATAGGATAAAGCAGAAGATAATGGATGAATGGATGTTACATCCTGGTTTTATTGATGTCATGACATCACAGCGGATCTCCCTCCGCTTTATTACATCATCACCATGTGACCTGAGGATTCCTCTGAACACACCTCAAAGACCTCCTCCTCCAGGAGGCGCCTCCCGAACACCGTCACCCCCTCGGTGCTGATTCTGGGTTCTCCACCTCGCAGCAGGTCCAGCGTGGCGACCTTCTCACAATCTACGTACAAAGAGACCTTCTTCCCCTCCACACTGTACGCCACTCTGTGCCACCTAAAAGGTCAAAGGTCAAAGGTCGAACTGTCAGCAAGCATTTCCCATCCACCTCCCGCTTCAGATCCCCTCACAGCTCATACATCTTCATCATCATCATCATCATCTTCATCATCATCATCTGCCACATGTGTTCACACCTCCAGGACTCACTTGCCGTCAGCTAGGTTGACCTTTTTAAAGACGGGGTAGAGGTCGGGGGTGGGTTGTCCATCTTGGTCCTCGTAGAGGAAGACGGGCGAGCGTCCGAGCTCGATCCCCAGCTGCTGGACGCCCTCGTTATTATACAGACTGAGCAGGAAACACTGAGCGCCGCGCCGCGGACGCACCGTCGCCATCACCGAGAAATCCACCGGAAACTCAGAGTCTGAGACACAGAACCTCACCGGTTACCAGCACTACCATTACACTTACACACTGTGTGTGAGTGTGAGTGTGTGTGTGTGTGTGTGTGTGTGTGTGTGTGTGTGTGTGTGTGAGGGACTCATGTCACAACTGAAGACGTACCAGGAAACAGCTGAGTGGTTGGAGCGCTGATTTGTATCTTCTTGTCGATCTTATAGGCCAGGTCCACATCCTCTTCACCCCGCCTGCTGGTGCAAAACCCCGCCTCCAGCGACACGCCCTCCATTCTGTCCGACAGTTCCAGGACCCTCAGCACATCCACCGGGTCGGCTGCAAACAGACCCGAAAACTCAGACCAACAAACCTCATCACAGCTAACATCCCCCTCACATGAACCAGGACTCCAGATCCACATGTGTGATGTCACATTTAAATAACATGCACACCTGAACCCCCCCCCCCCCCCCAAAAAAAAAAAAAATAAATAAATAAAAAATAAAAAATAAAAAATCTATAAAAAAATGAATATTAAATCAAATAAATAGCATGATCCTCAGAGGAAGGATCACCGGAGTTTTATTATTATTATTAGTAGTAGTAGTATTGTTCTGATTGTCATAGTTGTTGAGGGTTGTTGAGATGGTTGGTGGTGGTTGTTGGGGGTTGTTGAGGGTTGGTAGTGGTTGTTGGTGGTGGTTGTTGGTGGTGGTTGTTGGGGGTTGGTAGTGGTTGTTGGTGGTTGTTGAGGGTTGGTAGTGGTTGTTGGTGGTTGTTGGTGGTTGTTGGGGGTTGGTAGTGGTTGTTGGTGGTTGTTGAGGGTTGGTAGTGGATGTTGGTGGTGGTTGGTGGTGGTTGGTGGTGGTTGGTAGTGGTTGTTGGTGTTTGTTGAGGGTTGGTAGTGGTTGTTGGTGGTGGTTGGGGGTTGTTGTTAGTTGTCTGTGGTTGTTGGTGGTTGTTGGGGGTTGGTAATGGTTGTTGGTGGTTGTTGGGGGTTGTTGAGGGTTGGTAGTGGTTGTTGTTGGTGGTTGTTGGTGGTTTTCCGTGGTGTTTATTCTTCAGTATCATTACATTGTCATCGTGTCATTAAGATCTATGAGCTCTAACATCTACATGCACACACACAGCTCTCTGAACACGACTGAACACAGCAAGAATCCCAAACATCTCAGATCAATGTGTGTGTGTGTGTGTGTGTGTGAGAGAGAGAGAGAGAGAGAGAGAGAGTGTGTGTGTGTGTGTGTGTGTGTGTGTCAGACATTGTGATGTACAGTTACTGTGAAACTTAATAACTGTAATCATTATTACTTCACCTCAGTTCATGGACTTTATTGATGCTGTTTGTTACTATGGTGATAAAATAAAACAACACAAAGAGTGGGCGGGGCCTCATAAAACCCAAACACACCAACCCGGGGGGGTATTTGATTTAGGAGATGGAGAAGTCAACATGACACATTAAAGAAAGTTACAGCTGTTGTTCTGGTGAAAAGATCTGCAGATGACCGCAGAGATCAAAGTTCTGCAGCAGAGTGAGCAGAGAACCATCCCACAGCACGGTCCAGAGAAAGCAGAACCACCACCGAAGAACATCAGCAACTAAAGCAAGATAAGCAGAACCACCACTGAAGAACATCAGGAACTAAAGCTAGATAAGCAGAACCACCACTGAAGAACATCAGGAACTAAAGCTAGATAAGCAGAACCACCACTGAAGAACATCAGGAACTAAAGCTAGATAAGCAGAACCGGAGGCAACAACTTTCAATTGATGTCTCACTCCCGTCCTGCTGTCTTTGTTCTCTCCACCATGTGTGTGTGTGTGAGTGTGCGTGTGTGTGTGTGTGTGTGGACCTCATCAGTTACATTAATAAATGTAAAGGTGAGAACATGTTAAAGTTTAAATCCATTAAGTTTAGCTCCATGATGGATTAAAGAGATTAAAGAACATATAAAGACCCTCCAGAGCATGAAAACAATGTGTGTGTGGGGGGGCAGGGACAGACAGATGTGTGAGGATCTGGGTTCCAGATGTTTAAACTGAGGTCAGAAACATCAAAAATTCACTCCAGACGTTTATCCGCTGTGGTATTTCTTAACAACAGGGCTCTTAAAACACACACACACACACACACACACACACACTCACACACACTCACACACACTCACACACACTCACACACACTCACACACACTCACACACACACACACACTCACACACACACACACTCACACACACACACACACACACTGCACGGTGAAGAATGCCCCAGTATTAATGAATGTTCTTATGGGATTCAGGAACGTTCTGATGATAAGCCCTCGTCACAGCCGCTGTAAGGTTCTCTTTGATCTGACCAGCATCTAACACATAACGGAACCTTCTTCGGCTCTTCTGATTGACTTTAACTCAATAATTAACAGGGCTGTCCACATACATCTGAACATTTTTGTGAACCAAACGAATCAGTGAAGACATCTGCGTTCTGAACCCTGAGCTGACAGCTGAGTTACGACATGTTGACTGAGTGGACGCTTTAATGACAGAGGGCAGTTACAGAGGGCAGTTAGAGCCTCACGTCCCTGAGCAGGTGCATTAATAAACACATGACCCGGGGCGACGCAGCAGGTGTCTGAGCCGAACGCCTCCCATCACCTCCCATCACCTCCCATCACCTCCCATCACCTCCCACCTCCAGACCTCATCTGTAAGTGAGGATGGAATTCAGAGACCTGGTCGTTACGTCTGATGGAGGTTGTTTGCTGATGAAGGAGCGGGGTTCTCGCAGGTTCCTGTACCTTCTCCCCTCTTAAGTTTAGAAAGAGCTCCATTTGTGCTCGCAGCGATGGGACGTGTCGAGACGGAACCTCGCTGGTATGCTCCGGCTTTCCGTCTCACGCCCGGGAGAAGCTGCATTCTGTGGTTAAAGGTCAGAGGAGATGTTCTGCTCTGATTTATTTATTCTTCAGGATCTGCGAGTCTCAGAGTGAGAGGGAGCTCTTCATCATGGCTCCCAGGTATTTAATCAAAGAAGCTTTCAGAAGCCAGGTGGTTCCATGCTGCAGTCACAGAGACCACTGCAGATGTTTAGAAACCTGATTACGTGAAGATTACACCAGTACAGAGCAGCTCCACGTGAGGACCGCCCTTCAGCTCGTCTGAACCGGGATAGGGCCCAGCACCATGAATGAACCATCAAATTAATGAATCAGCTGCAAAACATTACACAGCTGGATGAGGTTCTGCACAAACCTTCTGGAACACAGTACAACCGGAACCCAACGGAACCCAATGAAACCCGAGACAAAGCATTCAGACTCCCTCAGAACGGAGAGAACCTCCAGCTCTCAAACCCAGAACCATCTCTCAAACCCAGAACTAATTCCTGGAACGTTGTAGAACCCGGTGCAGGTGCAGAATTGATTGTGATGGAGTATAAACAATTAGAATTGAAAGAATGGCATCCTATAGTTTAAGGAAGCCCCAATGTTTTTAGTGGTTATAAAGTGCAGGTGTCTGCACCCAGCATTAGAACCTCATCTCATCTGTGAAACATGGTGGAGGTGGGGCCATCATTCAGGCTTGTTTTGCCTCCTCTGGACAGCTGTCCATCTCTGAGGAACCAACGCTGGTTCTGAATGAACTGACTGAAGGTCTGACTGAGGACTGAATCTGAAGAGAAATGAATCATGACTCACGAGTCATTTAACCAAACAGTGATGTGAATGATGCAGTGAGTCAACATCCCACCATCACAGAGCTGAACCTGTTCTGTACCCAGGAACCTTCTAAAGTTCCTCCAGGACTTATTACTGACACCCCCCCCCTATGTCCTGATGTAACGTTCTAATGTTCTGATGTAACGTTCTGAGGTCTGAGGTTCTGAGGTTCTGATCAGAGCTGCACCTCAGTGACATTAACCCTTCAGTTTGGATTGAAGATCAGACGGAACAATGATGGAGGAACAAGCCTGAACCAGCCGAGAATCCTCACTGTGTGTGTGTGTGTGTGTGTGTGTGTGTGTGTGTGTGTGTGTGTGTGTGACCTCATGCTGTTGATAGGAACCGATGACTTAATTAAACTTATTAGTGTTTGTTGAATTCATGTTGAAGTAATTAATGATTCATATTTCATTATTTTATTAATTATTTATATTGTGTTATAAAAACTAATTAAAGATCAGAACAATTGCACTGACTCTTAAAGATCAAAGCTTTCTGAGAAAAGTGTCTGAGCTCGTCCCTTAGAGAGAGGGAGAACATACCAATGAACACATTATTCTCAGTGTGCTGTGTGAAAGCAGCAGAACGTGCACACTTCAGTCCTACACTCTGACCTCACACACGCTGACCTCACACCGTTAGAACCACACACACTGCCAACTCAACAGGTATATAACCATTATAACCATTATAACCAGCATCACCATTATAACCATTATAACCAGTATTACAATTATAACCAGCATAACCTACTGACCGGCTCTCCCATCATTAATTCTCATTCATTAAACAGATTGACTTTTGCTGAGTGTTGTTTTTTTCCGGCTGCAGTTACAGTGGGTTAAAGGTGAAGTTCTTCAGCGGAACAGTGGGTTAAAGGTGAAGTTCTTCAGCGGAACAGTGGGTTAAAGGTGAAGTTCTTCAGCGGAACAGAGGAACTGATTCATACCTGCATGAGAGAAGGCACAGAGGAGGAGCAGCAGGAGGAAGGATGGCAGTGAATCAGTCCGTCTGTCCATCTCGGTCCTATCCCGTCCGGTCCCGTGTCGGGGGGCCAGCAGCTGGAGAAGGCAGAGGTCCAGTACAATCCCTCAGTCAGAGCAGCAGAGGAGCTCAGCTCCTGTCTCTCTCACTGCAGGTATCTCCTCCTGTCTCTCTGAGCTCGTCCTCCTCCTCTCTCTCTCTCGCTCGCCCTCTCGCCGTCTCCTCCCTCTGTGGAGCGGCTGAATGTCACATCATGCCTCCATCACGTTCTTTTTAATGCAGAACCCTCCCCCTCGAGTGTGAGTGCTTATAGGAACCCGTATCAGGTTCCTCATGAGATCATGCAGGAACCCTCCACCCTCCAGCACATGGAGGAATGGAGGTGGAGGAAAATGAAATGGAGGTGGAGGGGGAGGAATGGAGGTGGAGGTGGAGGGGGAGGGGGAGGTGGAGGCAGGTGCTGGTGTATTTGTTTTGGTTATGAAACAGAATGCCCCCACAGTTCCACATTAAGGGGGTTCCCCGCTGTTCTCCTGATTGCAGTCAGAAGGTAATAAAGTGAATTTAACACCATGGAATTCACACCATCAAAGAGTTCGGCTGAGTTTCGGACGGTCGTGGTTCCTGCACAGATAGTTCCACAAACCCATACCTGTCAAAAGGTTCCCTTTAATGCAGGAAGGTTCCCAGTTCAGCTGGAACCTCTGTGATGGATCCATTAGGAAGGATCAATCACAAAAGAGCTAGAATCACATGATCAATTATTCCTAATCATCTCACTAATGGAATCACACACACACACACACACACACACACACACACACACACACACACACACACACACACACACACACACACACACACACACACACACACACACACACACACTGAAGCATGCCGGGACAGGACCCAGAGCTGCTCAGTCTATAAAATATGATGAGTGGTGACACATTCCTCATACCGCCATACCCCTGCCCTCAGCCTGGAGGCGCTCTTCATTGGAAGCCGATCAGCCGCGCTGCCTCCACTTCAGAAAACCAGAAATATGAGGACGCCCCTCTGAACCCTCACAGAACAGGAGGGATAAAGGAACGGGATAGGACCAAAACGCTGAGCTACAAACAAAGACACAGTGACCTCAGAGTCACCTCACAGCATCGGCCTTTATTAAATAAATCACAAATACAAAAGAGAGTCCTCACAGACGAGGTCCTCAGCAGAACCACAGACTCAGGCCTGAAGAACGTGTCCACGGTGGGAACGCAATACAGAGGACATTAAACTTCAACCTTCTGCTGATGCAACAACAGAACAAGAACTCCAAATGTTCAGGACCGTCAATCAATCAATTAATCAATCAATCAATCAATCAATCAATTAATTAATCAATCAATCAGCTTAATCACAGTTCCATCTACACTGAGAACCTACAGCAGGTCTTCCTATAGAACTTCAGAGCCATCTGGAGAACGTTCAGCTCGTTAATCCAACATCGTTTATGAGGATGGACCCTGCCGTTGGGATGGGAGGAGCAGGCTCACACTCGCAGTTCTAGTTCATCTCAGTGCTGTGGAATAAGGACTCGTGTCTGTATGGAGCTCCTCATCTCAGGGTTGGGTGGAGGACGTTCTGCAGCTGGGTTCATTAATTTTGATGGTGTTCTGCAGACCTGTGTTCTCTGCGGTTGGAGAACCTCACTGCAGAATGCAGGACAGGGAGTCTAATGAGTTACCGCAGGTGGAGAACATGTTAATTCTCATGTTATTATTCTGACCTCACAGTAAACTACAGGAAGCTGAGGAGCAGAACCTCCTGCGTCCTGAATGTTCTCCTCATCAGAAGGTTGAAGACGCTGGTGGAGGTGCAGCTCTTATTTCTGCGGGTTTGCAGGAGGTTCCGTCTCTCTGTAGTGGACTTTGAGGTGCATGACCAGGTTACATCTGTTAAAGAACCTCCTCTCACAGAAGGAGCAGGGGAGCAGTCGCTCCTGGTTCCTCCTTTTTTTCCGTCGGTTGGTTCCGTGCGTCCGTCTGCGGCTCCGCTTTTCTGCTTCTGTTTTGACCGACGGCTCCCTCTGATCCACCGCATCTGCAACAGAACCCAACACATTACTCACACCTGCACCTCCTCACACCTGCACCTCCTTACACCTGCACCTCCTCACATCTGCACCTCCTCACCTCACACACACCTGCACCTCCTCACACCTGCACCTCCTCACACACACCTGCACCTCCTCACACCTGCACCTCCTCACACACACCTGCACCTCCTCACACACATCTGCACCTCCTCACACACACCTTACCTCTCACCTCACATCTGCACCTCCTCACCTCACACACACCTGCACCTCCTCACACCTGCACCTCCTCACCTCACACACACCTCCTCACCTCACACACACCTGCACCTCCTCACCTCACACACACCTGCACCTCCTCACACACACCTTACCTCTCACCTCACATCTGCACCTCCTCACCTCACACACACCTGCACCTCCTCACCTCACACACACCTGCACCTCCTCACCTCACACACACCTCCTCACCTCACACACACCTGCACCTCCTCACCTCACACACACCTGCACCTCCTCACACACACCTTACCTCTCACCTCACATCTGCACCTCCTCACCTCACACACCTGCACCTCCTCACACCTGCACCTCCTCACCTCACACACACCTCCTCACCTCACACACACCTGCACCTCCTCACCTCACACACACCTGCACCTCCTCACACACACCTTACCTCTCACCTCACATCTGCACCTCCTCACCTCACACACACCTGCACCTCCTCACACCTGCACCTCCTCACCTCACACACACCTCCTCACCTCACACACACCTGCACCTCCTCACCTCACACACACCTGCACCTCCTCACACACAACTTACCTCTCACCTCACATCTGCACCTCCTCACCTCACACACACCTGCACCTCCTCACCTCACACACACCTGCACCTCCTCACACCTGCACCTCCTCACCTCACACACACCTGCACCTCCTCACCTCACACACACCTGCACCTCCTCACCTCACACATACCTGCACCTCCTCACACACACCTTACCTCTCACCTCACATCTGCACCTCCTCACCTCACACACACCTGCACCTCCTCACACCTGCACCTCCTCACCTCACACACACCTCCTCACCTCACACACACCTGCACCTCCTCACCTCACACACACCTGCACCTCCTCACACACACCTTACCTCTCACCTCACATCTGCACCTCCTCACCTCACACACACCTGCACCTCCTCACACCTGCACCTCCTCACCTCACACACACCTCCTCACCTCACACACACCTGCACCTCCTCACACACACCTTACCTCTCACCTCACATCTGCACCTCCTCACCTCACACACACCTGCACCTCCTCACACACACCTTACCTCTCACCTCACATCTGCACCTCCTCGCCTCACACACACACCTCCTCACCTCACACTTGTACCTCCTCACCTGCACCTCCTCACCTCACACACACACCTCCTCATCTCACCTCACACCTGCACCTGAACACAGTGCCACTGTGTGGACAGGGACTTGCACTACACTTCACACAAACCAACATATTTGAAACGTACCGGAAGTGGACGACTGTGGACGCCGACCTTCAGGAGCAGGGTGTTCCTCAGCTTCACCATGTGCTCCAGAGGTCAGGGTGAGGAACTTGCTGAACCCCTGCTGATCTTCAGAGGTGTACGGTTTCTCACCCTCACCATGCGTTCTCGTACCCCGCGTGGTGGACGTGCTCGACGTCTCCTCCTCTTTTGGAGCGTTCTGGGTGCTGGTGTTCTTCTCCAGGGTTCTCCTGCAGTCCACCAGTTTCACGGAGCAGGTTTTTAATGGAGTGGGTGGCGGACCTCTCTGAAGACACATCTCCATGATCTCCACGGGCTCTGGTTTCAGTTTAAACAAGATGTGATGTCCTTCATCCTCCTCCTCCTCCTCCTCCATGAATGAGGAATACGGTTCAGCTTTACATTCAGGAACCAAACCCAGTTCCTGTTTCAGTGTGAGCAGTGGGTTCAGTACCCGCTCGGGGTTTTCTGGAGGAGCTATTAGTACCGGAATTGGTTCTGCTTTACAGCAGAGCATTGGCCACACGCCACTGAAGACGTTCTACAAGAGAGGAGAACCGTGAGAACCCAAACTGGACAACAACCCATTAATCCACTCATGAGCTCCAGCACGGTTCTGTTACAAACCGAACACAGCTTTCCCTAAAGTCCATGAACACACATCTACAGGACGGTTCCTACAGGACGGTTCCTACAGGACGGTTCCTACATTATAAACATTAAAGGTGTTCTTCATTTAGCGTTGACCTTTGAACCCCAGACTGTTCCACCTCCCGCTCCTCCCTGACCTCACACCGATCACCTGACTATAGGAAGCACACAGGGGGCGTCTGACCTCACGGTTTAGCTCCGCCCCTTTGCCTCTGTCGGTCGACCCGCCGCGCTGCAGCGCCGCCACCTGGTTCCTCAGCGCGGTGACCTCGGCGTGCAGGAGGTCGATGTCCCTCATGGACAGGTCGGTGTTGAGCGCCACCGAGCGCACGGCCATCACCACCTCACCCTCGAACACGGTCAGCGCCGCCATGCCTCTGAAAGACACAAGCAGAACCATGTTCCCCATGCCCATCCAGGAGAACGTCTCGGGCGCTGGGCAGATACACCCAGGACAGGGCACCAATCCATCACTGGACACACACTCACTCACACAGACACACTCTATATGGGGCAATTTGGAGAACTCAATTAACTTGATCCATGTTTTTGGACTGTGGGAGGAAACCGGAGAACCCGGAGGAAACCCATGCAGACACGGGGAGAACATGGAAACTCCACCCAGATGGGGATTCGAACCGGGAATCCCCAGCGCTGAGAGGAGAACATGCTAAACCACTAAGCCACCCCTAAACTCTTCAGTTGTCTGCATTTAATCATTTTAATTTAATGAATCGTTTAATTAATAAGTTAAAGTTAAACTTGTTCCTCTGAGCGCGCGCTCAACTTTTTTTTCTACAGATAAATACCCCCCCCCCCTCACCTGGGGCAGACCCTGCAGAACGCGCGCGGGTTCTAAAGCAGAACCATACAGCTTTCTGCTCCTCTAAGTATCGACTGACCACCGGAAACACCGCGGCGGCTCTCTGAGATAATAAAAGTCCTCGGCGCCGTTTGTTTTTATTTGAGTGTAAATTAAAAGTCGTGTTTTTTTCTGTTGCTTCAGAGAAATGCCGTTTCTCTCTCACCTTATACATAGAACTGACTTTTATATAATAATAAAATGAAGCGATAGAGAATTAATTAATGTTTAAATGTATATTCTCTATCGCTTCATTTTATTATTATATAAATGTCAATTCTATGTATAAGGTGAGAGAGAAACGGCATTTCGATTCTGATACATTTCCACGTTTTTATAGCGAATTCACAAAAAACCTCTTTATTCTAAAGAACATGACTTTGTTAAGAACTTTAATTGGTTTCGTTTTCAGATTTCGTTTTTGGTAAAACGAAATACATTCTATAAACTATAAATATATATAACCACCATCACTGTTTCTTACATATATACCTCAAACAATTGAGGATAAAACTTTATAATATTAAAAACGTTTGAATTAAAGCTCAGTTTAAACCGCCGTCAGTCGAGTTCCAGAGACTGCAGTACTTTCACAGGACCAGCAGGGCGGCGCTGTAACGCTTCGGACGTTTCCAACGTAACAACAACATCAGGGAGGAAGAGCCGGCGCCCTGTTGTCTGTGGATTTGTGAGTTTGCAGCTGAAGGACGCGTTTTAAACACCAGAGACAAACACCAGAGACAGAGACAAACACCAGAGACAAACACCAGAGACAGAGACAAACACCAGAGACAAACACCAGAGACAGAGACAAACACCAGAGACAAACACCAGAGACAGAGACAAACACCAGAGACAAACACCAGAGACAGAGACAAACAGAGACAAACACCAGAGACAAACACCAGAGACACCAGAGACAGAGACAAACACAGAGACAAACACCAGAGACAAGACAAACACCAGAGACAAACACCAGAGACAGAGACAAACACCAGAGACAAACACCAGAGACAGAGACAAACACCAGAGACAAACACCAGAGACAGAGACAAACACCAGAGACAGAGACAAACACCAGAGACAAACACCAGAGACAGAGACAAACACCAGAGACAAACACCAGAGACAGAGACAAACACCAGAGACAAACACCAGAGACAAACACCAGAGACAGAGACAAACACCAGAGACAGAGAGACTCTAAACCGCGCTCTTCAGATGGACGGTGAGGACATCCGGGTACCCTGAAGCTCAGCCGCGCTGTAACGTTCACGCATGACGCAGCTCCACAGCGCCACCTGAAGGAACGGAGGAGCCAGAACCTGGCCTGCAGGGGGTACAGATCCAGCGTCGGTCCCTCAGATTGTCCCTGGTCCTCTGTCTGGAGGAGCTGATGGAGGAGCGTGTGGATGGAGGTGGAGGAGCTGGTGGAGGAGCTGGCGGCGTCCCGGCGTCCTGTACGAAGGCGGTGGGGACGGATCTGTCCATGTGTGACATCACACTCCTCCTCTCTGAAGTGGGTTCTCTCAGAGAGCTGGTGACCGCGCTGAGGGAGGCGCTGCGGACGCGGAGGACACCTCCCCCTCACCCGGTGGGTGGAGCCTGCACTCCCACGCCACACCTCTTTATATTGTTTGATGTGTTCGGGTAACTCTTTGATGTTTTCTGATCAGGAGCCGAAGGACACGCCCACTCTGTGCTCGCTGTGTAAAACGGATCTCAGCGGTCAGCGATCACTGCGGGAACCTCCACCCAGAGAGGGAGGAGCTACACAGAGTGGACGGGACCGCGAGGACGGAGAGCACGCACGGGACACTCGGTGGATTACACTGGTGGACTGTGGGACCGGGGTGGAGGACGACCAACCACCACCTGCTCCTCCACCTCCTGATGATGATGATGATGATGATGATGGGACCTGACCTCGATCAGAACCAAACCTCTGACCCAGCCTCCGTCAGACCCCGTGAGGTGGTCGGTGAGATGGAGGGGACGCGTGAGGGCGGGGACGGCGTGGAGACGCCGTTTAACTGCTCCGTCTGTCAGAAGGGCTTTGCGTCGGCGTCCCGTTTACGCGTCCACACCAAGAGACACAGGAAGGAGCTGAGCGTCCACTGCGAGGTGTGTGGGAAGGGCTTCGTGACGGTGACGGAGCTGAAGCTCCACACGAGCCGCCACACGGGCGTCAGCGCCTTCGTCTGCGCCGTCTGCGGTAAGCACCTGTCCAGCTCGTCCGGTCTGAAGGCCCACCTGCTGCGGCACGGTGACCACAGGCCGTTCGGCTGCCGCGAGTGTGGGAAGACCTTCCGCACCAAGGGCAACCTGAAGGCCCACCTGCGGACGCACACCGGAGAAAAACCGTACCGCTGCCCGCACTGCGACCGCGCCTTCAGCCACGGCCCCACCCTGCGCGTGCACCAGCGCCTGCACACCAACGAGAGGCCGTACAAGTGCGCCACCTGCGGGAAGACCTTCTCACGGCCAGACTGCCTGCGCTCCCACCAGGGCCTGCACACCGACCTCAAGCCCTTCCAGTGCTCCCACTGCGGCAAGAGCTTCCGCCAGGCCGCCAACCTGCTGTGCCACGAGCGCACCCACACCGGGGAGCGGCCCTACCTCTGCGCCGACTGCGGGAAGAGCTTCTCCAACGCCACGCACTTCCGCAACCACAAGCGCATCCACACCGGAGAGCGGCCCTACCAGTGCACCACCTGCGGCAAGAGCTTCAGGAAACAGTTCACCCTGCACCAGCACAGCAGGACGCACACCGGGGAGCGGCCGCACCGCTGCCCCCACTGCGACAAGAGCTTCGCCCGCACCAGCACCCTGAAGCAGCACCAGAGGATGCACTCGGGGGAGAAGCCGTACCAGTGCACCATCTGCACCGAGAGGTTCTCCTTCCTCAGCTCGCTCCACCAGCACCGCAAGAAGCACAGCCAGGACCCCACACCCACCAGACCTGCAGAGCCCCCCACCGACGCCTGAGCAACCACACCAAACTGTGAGGGAGGGGCAGGCCCGGGGGTTCGTGGGATCAGGGAACCAACACTAGGGGGCAGAGTGGTTCAGTTCCTTCATGCCTGTCTGTTTGTAACTGAGAACTGAAAAAATAAAGCAGCAGCTCTGAAACAATGTTCTGATGTTCTGATCCGCGAGGTTCTGAGGTTCTGATCTGCGAGGTTCTGAGGTTCTGATCCGCGAGGTTCTGATGTGCTGATTTTCTGATCCACGAGGTTCTGAAGTTCTGTGAAGGTTCCACATTCAGGTCTGAGGTCATCACAGATCACAGAGAGA
Source organism: Corydoras sp. C115 (assembly GCA_019802505.1). NCBI lineage: Eukaryota > Metazoa > Chordata > Actinopteri > Siluriformes > Callichthyidae > Corydoras > Corydoras sp. C115. The sequence continues at coordinate 33,707 of JAFMOC010000899.1, read as the reverse complement.
GAATCCAGAATCAGAGGAGATCAGACTTTATTAATCCCACAATCATTAACATTCAGCAGCAAAGTGACAGACAGTTAACGAGAAACATTAATTAATTAATTAATTAATTGATTGATTGAAGAAATAAAAAAAAACAAAAAAGAAAAGAAAATGAAAGCAGCCTTTATTCAGATTAGAAACCGTTACATCATGGTTTAAGGAAGCAATTAAAGCTATAGTGTGTGTGTGTGTGTGTGTGTGTGTGTGTGTGTGTGTGTGTGTGTGAGAGAGTGTGTGAGTGTGTGTGTGTGAGTGTGAGTGTGAGTGTGTGTGTTCATTCCTCGAGCCACAGAACTGAGCTGGCCTGAGTGAACTGGACGGGGAGGTCCTGGTTCTCCTTCAGGCCGCAGATGGAGATGAAGGGGTAGAGCTTCTCGGTGAAGCGGTTCCCTTTGAAGACGTAGATGAGCGTTTTGGTTCCGGCGTTGTAGAGCGCGATCTCACCGCTGCTGAAGTCCACCAACACGCCGATGACCGTGAGGGGCGCCGTCACCTTGATGGCCTTCGGGCTGTTCTCGGTTCTGACGTAGCTCTGTTTGTGGCCCCTGATCAGAACCCAGAAGCCGTTGGTCTGCGTGTACAGGATCACGCCCTTCCTCCTGGCCGACTGCGCCATCACCCCCACCACGTAGCACGTCCGCCGCCCCACCTTCACCTCCCAGTAGCGCCTGCCCGAGCTGTAGCCCGTCCTGGAGATCACGGCCATCGCCGTGTCGAAGCGCTCCGGGTTATCGGGTACGACCCGAGGGAACTCGGACCCGCGCACCGTCCGCCCGTCACTGGACAGCAGGAGGCGAGCGTGAGCCGTCTCTGGATCCATCACCGGAGACACTGCAGAGAGACGGAGGACAGGGAGTCAAGAACCACACACTCACACACACACGCACACACCCACTCTCACACACACACACTCACACACACTCACACTCTCACACCTGAGAACATTTAATATCCTCAGGTAATCCAGGAAACTTATGCAGACATGGGGAGAACATGCAAACTTCACACCAAGCTCTTCCAAACTCGCAAAGTGTAAAACAAAAATATCATAAACCCATGACAGGAGTGTGTGTGTGTGTGTGTGTGTGTGTGAGAGAGAGTGTGAGTGTGTGTGAAAGTGTGAGAGTGTGTGTGTGTGTGTGTCAGGTGGTGTGCTGTAAACGTACCCACGCTGATGTGTTGAGATGTAGGTTTTGAATCTGTTAATAAGAGAAATGTTATATTTTAATTAATTTGTTAATGAGACTCAGTAGCCCCTCCCCCTCCCCCCCTTACCCTCACAGTCCTTCAGTCGGTTCTGCAGCTCGTTCACCAGACTGCGCAGACGCTCGTTCTCCTTCAGCACCTCTGCACAGATAAGACACACAAACAACCTCCTGAACCAGGTGGAGGTAAACGAGGTGAATGAGGTGGAGGTGATTGAGGTGGAGGTGAACGAGGTGATTGAGGTGGAGGTGAACGAGGTGAAGGAGGTGGAGGTGATTGAGGTGAAGGAGGTGGAGGTGAATGAGGTGATTGAGGTGGAGGTGAACGAGGTGAATGAGGTGGAGGTGATTGAGGTGGAGGTGAAGGAGGTGGAGGTGAATGAGGTGATTGAGGTGGAGGTGAACGAGGTGAATGAGGTGGAGGTGATTGAGGTGAAGGTGAATGAGGTGGAGGTGAAGGAGGTGATTGAGGTGGAGGTGAAGGAGGTGAATGTGATTGAGGTGGAGGTGAAGGTGAATGAGGTGGAGGTGATTGAGGTGGAGGTGAAGGAGGTGGAGGTGAATGAGGTGATTGAGGTGGAGGTGAACGAGGTGAATGAGGTGGAGGTGATTGAGGTGAAGGTGAATGAGGTGGAGGTGAAGGAGGTGATTGAGGTGGAGGTGAAGGAGGTGAATGTGATTGAGGTGGAGGTGAAGGTGAATGAGGTGGAGGTGATTGAGGTGGAGGTGAAGGAGGTGGAGGTGAAGGAGGTGAATGAGGTGGAGGTGATTGAGGTGGGGTCTCACTCTGGAGCTGCTGTTCTGTAGTGTCCACTGACTCCACCTTCTTCTGCAGGCGCTTGTTCTCCTTTGTGAGAGCTAAAAAAAAAAGTCATGACTGAATGAAGAGACGCCATCACACGGGGCCCGGGGCCCCTCATTAATCAATACATCACAGACAGCGGTGACATCATCATCATCATTAAAGATGAAATCTGGAGGAATACCTGTGACATCATTCTTCAAATTTGAAAGTTCCTCATTTTTGTTCTTCAGGTTCTCCCGGAGCTCTGTACATGAGAAGAAAAGACCTTCAGACGGACCTCGCACCGGACCCGACCGTCCAGAACCCCATCATCAGCGGGTCAGGCTCACGAAAACAAGAACATCAGGACGATGAAAGACAGAGGAACCAAACGGTGGACATGAAAGGGTGGAGCAGAGGGATGGAGATGATGAAGCTCTGGTGGAGATGTTGGTCAGAGTGTGTGTGCTCACCAGAAACTTCTCTCTTCAGGTCCTCATCGATTACAGAGTTACTCAGAGCATCATTCAGCTGCTCATTCAGATCGGTTATCTTCTCAACTAGTGTACACACACACACACACACACACACACACACACACACACAGAGAGAGTGAGAGAAACACAGGTTTAATTAAAGCCAGGCTCAGTAAAGTCAGGTTTAAGGTGCAGCTCTGTGGATGTTCTGCTCTGATGGACGTACTCAGGACAGAGTTTTGGGAGTCTTTGTCCTTCAGCTCAGCTCTGCTGGTCTCCAGTCTCTGGGTGGTCTTCTCCAGCTGCTCCTGCAGCGCTGAGGTTCACAGACAGACAGACAGACATCAGACGAGGTGAACCTCACACCTCACCTGAGGATCACAGTTCCAACAGCAGAACCAGACGCTCCCGCCGTTATGAGATGGAGAACGTTTGTAATGTTCATTCATTATGAGTGTGTGTGTGTGTGTGTGTGTGTGAGAGTGTGTGTGTGAGAGAGTGTGTGTGTGTGTGTGTCACCAGTCATCTCCATCTCAGATGTTCTCTTCAGCTGATTCAGATCTTTCTGTGCTTTCTGAAGCTTCTTCTGAAGATCCTCCATCAGCTTCTCTGTGGGACGATGGAAACCAGCAGGTTGTTCATGTCCTGAAGCTCCAGCACTCACTCATTCACCCACCCACTCACCCACTCACTCACCCACCCACTCACCCACCCACTCTCTCACTCCTTTACCCACCCACTCACCCACTCTCTCACTCCTTCACCCACCCACTCACCCACCCACTCTCTCACTCTTTCACTCACTCCCTCACCCACCCACTCCCTCACCCACCCACTCTCTCCCTCACCCACTCACTCACTCATTCACCCACCCACCCACTCACCCACCCACTCACTCACCCACTCACTCATTCACCCACCCACCCACTCACTCACTCATTCACCCACCCACCCACTCACTCACTCACCCACTCACTCACCCACTCACTCATTCACCCACCCACCCACTCACTCATTCACCCACCCACCCACTCACCCACTCTCTCACTCACTCACTCACTCACTCTCTCACTCACTCTCTCACTCTCTCACTCCCTCACTCACTCCCTCACTCACTCTCTCACTCACTCACCCACTCTCTCACTCACTCCCTCACTCACTCCCTCACTCACTGTTCTGTGGCGTGTTGCAGTCAGTCTGTTTCAGCAGAGCGATCATCTTATTCTTCTCCTGGATTTCATTCTCTAAACCTTAAAGATGAGCAGAAGCATCAGAGCTGAGGTCTGGACGGCGTGGACCTCACAGAGGATGAGGATGAAGTGATGAAGCACCTGAGATGGTCTTCTGACTCTGCTGCTTCAGTTTACTCTCCTGGTTCCTCAACTGAGAGAGCTGCTCCTTCAGGAACATCACCTGTATGGCTGCACATGGAACACGAGAACCCAGGAGAACCATGAGAACCCAACTGACTCACATCAAAAACAAATCTGCTCTGATTATTAAAGGTTCTCTTATAATGAAGGAAAGGTTCCAGTCTGTGTTTTAAGGACCGTCTCTGTGAATACGCCCTCTACAGGACGAGGAAAACATTTTAATGCACAGCTACCGCTGACGGTCCAAATCAGAACCCAATGATCTCCAACCCAAGGATCTCCAATGAGAATGTAACGCATAACACAGGAACTTTGTAAAGATTTAGTGGAACTGAGCTGGTTCCACTGTGGAACTCTCACCCAGTTTGGTGTTCTCGTCTCCGGAGCGGGACAGTTTGGCCGTCAGCTCGTTCATCTCTTTGTCTAATCCTGAAAGCAGCAGATCCAGAGCTCATAGCACGTTCTCCACACACCACAAAGATCAGCAGGTTCTCAGAAGAAAGGAGAAACCTACGGTTCATTTCAGCTAAACAGGCTTGGATGTTCTCCCCCTGACTCTTGGTCAGGTTCCTCTGCTCCTCCAGTAACCTCATCACTGCACACAGAGAACACGCCGTCTGATTCGGAGGCCTGAAACACTCACTCATAACCCTGATGGATGTCTTTATCAGAACATCTGCACAACGTTCTTTAACGTTGCTTTACAGACGCTGTGGTGGATCTTCAGCGACGTTCACTGTCCAGGTTCCATCTGACCTCACGGTGCTGCGACCCACAAAGAAGCATCACACCTACCGTGATGCACGGTGGGGGCAGCGGTGCGAGAGGGTTAACCAGAGAGATGGAATCAGAAGACTCACGACTCTCCGACTCGGTTCTCCACTTCTTTATCTGCCGTTTCTTCAGCTGCAGCTCTGCTTTTTTCTTCTCAAGTTCCTTCTTCAGTTCTAGAGCAGAAACACAGTTCAGTGAGTGAGAACTTCGTTGGTGCCGCTCGGTTCTCTGTGATGCTTTAGTCCAGATTCAGTACAGACTCAAACCCACCATCGGTGTTCTCTTTGGACGCTGCGATCTTCTCCTCCAGCACCTCCACGTCCCGCGTGAGACCCCGAATCTGAAAGACTGCACCAAACACACGTTCCTGTGTTCATTCAGAACCTCACACTGAAGAACCTCACGCTGAGGAATCAAACACTGAAGAACCTCACGCTCAAGAACCTCACACTGAAGAATCGAACACTGAAGAACCTCACACTGAGGAATCAAACACTGAAGAACCTCACGCTGAGGAATCAAACACTGAAGAACCTCACGCTGAGGAATCAAACACTGAAGAACCTCACGCTCAAGAACCTCACACTGAGGAATCAAACACTGAAGAACCTCACACTGAGGAATCAAACACTGAAGAACCACACACTGAGGAATCAAACACTGAAGAACCTCATACTGAGGAGTCAAACACTGAAGAACCACACACTGAGGAATAAAACACTGAAGAACCACACACTGAGGAACCACATACTGAGGAATCAAACACTGAAGAACCTCATACTGAGGAATCAAACACTGAAGAACCACACACTGAGGAATCAAACACTGAAGAACCACACACTGAGGAATCAAACACTGAAGAACCTCATACTGAGGAATCAAACACTGAAGAACCTCATACTGAGGAATCAAACACTGAAGAACCACACACTGAGGAATCAAACACTGAAGAACCACACACTGAGGAATCAAACACTGAAGAACCACACACTGAGGAATCAAACACTGAAGAACCACACACTGAGGAATCAAACACTGAAGAACCACACACTGAGGAATCAAACACTGAAGAACCACACACTGAGGAATCAAACACTGAAGAACCTCATACTGAGGAATCAAACACTGAAGAACCTCATACTGAGGAATCAAACACTGAAGAACCTCACATTGAGGAATCAAACACTGAAGAACCACACACTGAGGAATCAAACACTGAAGAACCTCATACTGAGGAATCAAACACTGAAGAACCTCACGCTCAAGAGCCTCACACTGAGGAATCAAACACTGAAGAACCGCACACTGAGGAATGAAACACTGAAGAACCACACACTGAGGAATCAAACACTGAAGAACCTCATACTGAGGAATCAAACACTGAAGAACCACACACTGAGGAATCAAACACTGAAGAACCACACACTGAGGAATCAAACACTGAGGAATCAAACACTGAAGAACCTCATGCTCAAGAACCACACACTGAGGAATCAAACACTGAAGAACCACACACTGAGGAATCAAACACTGAAGAACCTCATACTGAGGAATCAAACACTGAAGAACCTCACACTGAGGAATCAAACACTGAAGAACCACACACTGAGGAATCAAACACTGAGGAATCAAACACTGAAGAACCTCATGCTCAAGAACCACACACTGAGGAATCAAACACTGAAGAACCACACACTGAGGAATCAAACACTGAAGAACCTCATACTGAGGAATCAAACACTGAAGAACCTCACACTGAGGAATCAAACACTGAAGAACCTCACATTGAGGAATCAAACACTGAAGAACCTCATACTGAGGAATCAAACACTGAAGAACCTCACACTGAGGAATCAAACACTGAAGAACCTCACACTGAGGAATCAAACACTGAGGAATCAAACACTGAAGAATCAAACACTGAGGAATCAAACACTGAAGAACCACACACTGAAGAACCACACACTGAGGAATCAAACACTGAGGAATCAAACACTGAGGAATCAAACACTGAAGAACCACACACTGAGGAATCAAACACTGAGGAATCAAACACTGAGGAATCAAACACTGAGGAACCAAACACTGAAGAACCACACACTGAGGAATCAAACACTGAGGAATCAAACACTGAAGAACCACACACCACTGAAGAACCACACACCACTGAAGAACCACACACTGAGGAATCAAACACTGATGGCTCCACTCACGCTGCTGAGTCACTGTGTTGTTGAGTTGAGATACTGAGGTCTGGTATTCACCCTGCAGTTCTGCACACACACACACACACACACACACACACACATACACACACACACACACACACACACACACACACACTTTAATGAATAAATGGAGTTAAATGATGGTTGGGTGGGTGGTTGGGTGGGTGGATTGGGTGGGTAAACGGGTGGGGGGGGGTGTATCTCACGTTTCATTGCCTTCTCGAGGTCGGAGCAGTGGGTCGCTTTCTCCAGCTCCTCCTGTAACCCTGAGGAGATCACACAGAGGACGATCACATGACTGCTCTCTCAGTCAGCCATGAGAACATCAACCATCAGAAATCCAAACATCACGCAGAAGGTTCCATACGTTTGTTCTCTGCTGTGAGCTGGTTCTTCCCTTCCTTCTCTGTGTTCAGTTCTTTCTCCAGATCTGATTAACACATCTTCATCATCATCATCACCATCATCATCATCATCATCATCATCATCACAATCATCATCATCATCATCATCATCACCATCACCATCATCATCATCATCATCACAATCATCATCATCATCATCATCATCAGATGGATAAAAGAGAACAGACTGGTCCAGATGGAACTGACCTGATATCTTCTGAGAACTCTGACTGATTCTCTTGTTCATCTCGTCTTCTGTCTGCTTCATCTGATCAAAGAGTTCTGTGGCCTTCTTCACTGTACACACACACACACACACACACACACACACACACACACACACACACACACACACACACACACTCTCAGTGATGATGTAGTGATGGTGGAGCTCTGCTCCTGTTGGCTGCATGCTTACCGTTCTGTGCTAACTCAGCGTCCTTCTTCTTCAGGGCGAGGTTCTGCTGCTCCAGCTTTTGGTTCCCCTCACTCAGCTGTTTCTTCAGCTCTGGAACATTTCAGATCTTTCTCAGATCGGTTCTCAGGATACAACCTCAGTTCTGCGAGGGGTGGGGGTACCTGCGAGCTGCTGGGCTGCGTTGCGCTCCACCTCCTCCACCTTCTCCCTCAGCCTCTTCTCCTCTTTCTTCAGAGTGCTGATCTCTTGAGCTGTTGGATGGGGTACAACGTTCTAAACCAGCTGATGATGCATCATGGAATGCGTTGGGTTCTGTACTCACTCAGTGTTTTCACATCGCTGTCTTTCTTTCCCAGTTCCGCAGTCTTCTTCTTCAGCTCCTGGCCGTTCTTCTCCAGCTGAGCCTCCAGCTCTGTGGAAACAGGAGGTTTGGAACTTCTCCAGAACTGTGGTGGGTTCCATCTGGATGTTCTTCATCATGTGTGTGAGTTTAAATCTCACCTGCGACTCTCTTCTCGGCTTGACGTTTGTTGTTGGAGATGAGGTTCTGTATCCAGGTCAGATCTGACTGTAGAACCATGGTCTTCAGGACTGAGGTACAGAAATCCCATCAGCTCAGAGCATCACATCCAACAAAACCACCTGACTCTCACCTACAGACGTGTTCTGCATTCAGAACGTTCATTAAAGGACAGGACTCACAGTCTTTAGCAGGTTCTGTGTTCTTAAGTTCCCCGATCATTTTGAGAATGTCCTTCTGCGCAGCTTTGAACATCAAAGAACATCGTTTAGAACATTATTATTAATGACATCACACCTGAAGCATTACAGAACCTTAATGAGATTCTCCCTCAGTTCCAGACCCATCATGAAGAACCTCTCACCGCTGATCTGCTCCAGCTTCTTCTGATCCACCACCTGATTCTGCAGCTGCCACACCTCCTCCATCTTCTGTATTATACTCAGAACTGACCATGAACACGTCATCATCATCATCATCAATCATTTAAATTAATTAACCTTTCAGATGAAGTCTGATTACAGGAACATCACTGATGATGGAGGTGCTCCACCTGTTAAAAGGAGAACCATGACCTACTCTGATCAGCGCTCGAGTTCTTCTTCTTTAGTTCCGTCTTCTTCTCCTGAAGCTTGTTCTTCTTCCCCTTCAGTTCTTGCAGGAGCTCTGGGTTGCACACAGACGGACTCTCAGACTCAAAGCCCCTCAGACGTCATTAAAAAGTTCTGTTCTAAAAGTTCTAAACGTTCTAAACACTTTATATTCAGTTTTATATGAAATGATTACAGTTCTAATTCTAGAACACAGAGTGGGAACAGAGAACCGTTACTTATGGTTTTGGAATCTGACGGTCCTCCACTGATCCTCCTCTGAAGGTTGATGATGTCCATGTTGAGAGACATGATCTCCAGAACTGTCAACATCCAGCATCACAGAGAACATCAGACTCCTCACAGTGTTTCAGTGCAGAACATAAAGGTTCCTTCACGGTACTCGGTCAGAGAACCCCACCCTCCCTCCCTCCCTCCCACCCGCCGTTGCAGTGGCAAATCTTTGGATCTCCATGTTGTTGCTGTGCATGTGATTGTGTCTCAGCGGCGCCCCACGGTGGAGACTCACCGAGCTTCAGGTTTACATCAGGCAGCTGCTTCACCACGTTCTCCAGCTCTGAAGATATCACTGCAAGAACATAAGATCACTGTCATCAACCTCCACATCATCTACCACAACCTGATCAACCCCCACCTCATCAACCCCCACCTCATCAACCCCCACCTCATCAACCTCCACCTCATCAACCCCCACCTCATCAACCCCCACCTCATCAACCCCCACCTCATCAACCTCCACCTCATCAACCTCCACATCATCTACCACAACCTGATCAACCCCCACCTCATCAACCCCCACCTCATCAACTTCCACCTCATCAACCCCCACCTCATCAACCCCCACCTCATCAACCCCCACCTCATCAACCCCCACCTCATCAACCCCCACCTCATCAACCCCCACCTCATCAACCCCCACCTCATCATCCCCCACCTCATCAACCCCCACCTCATCAACCCCCACCTCATCATCCCCCACCTCATCAACCTCCACCTCATCAACCTCCACCTCATCAACCCCCACCTCATCAACCTCCACCTCATCAACCTCCACCTCATCAACCTCCACCTCATCAACCCCCACCTCATCAACCCCACCTCATCAACCCCCACCTCATCAACCCCCACCTCATCAACCCCCACCTCATCAACCCCCACCTCCACCCTCATCATCCCCCACCTCATCAACCTCCACCTCATCAACCTCCACCTCATCAACCTCCACCTCATCAACCCCCACCTCATCAACCCCCACCATCATCAAACCCCCACCTCATCAACCCCATCATCAACCCCCACCTCATCAACCCCACCTCATCAACCTCCCACATCAACCCATCAACCCCCACCTCATCAACCCCCACCTCATCAACCCCCACCTCATCAACCTCCCACCTCATCAACCTCCACCTCATCAACCCCCACCTCATCAACCCCCACCTCATCAACCTCCACCTCATCAACCTCCACCTCATCAACCCCCACCTCATCAACCCCATCCTCATCAACCCCCACCTCATCAACCTCCACCTCATCAACCCCATCCTCATCAACCCCCACCTCATCAACCTCCACCTCATCAACCCCATCCTCATCAACCCCCACCTCATCAACCTCCACCTCATCAACCTCCACCTCATCAACCCCCACCTCATCAACCTCCACCTCATCAACCTCCACCTCATCAACCCCCACCTCATCATCCCCCACCTCATCAACCCCCACCTCATCAACCTCCACCTCATCAACCCCCACCTCATCAACCCCCCTCACAACCTCATCAACCTCCACCTCATCAACCCCCACCTCATCAACCCCCACCTCATCAACCCCCACCTCATCAACCCCCACCTCATCAACCCCCACCCTCATCAACCCCCACCTCATCAACCCCACCTCATCAACCTCCACCTCATCAACCTCCACCTCATCAACCCCCACCTCATCAACCTCCACCTCATCAACCTCCACCTCATCAACCTCCACCTCATCAACCCCCACCTCATCAACCCCCCCCACCTCATCAACCCCCACCTCATCAACCTCCACCTCATCAACCCCACCTCATCAACCCCACCTCATCAACCCCCACCTCATCAACCCCACCTCATCAACCCCCACCTCATCAACCCCATCCTCATCAACCCCCACCTCATCAACCTCCACCTCATCAACCTCCACCTCATCAACCCCCACCTCATCAACCCCCACCTCATCAACCTCCACCTCATCAACCTCCACCTCATCAACCCCCACCTCATCAACCCCCACCTCATCAACCCCCACCTCATCAACCTCCACCTCATCAACCCCCACCTCATCAACCTCCACCTCATCAACCCCCACCTCATCAACCCCCACCTCATCAACCCCCACCTCATCATCTCCCACCTCATCAACCTCCACCTCATCATCTCCCACCTCATCAACCCCCACCTCATCAACCCCCACCTCATCAACCTCCACCTCATCAACCTCCACCTCATCAACCTCCACCTCATCAACCCCCACCTCATCAACCTCCACCTCATCAACCCCATCCTCATCAACCCCCACCTCATCAACCCCCACCTCATCAACCTCCACCTCATCAACCTCCACCTCATCAACCTCCACCTCATCAACCCCCACCTCATCAACCCCCACGTGATCGTTCACAGTAGATCCTCTGAACCAGTTCATTATGAAGAAGTGAGGAATCATGTACACAGGTCTGAATCATCTGCAGTAACACACTGACCCCACCATTCAACACACACATCAGTAATTACACACTGACCCCACCATTCAACACACACATCAGTAATTACACACTGACCCCACCATTCAACACACACATCAGAGTACACACTGACCCCACCATTCAACACACACATCAGTAATTACACACTGACCCCACCATTCAACACACACATCAGTAATTACACACTGACCCCACCATTCAACACACACATCAGTAATAACACACTGACCCCACCATTCAACACACACATCAGTAATTACACACTGACCCCACCATTCAACACACACATCAGTAATTACACACTGACCCCACCATTCAACACACACATCAGTAAGTACACACTGACCCCACCATTCAACACACACATCAGTAAGTACACACTGACCCCACCATTCAACACACACATCAGTAATTACACACTGACCCCACCACCATTCAACACACACATCAGTAATTACACACTGACCCCACCATTCAACACACACATCAGTAATAACACACTGACCCCACCATTCAACACACACATCAGTAATTACACACTGACCCCACCATTCAACACACACATCAGTAATTACACACTGACCCCACCATTCAACACACACATCAGTAATTACACACTGACCCCACCATTCAACACACACATCAGAGTACACACTGACCCCACCATTCAACACACACATCAGTAATTACACACTGACCCCACCATTCAACACACACATCAGTAATTACACACTGACCCCACCATTCAACACACACATCAGTAATTACACACTGACCCCACCATTCAACACACACATCAGTAATTACACACTGACCCCACCATTCAACACACACATCAGTAATTACACACTGACCCCACCATTCAACACACACATCAGTAATACACACTGACCCCACCATTCAACACACACATCAGTAAGTACACATCCCCACCATTCAACACACACATCAGTAATTACACACTGACCCCACCATTCAACACACACATCAGTAATTACACACTGACCCCACCATTCAACACACACATCAGTAATTACACACTGACCCCACCATTCAACACACACATCAGTAATTACACACTGACCCCACCATTCAACACACACATCAGTAAGTACACACTGACCCCACCATTCAACACACACATCAGAGTACACACTGACCCCACCATTCAACACACACATCAGTAAGTACACACTGACCCCACCATTCAACACACACATCAGTAATTACACACTGACCCCACCATTCAACACACACATCAGTAATTACACACTGACCCCACCATTCAACACACACATCAGTAATTACACACTGACCCCACCATTCAACACACACATCAGTAATTACACACTGACCCCACCATTCAACACACACATCAGTAAGTACACACTGACCCCACCATTCAACACACACATCAGTAAGTACACACTGACCCCACCATTCAACACACACATCAGTAGTACACACTGACCCCACCATTCAACACACACATCAGTAATTACACACTGACCCCACCATTCAACACACACATCAGTAATTACACACTGACCCCACCATTCAACACACACATCAGTAATTACACACTGACCCCACCATTCAACACACACATCAGTAATTACACACTGACCCCACCATTCAACACACACATCAGTAATTACACACTGACCCCACCATTCAACACACACATCAGTAATTACACACTGACCCCACCATTCAACACACACATCAGTAATTACACACTGACCCCACCATTCAACACACACATCAGTAATTACACACTGACCCCACCATTCAACACACACATCAGTAATTACACACTGACCCCACCATTCAACACACACATCAGTAAGTACACACTGACCCCACCATTCAACACACACATCAGAGTACACACTGACCCCACCATTCAACACACACATCAGTAATTACACACTGACCCCACCATTCAACACACACATCAGAGTACACACTGACCCCACCATTCAACACACACATCAGAGTACACACTGACCCCACCATTCAACACACACATCAGTAATTACACACTGACCCCACCATTCAACACACACATCAGTAATTACACACTGACCCCACCATTCAACACACACATCAGAGTACACACTGACCCCACCATTCAACACACACATCAGTAATTACACACTGACCCCACCATTCAACACACACATCAGTAATTACACACTGACCCCACCATTCAACACACACATCAGTAAGTACACACTGAGTGCTTAATGTGTGTGTAATGTTTAATACACTCTCACATTACAGTTTTATGGGCCTTCCCCAAACTGTTCCCACAGACTGGTGCTGGTTGTATTCGGCTGTGGTAACAGAACCGACTCACACACCTGACCTCAGATCAGGAAGGTCAGGTCAGAATATTAGGATCAGTGCAATAGAACCCCAACAGAACCTCAACAGAACCCCAACAGAACCTCAACAGAACCCGGGGGTGGTGGCTGTGACACACTGTGGTGTTCTTTGGGGTTCTCACCATCATGTCTCTCCTGCAGGTCGTTGCACTCACTCCTGCTCTCATCCAGCTTTCGTTCCAACTCTGTAAATAAAGATTGACCTTAGAGCCGCTGACTGAACTCACAGCCTTCATCATCTTCATCATCATCGTCCTCATCCTCAGCCTTACCCTTGTTCTTGGTTATGAGTGTGTTGATGGCGTTTGACTTCTCGCTCAGCTTTTCCTGAAGATCTGAAACCAAACACAGAGAATCAACCCCCTCTGCTGGTGGAGCACGGTACTGCACCAGCAGATCCTCCAGACCGCGGTACGTTAATGATGTGTTCTTGATTAATGAACTGATGAAGCTTCAGGATCATCTGATCTCAGTCTTCATGAGGACCTTCTGGTTTTTGGTGCAGTTGTGAACTGATGCACCTTTTATTGTAAACTCTGCTGCAGTCTTCTCTCCGTGAGCCTGGACCTGCGTCTCCCTCAGCTGCAGCTGCAGAGACAGAACCTGAGACACTGCAGGAGACAACGAGACATTAACCCTGAGACACTGCAGGAGACAACGAGACATGATTCAAATCACTTTATAAAATCCCATTAACTCCTTTATTTCCGGGTCACGTGGGACTCTTTTTAAAAGGTTCAGGAACTCACAGGGTTCCTGATTGTTCTTCTTCAGCTCGTCCAGAATCTTCTCCATGTCTTTTTTCTCTTTCTTCAGATCATTCTGTAAAGCTGAGAGAATAAACAGCTTTATTCTAACCACCTGTCTGCGGCTCCATCAGGTCTGGAGGGGGCGCTGTTCTGGTCTCAGGCTTTGTTTCATTAGATTGATTAATTAATTAATGATGCAGTTTTATGCTGAACTTCATAAAACAACCTGAATTTATTTATTATGATGAATTTATTCTGAATGTTAAAGTCATCATGTTCTCCTTTGGGAGGTCAGAGGAGGTCAGAGGAGGTCAGAGGAGGTCAGAGGAGCTCCTGCACTCCGGATGAGGAAATTCAGTGTGAAAACGTTTGTGTTATCGCTGCAGAGGGCCAAATTGGATGAAGTGAAGATTCCGGGGCCAAACGTTCTTATTTGCGCTCCGTTATCAAACAGCTTTACTGTCATAATTAATTCCTCAGAAGGCAGTGGAACTGAAAATAAACAACTCGAGCATCAACTCCGATCAAATGAAAGCAACTAACAGAACCACAACCCCCTTCATTTAAGCTTCAAGAGACAAAGATGGTATTAGATTGGTGCTGCCATCGTGTGGTGAAATGTGGAATTACACGTTAACGGTTTATTTATTGATTTATTCTGACATAACGCAGTGTGTGTGTGTGTGTGTGTGTGTGTGTGTGTGTGTGTGTGTGTGTGTTACCTGGTTTCAGTTTGTCATTGAGGGATGATTTCTCTTTCTGTAAATTCTGCACCTCTTTCTCCAAACTTTCAATCTGTTTATCTGAAGATCAGAAACAATCAGCTGATTCAGCACAACATCAGTACAGTACTGTCCTCTCTGTCCTATATGTTCTCTCTGTCCTATATGTTCTCTCTGTTCTCTCTGTCCTCTCTGTTCTCTCTGTCCTCTCTGTCCTATATGTTCTCTCTGTCCTCTCTGCTCTCTCTGTCCTATATGTTCTCTCTGTCCTATATGTTCTCTCTGTCCTCTCTGTCCTATATGTTCTCTCTGTTCTATATGTTCTCTCTGTCCTCTCTGCTCTCTCTGTCCTATATGTTCTCTCTGTCCTATATGTTCTCTCTGTTCTCTCTGTCCTCTCTGTTCTCTCTGTCCTCTCTGTTCTCTCTGTCCTCTCTGTCCTCTCTGTTCTCTCTGTCCTCTCTGTCCTCTCTGTTCTCTCTGTCCTCTCTGTCCTCTCTGTCCTCTCTGCTCTCTCTGTCCTATATGTTCTCTCTGTCCTCTCTGTCCTATATGTTCTCTCTGTCCTCTCTGTTCTCTCTATTCTCTCTGTTCTCTCTGTCCTATATGTTCTCTCTGTCCTATATGTTCTCTCTGTTCTCTCTGTCCTCTCTGTTCTCTCTGTCCTCTCTGTCCTATATGTTCTCTCTGTCCTCTCTGCTCTCTCTGTCCTATATGTTCTCTCTGTCCTATATGTTCTCTCTGTCCTCTCTGTCCTCTCTGTTCTATATGTTCTCTCTGTCCTCTCTGCTCTCTCTGTCCTATATGTTCTCTCTGTCCTATATGTTCTCTCTGTTCTCTCTGTCCTCTCTGTTCTCTCTGTTCTCTCTGTCCTCTCTGTCCTCTCTGTTCTCTCTGTCCTCTCTGTTCTCTCTGTTCTCTCTGTCCTCTCTGTCCTCTCTGTCCTCTCTGTCCTATATGTCCTCTTTGTTCTCTCTGTCCTCTCTGTTCTCTCTGTCCTCTCTGTTCTCTCTGTCCTCTCTGTTCTTTTTGTTCTCTCTGTCCTCTCTGTCCTCTCTGTCCTATATGTTCTCTCTGTCCTCTCTGTCCTCTCTGTTCCTTTAATGTAACCTGTTAGCTTTAATGATTGGTTAATGTAATTGAACAGGAAGGAGGATAATAGAGGAAGTGATGACACACCGACTTCAGGGTCTGATCTGTCTCCTTTCTCTTCCTTCAGATCAGACAGCAGGCTCTGTTTGTCCTCCAGTCTCTGTCCCACAGCTGATACACACATCATACACACACATGAGCGGGTGGTCACACACCCCATCACACCGTGCTCTCGTGCTGTTCGGAGGTCTGACCTTCGATCTGAGCCTGGACCTTCATCTGCTCGGCCAGCTTCCTCTGAAGGTCCACGATGTGGTTCTGAACCGCCATGCCCTGCTTAACTGGACCCACACACCACAAACACAACTCATTACTGATGGGGGGGGGGGGGGGGGGGGCAATCATGTTTAATCCTGGATCCTCAGAACAGAAAAATGTACTCAGTGCAGATGCAGCTTCATCTTTGTCCTGTAGGTGGCGCAGTTTCTCCTCCAGCTCCTTCTCCAGTTCTAAAAGTTCAATAAAAAGCATTGAGGTGAGGAGATCAAAGAAACAGGAACCTTCACCTGAGTGGAACCAAATGAAGGGAACGCACCGTTGATACGAGGTGAGGATGTAGTTCCTGAACCTTTTTTTAGTTCATCGATCTGATCCTGCAGCTTTATTATCTCTGATACTGCACACACACACACACACACACACACAGGTATTTATAACAGGACAGAACTGTGTGTGTGTGTGTGTGTGTGTGTGTGTGTGTGTGTGTGTGCTCACACTGGCTGCTGTTGGTTGAGGAACATCTGGGCTCATTAAGCTCCAGCTTGTCGTTCATGTTCTTCAGCTCCTTCTTCGCTTTCTTCAGTTTCGCCTCTAATTCTAAACATTTAATTCATAAAGTTTAAACTCTTGAATCATCAGATCATTACATTCAATTATTATTAACCTCAACATGGGTTTCAGAAGCTGATGATTGTAAACCCATTAAAAAGATTTTAATGAACCATCTTTATTATAAGTGACGTCATTAAATGTGCTGTTCCACCGGCTCGCCGGCAGATGTCGCTGTCCGTGTTGGTTTCTCGGTTATTCTGTATTAATGGAGGTCATTATAACATGTTAAAGCGTGTGAACGAACCCAAGGCCTTCTCAGGCTCCGCCTCATGCATCACGTCCATCTCCAGCTTCTTGGTGTCCGCATACTTTTGCAGGACGTCCAGCACTACAAGGACAGGACACTGTGAAGCAGGGGTCTTTGCTCCAACACAAAATGTTTAACAGAATGTCATCAGTTCATCAGCCGTGTCCTAAACAAGTCACCGCTCACAGGAGCTCAGATCTGCAGAACCCAAAACACCAAGAACACCAGAACCGAACGGGACAGGTCCAAAACCTGTCCTACCGTCGGACCGAGAGGTCATCTCTATGTGGACACGCCGCGCAGGGACGTACCCGATTTTGCAGGACCTTCAGCATTCCGCGCGAGTTTGTTGAGCAGGCTGTCCAGCTGGTTCTGCAGTTCTGGAGACATAGAACATTTGTGAAGCTGGACGTTCAGAGAGGTGAGGGCTGAATAACGAGCATGATGAAGTTTCACCTGCAGCCTGGACTCTCATCATCTGAGTGGTGTTTCTGGAGGCCAGCTTCATCTCTCGATACGACCGCTTCAGACCAAACAGCTCCTTCTCTGAAGATGCAGATTGAAAGGTTAGTCTGGATTGAAGGCGTCCAGCTGATGGGTCAGTGTGTGATGGATCTGTATCTCACGGAGGTTGATGATGTCCTCGGTGTTCTTATTCAGCTGCTTGTTACAGCTGACCAGCTCGGTTTCAAGACCTGCGGATGATCGACCCTCTGAATGTCACGTCCAATCAGAACACAGCGTTAGAAAAATGATCACTCACCTTCACACAAGGTTTCCAAAGCATTCTGAACAAAGATCAAAATTAATGATAATTAAACCAGCCGTTAATGAGGGACAGGTTATTTATAATGAGTTACAGTGAAGACTTTACCTGATCTTCATCATCATCATCATCGTCGTTTCTTTTACCTGTAAATCAGACGGTGCACCATGAGCTCGGTCTCTCTCTGCTGTTCGGGCGTGCGAGCAGACGGGCGGGCGGGCGGGCGGGCGGAGGATGCAGCTTACCTGAGCCGGAGCCGGAGCAGCTGAAGCAGAGGAAGCAGAGCAGCAGGATCTGAACCGATGCCATCGCTGGAACTGTGGCAGCCGGACAGCCTGAATGCCTTATATATTTCACCGTAGCCCCGCCCCCTCCTCCATCACGCAGTCACCTGATCACCTGCGCAGACCTCTGAAACATCTGATCCTGATCCCTGAAACGATCACGAGATTTAAACTTTATAATCAATGATTAAAAGAAGAACATACCAAAGTTAGGGATGACCCGACCGTGTGCAGTGGAGTGCAGAGGTCACTGTGGGAGAGGCAGCTGATGGATTCTGAACGATCTCTAACGATCTCTGTATAATTACAGCTCATTAAAATCTAAAGATATAAATATATTATAAATATAATAAAGTTTTAAACTGTTGATCTTTAAATGCTGAGATCAGAAGGTTCAGAACGTCAGTTAGAACGTCAGTGTTATCGCAGAAGAACACCTTTAATTACACAACCCCCCCCCCACACACACACACACACACACACACACACAACCCCCCCCACACACACACAACCCCCCCCCACACTTCCTGTTCAGCAGGATGACTGAGGGTCAAAGAGAGAAGTGAAGAAACTGAACTCTGATAATCATCCAGCAAGTCATCAGAACTCAGACTGCTCCTCCTCATCCTCATCTTCATCTTCATCATGGTGTGTGGATCACACACACACACACACACACACACACACACACGTACAATAATATACTAATAATATTCATTTATTCATACATTGTCTTCAGCTTTATCCTCTATTAGGGTCGCGGGGGGGGGGGGGGGGGGGGTTCCACATGCCCATCCAGGGGAGAACATTTCGGGTGCTGGGCAGATATACGCAGGACAGAGGGGCAATCTATCACTGTAGACACACTCACACACACACACTCTCTCTCTATGGGGCAATTTGGAGAACTCAATTGACTTGATCCATGTTTTTGGACTGTGGGAGGAAACCGGAGAACCCGGAGGAAACCCACGTGGACACGGGGAGGACATGGAAACTCCACCCAGATGGGGATTCGAACCAGGAATCCCTAGTGCTGAGAGGAGAACATGCTAAACCACTAAGCCACCGTGCCGCCTCTAATAATATACTATATAATAATAATAACATTCCTAATGACACCTGCTCTGTGGGTCCTGATCCTGAACTACTGACCCCATCTGAGAGGAGGAGGAGGAGGAGGAGGAGGAGGTGGAGGAGGAGGAGGAGGTGGAGGTGGAGGAGGAGGAGGAGGTGGAGGAGGTGGAGGGAGGAGGGAGGAGGAGGAGGAGGAGGAGGAGGAGGAGGTGATGTGCTGGAGACTGAGAGGAGGATGAGGATGAGGAAGGTCAGATGACGTGTTTGATGTAAACATTATTAAATGATTCAGAATGTGATCAGGTGAGTGGTGTTTGTTCTCCGGGTTCCTCAGGGTTCCTGGTGGGTGACTGATTAACAGCTCAGCACTCAGCACATGTCTGTACAGTATTTATTCAACCAGCCCGTCAGTAATAAACCCCGCTCGATCGGTCAATACAGGACATTTCCCCCCCCCCCCCCCGAGTGCAGAGGAACCCCGCCCCAACCGTCGCTTCAGTACTGATGCTGCGAAGATCGTAATCAGAACTTCAGTTGGACGCCAACATCACGCCACGAGAACACCGTCCATTACACAACACCCCACTTCCTGTTACTGCAGAGTCAGCGGCCATTAGGGGTCATCTACACCCATCATCAGAACCCGGGCGAATCACTCGCACCCAACACACCGCACACTCGGGTGGAGCCAAGGTTCCTGACCTCAGGGTCCTGCGGGTGGAGCCTCACATCTCCATATTTCCCTTATACATACAGAACGATTCCATTAGTTTGACTCGTGAGTCATGGTTCAGATGTAATCCAACCTTCAAATGAATCAGTGAGTCATGACTCCTCTTTATAGCTCACACACAGCGAGTCAGTTTCAGGTTGACTCTATTTTTCTGTCCAGGCCGTGAGTTCTGTCCTTTCACCTCCTGCATGGAGCACACGGAGCGGGCCCCGCAGGCCCCCGCAGACGGTTCCCGGTTCGGACCGGCGCTCGGCTCCTTCACTCCGTCAGCAGTGAGGGTTCCGATTCGGCTCGTCCCAGTTCGGTGACCGCGGTGAGTTCGGCCAGGTTCCTCGGCGGGGCTTCGTCCTTGCTGTGGTTCTTCTTGTGGGCCCTGAAGCTCCCCAGGTAGGCGAAGCTCTTGTGGCAGATGCTGCAGCAGTAGGGCTTCTCTCCGGTGTGTATGCGCAGGTGAGTCTTGAGGACGTCGGGCCGGGCGAAGCTCTTGTCGCAGTGGGGGCAGCTGTAGGGCCGCTCGTGGGTGTGCACGCGCTCGTGCTGCTTCAGGTTGATGCGGTGGAAGAAGCTGCTGCCGCAGAAGGAGCACTGGTACGGCCGCTCGCGCTTGTCCCCGATGTGGATCTGCTTGTGGGTGTAGAAGTGGCGCGGGTCGGAGAAGCCCTTGCCGCAGTGGTCGCAGAGGAAGGGCTTCTCTCCGGTGTGCGTGCGCTCGTGCCGGTCGCGGTTGACCTTCTGGCCGAAGGTCATGTCGCAGAAGGTGCAGGAGTAGGGCTTCTCGCCCGTGTGCACGCGGCGGTGCTGCTTGAGGGCGCTGACGGTGGTGAAGCCCTTGTCGCAGGCGTCGCAGACGTACGGCCTCTCGTTGGTGTGCACGCGCTCGTGCTTCTTCAGGTGGGTCTTGTGGTAGAAGCTCTTGTCGCAGTAGGTGCACTTGAGCGGCCGCTGCCCCGTGTGGATGCTCTGGTGGCACTTCAGGTTGCCCTTGGTTTTGAAGCAGCGGCCGCAGAGGTCGCAGCAGTAGGGCTTCTCTCCGCTGTGCGAGCGCACGTGGGCCGTGAGGGCCGAGCGCGACGGGTAGCCCTTGGAACAGACCACGCAGGTGTGGGGCCGCGAGAGCTTCTTGGACTTGTGGTTCTCGTGCATTTTCATGTGGCGCGTCAGAAAGGCCTTGGACCTCAGCTCCTGTCCGCAGACACTGCAGGGGCAGACGGACTTCCTGCCCGGGGACTTCCTGCGCTTCTCCTTCGACGAGACGCCGTCTTCTTCACAAGAATCGCTACCGCCACCTGGAGGACGAGACAACCCCATGGTGAAGGTGGGGAGACGCCGTGGACAAGGTAACAGGATGTTTGTGAACCCACCTGAGGGACAGAAGTCATCATCGGGATCAGGGTCCTCAGGGTCCTCAGGTTCTTCAGGGTCCTCAGGTTCTTCAGGGTCCTCAGGTTCTTCAGGGTCCTCAGGGTCCTCAGGTTCTTCAGGGTCCTCAGGGTCCTCAGGTTCCTCAGGGTCCTCAGGTTTGATGATCCCGTTCTCCAGGTCCTGCTTGGCCGTGTTGCCGTGGTGGACGCTCCTGGTGGTATGGTCAGTGGGCGTAGCGTCTCTGGAGTCCTGTTCTCCTCCACTACACGTCTCGTGTGTATCAGGGTAACAGTGGAACGACGGACTGGGTTTATCCTCCTCCTCAAACTCTTTCAGGAGCGCTGCCTCCTCCTCCTCCTCCTCCTCTTCCTCCCCCCGTCGGTAAAGCCTGTCCGGCGAGACGCCGCCATGCTCGGCCTCCGTCCCCTCGGCGCCCCCCAGGTGCTGCTCAGAGCTGGGGCTGATTTCAGCTCGACACAGGGAGCAGAGCGCCGCCGAGTCCCTCGGACCCTGCGCAGAGAACAGAGAGCAGAACCCTCGGTAACGATCACATGACATCCCATCACCTGTGAGGTGTGTGTGCTCTGTAATCTCAGGGCGGGCCCCGGGTCCCTCACCTGTGTGGAGCGTCTCAGCGCCTGGCTCAGTCTGTTCTCCAGCAGACGGACGGCGTTCCTGAGCGTGCGCACCTCGTCCTGCAGGAGCGTGATGTCAGACATGGACAGGTCCGTCCCCACCGTCCGAGTGCAGGACGCCGGCTCCTCGGAGCACAGGTGGAGCTGCAGCAGGGCTTCCCCACCTCCATTCACACCCTCCACCTTCTCCTCCATTTTGTTCCTCCTGTTAACTGATAGAGAACCAATCGCAAAGACTCATCAATAACTCACTCAATACATCAGCCTTGAGGCAGCCAGGCTACAACATGCATGTTCTACCTCCCGAATCTCTCTCTCTCACACACACTCACACACACACACTCACACACACACACTCACATTTTATAATAATAAAATACACCATCCTGATACAGTAAAGTATAAATGCAATGTACACGTGACTGGTAGTATAGTATAGTATAGTGTGGTATAAAAGGAGAGTATGAAGAACGTGCTGTTGTTTGATGATGCCGCGGTCACGTGTCCGTGTGATTGCTGTCATTGAGGATGTGAGTGATGACGTGGTGACGGGGACTCGAACCCGCTCTGATCTTCATTTTAATTCTTTAATCATTTCATATTAAACTTCTGTCGGTAATTATCGCGGCGTAATTCCATTCTTTTGAACGCGGCCGCTTTGATGTCTCTCTGTGATCATGTTATTGCTGAAACTAAAGCGTTCTGATACTCCGGACAGTTGCCGTGTCCAGCTTTGATCTTACCGTGACCTGTGAGCGGCACTTTGATCCGCGATCAAACGGCACGGCGGCGTCTTTAATGTTCCCTGTGTGTTTACAGCACAGCCCCGCAGCGGCGGCTCGTTCCGGGGTTACCGAACACTCCGCTGCAGCGCCCCCTGCTGCACCGACGGCCCAGTCACACCGTTTAAACCGTCACCGAATATCACAGAGCAGCTCCAACTGAATCACTAACAACAACACTGTAAACCATAACATTAACCACACAACATTAATACAACATTAATACAACATTAATACAACAATACACATACAAATCAATAACAACGACACTGTAAACCATAACATTAACCACACAACATTAATACAACATTAATACAACATTAATACAACAATACACATACAAATCAATAACAACGACACTGTAAACCATAACATTAACCACACAACATTAATACAACATTAATACAACATTAATACAACAATACACATACAAATCAATAACAACAACACTGTAAACCATAACATTAACCACACAACATTAATACAACATTAATACAACATTAATACAACAATACACATACAAATCAATAACAACAACACTGTAAACCATAACATTAACCACACAACATTAATACAACATTAATACAACATTAATACAACAATACACATACAAATCAATAACAACAACACTGTAAACCATAACATTAACCACACAACATTAATACAACATTAATACAACATTAATACAACAATACACATACAAATCAATAACAACAACACTGTAAACCATAACATTAACCACACAACATTAATACAACATTAATACAACAATACACATACAAATCAATAACAACGACACTGTAAACCATAACACTAACCACACAACATTAATACAACATTAATACAACAATACAAAGACAAATCAATAACAACGACACTGTAAACCATAACACTAACCACACAACATTAATACAACATTAATACAACAATACACATACAAATCAATAACAACGACACTGTAAACCATAACATTAACCACACAACATTAATACAACATTAATACAACAATACACATACAAATCAACAACAACAACACTGTAAACCATAACATTAACCACACACCATTAATACAACATTAATACAACAATATAAAGACAAATCAATAACAACAACACTGTAAACCATAACACTAACCACACAACATTAATACAACATTAATACAACAATACAAAGACAAATCACTAACAACAACACTGTAAACCATAACACTAACCACACAACATTAATACAACATTAATACAACAATATAAAGACAAATCAATAACAACAACACTGTAAACCATAACACTAACCACACAACATTAATACAACATTAATACAACATTAATACAACAATACAAAGACAAATCACTAACAACGACACTGTAAACCATAACATTAACCACACAACATTAATACAACATTAATACAACAATACACATACAAATCAATAACAACAACACTGTAAACCATAACACTAACCACACAACATTAATACAACATTAATACAACAATACAAAGACAAATCACTAACAACGACACTGTAAACCATAACACTAACCACACAACATTAATACAACATTAATACAACATTAATACAACAATACAAAGACAAATCACTAACAACGACACTGTAAACCATAACACTAACCACACAACATTAATACAACATTAATACAACATTAATACAACAATACAAAGACAAATCACTAACAACGACACTGTAAACCATAACACTAACCACACAACATTAATACAACATTAATACAACATTAATACAACAATACACATACAGATCCCATGCAAAGCACACTGACTGAGTTGAACCTTACGTTATTAATGTCATTGTAATCCGTACAGATCCGAACAGAGCGTGTTTATAATAATCTGCTGCTCCTCCACACACCTCCGGCGCGGCAGGGGGCGCAAGTCACGTGGGTCCGAGCGGAAGTCTGAACGGCGAGAGGGTTAAAAGAGGCTGCGGGGTGAGCGCGTGCACAGTCCGGCGCGTGCACGGTGCAGAGATGGAGGTGACCAGAAGAAGTAAGAGCCGCGCGCGCGGGGGGGGGCAGTGTAACAGCGCGGGGGGGGGGAGGTTACAGTGTAACAGCGCGGGTGTAACAGCGCGGCGGGGGGAGGTTACAATGTAACAGCGCGGGGGGGGAGGTTACAATGTAACAGCGCGGGGGGGGGGAGGTTACAGTGTAACAGCGCGGGTGTAACAGCGCGGCGGGGGGAGGTTACAATGTAACAGCGCGGGGGGGGGCGGATACAACGTTACACTGCTGCTCTGATGGACAACCGACTAACAACACTGCTACTGCGCCTGCGCACTCACACCAGCTCCTGCTTTAACCTGTGTGTGTGTGTGTGTGTGTTTGGGTGTATGTGTGTGTGTGTGTGTGTGTGTGTTTGGGTGTGTGTGTGTGTGTGTGTGTGTGTGTGTTTCAGACTTTAAGGACACACTGAGTCGGATCTACTCTGCGGTGGATGAATCGGATTTCTTGGCGGTTGATGGAGAGTTCTCAGGTTCTGTTTCGTCATCATTATTACGTCATTCATTAATTACAGAGCTCATTAAACGCACTTCATTTGGTTCTGCTCTGTGAGTCGGTGTCATTTTGGTGTGTGATCTGCGGTCCGGTTCAGAGTCGTGGTTCTGGTCCGGTTCGGAGTCGCGGTTCTGGTCCGGTTCGGAGTCGCGGTTCTGGTCCGGTTCGGAGTCGCGGTTCTGGTCCGGTTCGGAGTCGCGGTTCTGGTCCGGTTCAGAGTCGCGGTTCTGGTCCGGTTCGGAGTCGCGGTTCTGGTCCGGTTCGGAGTCGCGGTTCGGAGTCGCGGTTCTGGTCCGGTTCGGAGTCGCGGTTCTGGTCCGGTTCGGAGTCGCGGTTCTGGTCCGGTTCGGAGTCGTGGTTCTGATCCGGTTCTGATCCGGTTCTGTTGTGCCGCTGTTCTCAGGGCTGAGCGACGGCCCGCCGGTCAGCACCCTCACTAACGGCATGGACACCCCTGAGGAGCGCTACAGTAAGCTGAGGAAGGTGGGTCAGAACCTCTGGGTTCTGTTTGGGTTCTGCAGGGTGGGCGGTACATTAACAGGCTGATGTGTTTCCTGTAGCACTCCATGGACTTCCTGCTGTTCCAGTTCGGCCTGTGTGCGTTCCGTTACGATCAGTCTCAGTCCAGGTGAGTGTGTGTGTGGGGGTGTGTGTGTGTGGGGGTGTGTGTGTGGGGGTGTGTGTGTGGGGGTGTGTGTGTGTGGGGTGTGTGTGTGTGGGGTGTGAGTGTGTGTGTGGGGGGGGTGAGTGTGTGTGTGGGGGTGTGAGTGTGTGTGTGGGGGTGTGAGTGTGTGTGAGTGTGTGTGGGGGGTGTGAGTGTGTGTGTGTGGGGGGTGTGAGTGTGTGTGTGTGTGGGGGTGTGAGTGTGTGAGTGTGTGTGGGGGTGTGAGTGTGTGTGTGTGAGTGTGTGTGTGTGGGGGTGTGAGTGTGTGTGTGTGGGTGTGTGTGTGTGTGTGGGGGTGAGTGTGTGTGTTCTCTCAGGTGCTCATCAGGTTCTTCTCCTCCACAGGTACTTCACTAAGACCTTTAATTTTTATATCTTCCCCAAACCCTTCAGCAGAAGTTCTCCAGACATTAAGTTCGTCTGTCAGGTGAGCAGCTCCTCCATCACCCTGCTCCTCCATCACCCTGCTCCTCCATCACCCTGCTCCTCCATCACCCTGCTCCTCCATCACCCTGCTCCTCCATCACCCTGCTCCTCCATCACCCTGCTCCTCCATCACCCTGCTGCTCCTTCTGCTCCTCCATCACCCTGCTCCTCCATCACCCTGCTCCTCCATCACCCTGCTCCTCCATCACCCTGCTCCTCCATCACCCTGCTGCTCCTTCTGCTCCTCCATCACCCTGCTGCTCCTTCTGCTCCTCCATCACCCTGCTCCTCCATCACCCTGCTCCTCCATCACCCTGCTCCTCCATCACCCTGCTCCTCCATCACCCTGCTCCTCCATCACCCTGCTCCTCCATCACCCTTCTGCTCCTCCTTCACCCTGCTCCTCCTTCACCCTGCTCCTCCTTCACCCTGCTCCTCCATCACCCTTCTGCTCCTCCTTCTGCTCCTCCTTCACCCTGCTCCTCCATCACCCTGCTCCTCCATCACCCTGCTGCTCCTTCTGCTCCTCCATCACCCTGCTCCTCCTTCTGCTCCTCCATCACCCTGCTCCTCCTTCTGCTCCTCGTGCTCTTTAACCATCTCCTCCTCTTCCTCCTCCTCTTCCTCCAGAGCTCCAGCATCGACTTCCTGGCGAGTCAGGGGTTCGACTTCAACAAGGTGTTTGGTCACGGTGCGTTCTCCATCCTCACGGTTCTGATCGATCAGGTGAGCGGATCAATAATCACACTGAACTCCGTCACAGGAATCCCCTACCTGAACCAGGGGGAGGAGTCTCAGCTGAGGGAACAGTATGAGGAGAGGCGGAGTCAGGCGAACGGGGTGGGGACGCCCTCCTACATCTCACCTACGTCCTGTAAAGGTCCTGTGAACGTCCCTGAAGAACACCGGGAGTTCATTAACGGAGTGGTGTGAGTATGACCCCCCCCCCCCCCCCCCACACACACACACACACACTCAGGAGGTAAACAAAAACATCAGGACACGCCCCTTACTCACCTGAGGATGTGTTGCATCTCATTATCACACCTGAACACACTCACACAGCACCGGGTTCAAACGGACCAATGAGCACTTCAGGTTCTGTCTTCATACCTCTGACCCCGCCCACTAATCTAATTTCCTTTTTTTGTTTCATATGGGTCAGTGACCTCAGGTCACCTGATGTATGTTTAATCATCTGATTTGTTCTGTGATGACTGATCGTGTGTGTGTGTGTGTGTGTGTGTGTGTGTGTGTGTGTGTGTGTTTCAGGGAGAAGGTGGAGGCTTTGTTGAATAACTCTGAGAAGTGTGTGGATGTGGAGCCGTGCTCTGGGTGAGCGGTCTGATCACTGCCTTCATCCACAGCATGATGAAGATGATGATGATGAAGATGATGATGATGATGATGATGATGATGACTGTGTGTGTGTGTGTGTGTGTGTGTGTGTTGCAGGTTCCAGAGGAAGCTCATATATCAGACCCTCAACTGGAAGTAAGTTCATTCATTATCTTCTGCTTTATCCTCTATTAGAGTCGTGGGGGGTTCTCCATGCCCATCCAGGGGAGAACGTTTCGGGTGCTGGGCAGATACACCCAGGACAGGGGGCAATCTATCACTGGACACACACTCACTCACACACACACTCTATATGGGGCAATTTGGAGAACTCAATTGACTTGAACCATGTTTTTGGACTGTGGGAGGAAACCGGAGAACCCGGAGGAAACCCACGCAGACATAGGGAGAACATGGAAACTCCACCCAGATGGGGATTCGAACCGGGAATCCCTAGTGCTGAGAGGAGAACATGCTAAACCACTAAACCATCATGCCTCTGGAAGTAAGTTATGATGTCATAATAAAGTGATCCATTATAAGTACTGTACACACACACACACACACACACACACACACACACACTGAAGTGAGCTCACACCTGGAGTGGTAGGGGCCGGGGGCCGGGCTCCGCTGTAGTACTTGGTGGGGTTGGGAATCTTCATGCTGGTTCCTTAACCACAGAGCCACCACTGCTCCCCCATGTGGACGTGTGATGTTCTGCTGAGGGGTGTGGACTGAACGCTGACCGTTCCGTTTCAGGTTCCCTAAAGGACTTCACGTTGAGACTGTGGAGAACGAGAAGGTAACGTCCTGCATCATCTCCTCCGTTTACACCGGGGTTCTGACCCGCAGCCGTTCGGACCGCTCACCCGGGTTCTGCTTTGTTTGCAGAAGGAACGTTTCATTCAGATCTGTAAGGTGGATGAAGAGGAGAAGAGGAAGATGGAGCAGCAGAAGCAGGAGCGAGAGCAGGTGAGCTAGCGCTCTGCACTCAGCAGGGGTGAGGTCACTTCCTGTAGTGACCGGATGTTGCCCCGTGTGCGCAGGAGGAGCTGAACGACGCGGTCGGGTTCTCCAGGGTCATCCACGCCATCTCCAAATCTGTGAGTGCAGCGGCGGGGCGGGGCGGGGCGGGGCCCCCGGGGGTCGGCGTCCTCACTCAGGTTCTGTGTTTCAGGGTAAACTGGTGGTGGGACACAACATGCTGCTGGACGTCATGCACACCATCCACCAGTTCTACTGCCCCCTGCCAGAGGTAAGACTGACCCCCCCCCCCCCATTAAAGGGCTCACCATTACAGTGGGGGGGGGGGGTCTGATGGGGTGGGGGGGTAGTTGAGTTGATTTCTAAAGCAGTAGGGCACTCTGTCCACTGGAGACATGTCTAATGTGGAGAACCTGTGCTTTCAGGAGCTGGAGGACTTTAAAGAAGTTACCATGTGTGTGTTTCCACGGTGAGTGTGTGTGTTGGGGGGTGGAGGGGGGGGTTCCACGGTGTGTGTGTTGGGGGGGAGGGGGGGGGTTCCACGGTGTGTGTGTTGTTGGGGGGGTGATGTTGACCTCACAGTGGACGTGGCCGTGTCTCGCAGTTCTAACAGCAGAACGCTGTGCTCTGTTTCAGACTGCTGGACACGAAGCTGATGGCGTCCACTCAACCCTTTAAGGTAGAGAACCGGTTCCTGACCCAAACTGTGCTGCTGTAACCCCTGACATGGTGGGGGGGGGGGGGGGTTCCTAATGCTGTGTAAACTGTGTGTCTGTCCTCTGTGCTGCAGGAGATCATTACAAACACGTCTCTGGCTGAGCTGGAGAAGCAGCTGAAGGACAAGCCCTTCAAAGCTCCCAAAGTCGGTACGACGGCGCGTCCACCCTGTGTGTGTCTGTGTGTGTGTCTGTGTGTGTCTCTGTGTGTGAGTGTGTGTGATCTGTAAGGTGCTGACCTCTACATTAGTGGAACTGAATATTCACTCTGAACACGGGGTCTAAAGGGGGGGGTACAGTTAGTCTCAGTGCTGGGGGGTTATGGTTCCTGTGTGGAAGTGTTGGGTACCCTCATAGTTCCTGTATGGAGGTTGATGGTTCTTCTGTCGGGTTCTCAGAGAGTTCCGAGGGCTTCCCGAGCTACACCACGGCGTCGGAGCAGTTGCACGAGGCGGGGTACGACGCCTACATCACCGGCCTCTGCTTCGTCTCCATGGCCAACTATCTGGGTGAGCTGCAGGTCCTCTGAGCAGAACCTAAAGATGGACGCTGTGTTGATGACTCTTGTCCCCTCAGGTTCCTTCCTCACGCCGGCGCGAGCTCACATCTCCCCGCGCTCCAAACTCATAGAACCGTTCTTCAACAAGTAAGACTGCGGTGGACCGGGTTCCGTCCTGCGGGGCCATGTCCTCCACATACACGTCTCTGCTTTGTTCCCGTAGGTTGTTCCTCATGCGGGTGGCCGACATTCCGTACCTGAACATCAGCGGGCCTGACCGTGAGTGCTGTGCTGTGCTGTGGGGGGTGGGGGCGCTGTTCTGCGCACGGTGATCTAACACTGAGTTCTGTTGCAGTGCAGCCCAAGAGGGACCACGTCCTGTACGTGACCTTCCCTAAAGAGTGGAAGACCAGTGACCTGTACCAGCTGTTCAGCGCGTTTGGTAATGTTGGGTTGGTTGGGTGGGTGGTTGGGTTGGGTGGGTGGGTGGGGTGTGTTTGGCGCCCCCTGTGGTTGGAGTAACGTGAGCTCTGTTCCTCGTAGGGAACATCCAGGTGTCGTGGGTGGACGACACGTCTGCCTTCGTGTCTCTGAGTCAGCTGGAGCAGGTGCAGATCGGTACGGTTCCTGTAATGGTTCAGGTTTGTGTGTGTGTGGGGGGGGGGGGGTCAGTGTCGGTTCTTGACCCGCACGTTCTGGTCCTCAGCCGTGAACACGAGCCTGTACGCTGAGAGCTACCGCATCCAGACCTACGCCGAGTACATGCAGTCCCGACAGAGAACCCCGCACCCGCACCGGCGGTGGGCGGAGGACGGGTGGGCGGAGCCTCCTCACAGGTCCGTAGCCGTGGCGACGGGGGCGCTCTGACGTGGTGGTGGTTCCGTGTGCTGAGTCGTGGTGTTGTCGACAGGTCGTCTCTGAAGCGGAGCGTCAGCCCGGCGGATCAGAACCGGGACTTCAGCGGCGTCGCCGATAGCAACTGGACCAACTACGGCAACACCAAGAGGGTCAAAACAGAGGGTGAGGGCGGAGCTCCGGGGGAACGGGAGCCTTTGATGTGCTGTGTGTGATTGTAACGGGGTGCTGTGTTTGCAGCGGGGGCCAGTTCGGCGGACGGAGGTTCCCATGACGACTGGCTTCGGACACGGTGCGTCTCCTCTCGGTGCCCCATGTTTCTGCCCCCCCCCCCCCCCCCACTGATCTCCCTTCTGTTGCAGAACTGAAGGGAGAACGTCCATGAGCCCGACACAGGAGGAGGCGGAGCCAGAGGAGGCGTGGCCTCAGCCCGATCAAAACAAAGGTACGGCGGTCCGATCGGTCACTCGGGGATGAGATGGGCGTGGTGGTCATGTGACCCTGGTTCTTGCTCTGTTTGGCAGGTTCCACGGCGGCAGCGTCGGGACTGTTTGATGTTCCTCAGGTTTGGTAGCAGCAGCCAATCAGAGAGCACAATCCAGTCTGGAGTTGAGCGAAAGCTGACGGGATAGGCCCATCCTCATCCACGCCCGTTCGGGCAAACGGCCTCTCAGAAACTGGCACTTATCCAACAGCCAATCAGAGGCTGCCCTTTGACCGTGGGTACCGCCGGCCAATCACGGGACTGCTGGTGACCCGAGGGTCCAACCCCATCAAAGCCATCTGCGTTTGTGGCAACACACACACACACGCACACACACACACGTGCGTGCACACACACACACACACACACACACACACACATGCGTGCACACACACACACACACACACACACACGGTCCTGCTTCTTAGTGTGTTTTAATGTGGTTACAGTGTAGTGTGACCCTGGGCTGACCTCGGTCCTATCCCAGCTGTACGCAGCCGTGGACCAACAGAACCGAGCCTCGTTTTAAAGAACCGCTCCTTAGTTTCCTCTCTTTTTAACTGTGTGTGTGTGTGTGTGTGTGTGTGTTTCTCTGTGTGTGTGTGTGTGTGTGTGTGTGTGTGTTTCTGTGTGTGTGTGTGTGTGTGTTTCTCTGTGTGTGTGTGTTTACCTTGTCCTTTTTTTAAGCAACACCACTGGGATCTTAATTTATTCCCTGTGTGTGTGTGTGTGTGTGTGTGTGTGTGTGTGTGTGTGTGTGTTTGGTGTCCCCCCCTGCCCCTCCCCCTCATTATGGTCATGTGATGAAAACAGGAAGTGTATTTTGTTTTTCTATGATGTTTCCTCTTCACAGAGGAGAAAAGAATAAAAGAGTTTCTTATTAAACACCAGCTTCATCTCTGACCTCACACCTGACCTTAAGGGTATGTGTGGGGGGGGGGGTGACCTCAGGGTCATGGGGTATGTGTGGGGGGGGGGGTGACCTCAGGGTCATGGGTATGTGTGGTGGGGGGGGGTGACCTCAGGGTCAGGGTATGTGTGTGGGGGGGGGGGGTCATGGGTATGTGGGGGGGGGGGGTGACCTCAGGGTCATGGGTATGTGTGGGGGGGGGGGTGACCTCAGGGTCATGGGTATGTGTGTGGGGGGGGGGTGACCTCAGGGTCATGGGTATGTGTGTGGGGGGGGGGGTGACCTCAGGGTCATGGGTATGTGTGGGGGGGGGGGGGTGACCTCAGGGTCATGGGTATGTGTGGGGGGGGGGGGGTGACCTCAGGGTCATGGGTATGTTGTGGGGGGGGGGGTGACCTCAGGGTCATGGGTATTGTGGGGGGGGGGGTGACCTCAGGGTCATGGGTATGTGTGGGGGGGGGGGTTGACCTCAGGGTCCTATGGGTATGTGTGGGGGGGGGGGTGACCATCAGGGGGTATGTGTGGGGGGGGGGGGGTGACCTCAGGGTCATGGGTATGTGTGTATTGGGGGGGGGGGTGACCTCAGGGTCATGGGTATGTGTGGGGGGGGGGGGTGACCTCAGGGTCATGGGTATGTGTGGGGGGGGGGGGGTGACCTCAGGGTCATGGGTATGTGTGGGGGGGGGGGTGACCTCAGGGTCATGGTATGTGTGTGGGGGTCAGGGGGGGTGGGGGGGGGACCTCAGGGTCATGGGTATGTGTGGGGGGGGGGTGACCTGGGTCATGGGTATATGTGGGTGGGGGGGGGGTGACCTCAGGGTCATGGGGTATGTGTGGGGGGGGGGGGTGACCTCAGGGTCATTGGGTATGTGTATAGTGACCTCAGGGTCATGGGGTGTGTGGGGGGGGGGTGACCTCAGGGTCATGGGTATGTGTGGGGGGGGTCGTGACCTCAGGGTCTATGGTATGGGTATGTGGGGGGGGGGGGGTGA